>WELB01000089.1:439398-495383 GCA_009602725.1 Spirogloea muscicola
CGCCCTGCACGTTGATGAAGAGCCAATGCTTGCGAGCGCTGCAAACTAAGCGAGAGCCGCATTCTATAATATGCAACTAAGGCCTGCGGAATGCTGGAGTGGCCCAAGCAAGAGGAGAGGGGAGTTGGGAGCTCCCGCGGCGCTTCGGGTCGCCCCCGCCCGGCGGTTGGGCTAACGGCGTCCGGGCGGCCCCCCTCCTCCCCCCCTCCCCCGCGGCCCCATCCTCCCTCCCCTCCCCGCCTCCTCCCTCTTCCTTTCTCTTTCAGCAATATAATCAAGATCCCCCCACTTAGTAGACTCGGTTTGATTTCACAGCCTGGCTCTTAATACCAGATGCTGCTTTCTTCCTCTTGACCCCCTCCCCCGTCGGCCCACCTCCCTCCTCCTCGCCACCCTCCCCCTCTCCCCTCCCGCCTTGCCCTCCCCCTCTTATCCTCCCTCCGCCGCTCCCATGCCCGCACCTGTGAATTCCACCCGAGCCCCGCCTGCCTCCACCTCTGTCGGCGGCGGCGGCGGCGGCGGCGGCGGCAGCGGCGGCAATTGCGGCGGCGGCTGCGGCGGCGGCGGCGGCGGCCCTGCGTGCGGAACGGCCGTTCTCCGAGTTGCAGAGAACATCCGGACTGAGGCAACCTTCCATTGCCGGCGTGATCGTGATCGCGTGATCTTCGCCGGATCATTGCCAGCGCTGCCAGCACCTGCTCGCCTCCCGCATGCGGACGCGCTGCGGCTACCGTGCTGGTCGGACGTAGGAGCAGCTCGTCGGGCCCCCCATTAGGACGCGGAGATTGGCGACTGTTGCTCGCCTTCCATAGTCTATCGTCCTTGCGCAGCTTCCGCCTGATCAGGCCGCTGGCTGCCGGCATGGCGGCCGTCGGCCGCATTATCAAGATCAGGCCGGACGGCCTCGTGTATGCGGAGGTCAGCAACGACCCCAGTCAGAAGCACCTCCAAGTCTGTGAGATCGCGTCACCTCTGGAAGCTGTCCTGAGCGACTGCGACCTGCCAGAGCACCTGATCGCCATGGAGGTGGCCTCATCGGACTTCTGGAAGAACCTCATGCAGCAGCTCAAAGCCAAGGTGCGTCAGGGCGGGAGCGACGACCACATCACCATGCTCATGGCAGGTGAGCTGCAGGCTGCTAGCATGCGCGTCGCATCTGGTGACATGCTGCTTACAGCCCTGGATTTCGATACACGACCTGATCAGGCTGAGCATGAGGAATGAGTGGCGCAACCAGCATATTGTCACGCTCCGAGTGCGTCCAAAGAGCTAGTCGTGCTGAGCTCGAGGTCAGTAGGCAGTCATATCGGTGGCACATGCCAGTAGCTTGCAGCTCTAAAGCCATGCGTACCTTGACACGAGCTTGCCTGCCTGACAGCTGAGCAATGCAAGTCACTAGATGTCTGCATAGAATCTCAGCGAACATGGTTGGGCCTGTGTATGGGGCTACGATTGTCGAGGGAAGGTCGCCCACCATTGCCTGCCGTCTGCTCCCTGTGACCTGCGCAGCACTTGCCATCGTAAAGCTGCGTTGGTTGGAGCAGGACAAGAGGGTTCTGACAGCTAATGCTGTAATGCACGTCGGTGAGCACGAAAGAAGTCGAAATTTGTCCATAGCTCTTCATCTCATGTGTGAGAGCGGCCACGTTTGTGGACGTCACTAGCTGCCATTGCCTTACTTGATAGCATGCCACAAGCTTAGCTGCTTAGCAGTAAGTGGCAGAAGGCTGCCCATACGGAACATGCCTCCGCACTCAGCTTTTGTCAATGTTCATGATCTGATCAAACGCACACTGCATGCAGAGGTCGTCCACCAGTGCACGACACTGTTCGCACAGTCCAAGAGCCCGAATGTCCTCAGCTGCCGCTTTCCAACGTCCTTCGACATGCTCCAGGTTGCGGAATCTGCTGGCCTCCCACTGCTAGACGACGAGGGCTCTTGCTGCTCCTCAGCGTCCATCCACATCTCTGACGACGGTGATCTGACACTGATAGTGGACTCAAACAATGCAATCAATTCCAGCAGAGATATGCCTGTTAGCAGCTGCAAGCCGTCCTTCAGCATGGCCAAGTGGGAACAGGAGCGTGTCAATGGATTCGACCTCTACGTGTACTGCTCTCACCTCCCGAAAACCACAGATACTTTGGTGCCACCTGACGGCCTGGATTCCAAGCACAAGGGCGGAAAGGAAGTGCATGATGGGGTTCTACAGGCAGCTACAGAGTCAGCTGAGAAGGCCAGCGACAGCAGCAGAGCCCAGGTAGCACCTGCCAAGGGCACGCAAGCAGGACCGACAAGCGCTTTTGCAGTGACTGAGGAGCCGAGGTTGGACTCCGGGCTGCTGGCGGCCTCCCTCCTTGCACTCACAGCGTGGCCGTGGGACACGCCGGTCATTCAGCGGGTGAGCCGACCCTCATCCCAGGTGGCCGATGGCACTGTATATTGAGAGGCTGTGTACATGGCCTTACTTTGTTATTTGCTTTTGAAGGTTTGCAGAAGTTCTCCAACTGTAGATGGCGTGTGCGTGGACAGTGATGCATGGACATGCTACATATGTGTGGTAGTTATGTCTAGGTGACTGAGGTTAATAAGTAAAAGTGACTTAGGCCTAGCAAGCGTTGTGTCACGCCGTGTACCATTGAAGAACTGAAATTGCTCCTATGGACAACTGCAGATGAGGCCAAGGTCTCAATCGCGAGAATCTCCGAGACCTGTTCCCGTAGAAGGCCAGAGACAACCGCAAAGCGGCCAGGGTGGTATCTGGAAGTCGCTTTCACTGCAGAAGCAGGCCAGCATATTGCCAATCAGCAGGAGCCGGAGCTTGCAAGACGAGGATGTGGCCGCGCTAGGTGACTCCTCCGGCCCGCTGCACGCAGCAGGCAAGTTGCAGCTGCCGGCTGCCAATGGCAACCGCTGGAGCTTCATTGAGCAGCTGATCTCCAAAACCCTGCCATCGGTGTCGACCAAGCTGACGGCATCCCGGACCACGCCGCAGACGCCACAGGCGGTGACACCCAAGCTGGGGACGCCTAACCCGTCTCAGACAGCGGCATCGTCACCACGGGCCCTGGCGAGGGCCGACAGTGCAGGTCCTTTGTTGGAAGCCAGCACGCGGTGGCAGCGCCTCATGTCGCCAAAAGAGCTCCACTCGCCAAGCAAGGTCACGGTGGACATAGCCAAGAGCACAGACAAGCCGTCCTCGTTGTCTGGCCTCCTCACGCCCACGAAGAAGCCCATGTCATGCGCGTCACCCAGCGCAGCGGACCACAACAGGCTGGTTGATCATCCAGAGCCCACGTACTACCGAGGAGATGCCAGTCCACCGACGGTTGTGAAGCCTGCACAAGATGGCTTCAAAGCCACGAAAACTCCTGCTTGTGAGTACCTCCACTTGCAGCATTTCACGACCCAAGCGACTGGCCATATGTGATCCTGCTGCACTGTAACCCTGGCGAGCACTGCGTCGGGCCTGACCTCTTCGGTCCTGCAAGCTGACCAAGTCAAGGGACTCCTGTGCAGCCGTCTGCGACCTGGACTGGGAGTCGAGGGATGCCTACTGGGCTACGACAGGCGAGTGGAAGCCGCGCCAGGACGCGGGGCCGCGAGAGGAGTGGACCGAGTGGGGTGCAGTGGACGAGGAGGTGCTGAAGCATGAGATGCAAGCGGAGACCAAGGCGGACCCGCTAGCACCACCCATAACGACGTCGGCAGCAGTCATAGAGGACGAAGATGATGAAGTAGCTGCAGTTTGTGGCTGCTTTGGCAGGCGTAGGCCAGCCAAGCTGGGCAGTTCGCAGACGGCGAATCCTCTATCGAAGCGCAGCTTGCCGCGAGGCCCTGTTGGCGCCTCTCCACGGCGGCAGTCGGAGGCATCGTCGGCGGTGGCCTCGCCAATTGCCACCAGCAGCCCCCAGCCGTCGCCGTTGGAGCCACCGCTGGCTGTGATGCCATACCAGCTCTCTGCGCTGCACTCCCCCACGTTCTCTCTCAAGGTCGTGGAGCTTGACAACAAGGTGCTGAGCCAGCTGCTGCAGCAGGCAGCCCCGCCCTTACCTTGAAGCTGGAGGCGGCCTCATGGTTTGCACCTCCTAGCTTGCTCTGACCAAACCCTTCGTGCTATTTGGAGTGCCGGTGCAGCATGGAGCTCCTGCCTCAAGTGCTCTTGCACTGCAGGAACTGCCCCCGCGAAATGGACGCGAGTGACTCCGGAATATGACTCATATCAATAGACTAAGCTTTTTGACTCTCCTGCAGACATTTATCCACTGCTATTGACTACAGGTTGCCATGCTCCTGTATGTAGCAGCCACTCTGCTGAGTCGATTGTCTTTCACGGCCAGGCTTCCCTGTAGACCTTATTCATGCTTGGCTAAGAGCCACCAACTTTTGATGAGCTTTCCATTCCTGCCTGAGCGAGAAGACAAATGACGGCCGGCAGTCTCAATCTCAAAGCTGGGATTGAGTGTTGGTCTCAACAGCTTGTTGACAAGAGGTACGGCGCCTAATAAGAGCTTGTGGGGCATGGAAGTTGTCTACAACAAGCTCATACAAAATACGTTCAACACCTTGTCATTCATGCTGGGACTGGCCAAGTCAAGCTCCACAATCACTCAGCCCCTTGGCAGAGCCCATTTCAGTAGGGATTCCCTCCAGAGGGGAAGAAAAAAGTTCCAGGCAACAACCAAACAGGCTGTCAGTGTATACTCTGACCCACTCGGCGGTGTCAGTAATATGTGGGCTGTGGAAGTCGAGCACTGCAAGGCATGACAATGCTTGCTTGCATACACACATGACAACGGCAGAAGAAGCAGCCACTGACGTTACTGCCAAGGTCAGACTGTATAGGAAAAGGCAGTGTCATTTCATACCCCTGCCTGGATCTTACACGAGAATACAATACAATACTCGAAATGTGCTGCACTCATGTGAGTGCAGCTGAATTATGTGGGCCTTGCTGGCCAGGCCAGCTGCCACACACAAATACCAAAAAGCAAACCAAAATCATTAAAGACGCTGCACACTGCACAATGTAAAGTTCAACAAGGTCGGAGAAGGAAGATAAGGGGCTCCTGTGCTGGCCTGGACAGCCTCAGCAGAACCCTTCGGGGCCCTGCAGCGCCTGCTGGAACCCGCACGACATGCAACTTGTCGCTCTCCTTGGAAGCTCGTTGCCTGAGCTGCAAGAGTACTAGTACACATGACCATGACCTCAGCCTTTGGTCTCCACCGATTTGGCGGTCTGAGCAGCTGAGTACTTGAGCCGGTTGGGGCTGATGATGGGGCTGTCCAGCCGCTGGCATGCAGACATAGTCTTCACGTGCTCGTGCTCGTCATCCTGACAAACCATGGAGTACCAGAGAAGGAGCCTTTTAGTGAGGCCGCCTCCGGTGAAAAGCAGGAAGCACAGAAGTGTCATGTACTGAGCAACAGGGATCAAGCCAGTCATATCTAGTTGTACCCAGTATACTGGAGACTGCAGACGGGCAATATGCTCACCCTTATGGCGCAGAAAACATCATACAGGCTCTCAATCTTTGGGCGCCGAGACTCTGGCACTTGCGCCGTCTGGAACTCGTCAAACCTGCAGCAGGGAGATCCATGCAGCTCGTTAGCTTTCAGCTCACACTTCTGAAGTGAGCCGCAAAGCTATACAAAGACAAGAGCGCCCTTTGGAAGATATTGCTGCACTGCATAGCAAGACAGTCCAAGTTGACCAGATTCATTAGTTTTATTCATAGTGCTTCCAATGGGCATCCACTTCTGCACACCAAAGCCTCAAGCATTATATAGACGTGCAGCAGAGAGACCTCAGGTTTACAGGCAGGGAGAGCAATCACTCACATGTAGAGGTCCTGGCCACCGTAGTACGCCAGAGCCACCGGCGATGGTGGGAGCTTCTTGAGCAACTTCTCGTTTTCGTCAACGAACTCGCCGTACGTATCGACTGTGTCAAGTGAGAGTGACCCCAGCATCAGTCGGCTCTTGGAGCTGCAAAGGGAAGCATCTATCAGTCTACATAAGGATAATTGACTGCAGCGTCTATATCATAGTGCTGGAAGGTGCACAGCAACTTCTTGCAATTGGTTGGTGCCCCTGACCTGCGTGCATTTCGATGAGCTCCGAGAAATTGTAAGCCACCTTGGGGGACACGAGGAACATGAAGTTCAAGATCTGCACAAGCAAAGGCCGCCACTGATGACATCACTTCTTTCAAGGTGCAGCATGCGTCCTCGCTGTGCCCACAGAGCTGGTATTAGTGTCAGTGAGGGGTACGACAAAGATAGGATATTGCAGCTTCCTTAGGCTTCTTCCCTCATACACTGTCTGCTCTTCATGAGATGTGTATTGCTCAGGGGCCGAGTTCAAAAGCTTACACAAGACAATGTGTGAGAAAGCAATGCTACAATGACTGATTCATGTAGTAAATGCTGACACTCTTTCCAGGCATCAAGAGAAGCGCATGTACCCAATAGTAGAAAAAGGCAGCGTGCTGAGCGAAGAAGCGGTCTATCCACAGCTGATCGCCTCCCAGCGATTCCATGATCTTTAGGTGGTGCATCTCGTTCCATTCCTGTGACACAGTACGCTCGGAGGCTACGTTACAAGGCACAGTAGTGGTGCCAACTAGCCGCAGCCATCACTTAGCTTGGAAACGGCCACAATGCAGACAGGCTGGTGCAGGCCAGCGAAGGCGCTGGCGATGCACTAACCTCTGCAAAGTGCACCTTGCGAACCTCTGCGCCGACCCGCCACCTGGCAGCACCAAAAGGTATGTCAGCGGTAATGATCATGGCGCAAAGCCTGGGCCAACAGGCATGGAGCAAAAATCACTGCAGCGCTGATGTGCAGTGGCAAGACCGGTGATGAAATTGATCATTGAGAGTCGAGTTTGCGAGTGTGTGTTCATGATCAAGGTTTAGGGTATAGTGTTCTAGTTCGTTCGTGTGTGTGTGTGTGTGTGTGTGTGTGTGTGTGTGTGTGTGTGTGTGTGTGTGTGTGTGTGTGTGTGTGTGTGTGTGTGTGTGTGTGTGTGTGTGTGTGTGTGTGTGTGTGTGTGTGTGTGTGTGTGTGTGTGTGTGTGTGTGTGTGTGTGTGTGTGTGTGTGTGTGTGTGTGTGTGTGTGTGTGTGTGTGTGTGTGTGTGTGTGTGTGTGTGTGTGTGTGTGTGTGTGTGTGTGTGTGTGTGTGTGTGTGTGTGTGTGTGTGTGTGTGTGTGTGTGTGTGTGTGTGTGTGTGTGTGTGTGTGTGTGTGTGTGTNCAAGAGCCTGCTACAGCAGCTCTCAGGAGCAGCGTTGCGACTTCAAGCGCTGGCGGTGCGCGGCAGACGGCTCAGTCGCATGAGATTGGAGGCCGGACCAACACGGAGTGACCTTGTCCTTGCCGTCCCGCCGTCGCAGCGGCGGCACTCCAGCAAGGTGATGATGGAGGCCCCCACTGCCGGCCGTGAATGCTGCTGCGATGGGGGGTGGCGGCCGACGTCCGCTTCTAAGAAGCGCGACCGCAGTGGCTTCAGGCGGGAGAAGGCGGCGGCGGCGAGCGGCGGCGGTGGCGGAGGAAATGGCGGCGGAGGCGGCGGCGGTCCCGCCGCGATCAGCGGGGCGCCTGGGAGGCAGACTGCGTGGGGCTTCAAGGCACCAGACATTGAGCCCAGGGGCTACTTGAGTCGTTCGTGTGCTGTGGCGCCTCTCATCAGGCACCCCTCAAGCTCTGTTCACTCTTCCCGGGCTGGCCAACACAGCCGTCGGCCTCTTCTGTGATGTACATCTTTCCAATGTGCTCACCTTCTGACTTGGCCACTCAGGCCCCCCCATCACTACACACGGCCAAACACGCCGATCACCCGGCTACAGATGAATTCGTCCCCCTGGCTGTGGACGTGCACGGGGCTCTTGGGTCCCAGTGGCTCGACCTGCTGGCCAGGCTTGCGCGGCGCGCTCTGTGTCCCGTAGGCGCGGCGAGCCGGCTGACTTCAACGCAGCTGGCTCGTGGGCTCAGGTATATCGTATGAGGTTGTCAGTATCTCTCCAGCGGTCCATGGCCCACGCTCTGCATCTGCGTGCTGGCCGTGCTCTCGCTGCGGCCTCCGGCTTTTGTCAGGGGGATAGTTTCCCGGCATGCTAGTCTGTCGGATCTGAGGCTACTCACTCGTACCTACTGAGTGATCCATCCTCCCCCTGTTTTTCAATAGCATCCTCAGGCCCCTTTGTGGCTGCTCACCGCTCTTAGGCCCCTCCAAACCTTTGTCAATTCTTTTTGGGCTGGCTTTTCGCAGCCCTTGCCCCCATTGGGAGTGCCACTTCTTCTTCACACACTCCACTTTCCAACTGGAAGAAAGGGCTCGCCCATTGAGGATAGGGGCTGGAAGAGCCAGCCCAAAAAAGAATGAACAAAGTACGAGAAAGAGAAGGCGCAAGGTGCGCATGAAGTTGAAAGGGAGGCCAATTCTGGCCTTACGAATGAATGTCCTTTTGACTGGGTAATAAGCTGGCTAAGGGGAACTGGAAGAGCATGATTCTCTCAAAGAGCGGCCAGATTGACTGGTGGCTATGAGAGGCCGCCAGCCCAAAGGAATGGACAAGGTCTGAAGGAGCCGGATGGTGCGGAACATTCTCAAGGCAGCTCACTATTCTTAACGACGGTTGTCACCAAGGCCTGCTGGATTAGGGCGACTGCATCTCAGGGGCGATCGAGGCGGAAACACGCGACCAGGTGGCGCCTCTTCACGCTGTCCAAGTGGCTCGCCCAGGCTGCGTGCAGGATGTGATGCTGACGGGGCCATACTTTCATGACACTGACGACCGCGGGAGGGGGGTGGAGTCATTTGTGATTTCGTCAAAAAGGGGGCAAAATGGAGGGCCCCGCCGAAGCGGGCGAAGGGGCTTTGCCCCCAACAGCGGCGGCTTGGTAAAACGACAGTGACAACAAGGAAAGCGGGGTTGCCTTTTGGGGGAAGCGCCCCGCGCCCTTATCTGGGCACGCGATCTGCGACCAATGGGGGGCCGGCGCGGCGGCCGCCCATTGGCGCGCCCCGACGGGGGGGGATCGATCAACTGCTGCGCTTCCCCCCCGGCGCAACAGCTCGGTGCAGACCAAACCAGCCGACGCTGCCGCCGCCCCCCTCGACGCCGCCGCCGCCGTCGTCGCCGCCGCCGCCGCCGCCACCGCCGCCGCCGCCATGGCTGCGCTCTCGTCGCCGCTCTGGGTGACGGGCGGTGCCACTTGTACTGTTGCGTGCTTTACAGACTTTCGAACCCTAACGGCGCCGTCACCGTGGCCGTGACCCGGGCGCTTAACCCTGACTATGGCCCTGACCGCGTCTTAGTCCGCTAACCCGCGAAGCTCTGGTCCTCCGGGAGGTGGCGCGTGTCGACGACGGCCATGGCGGCGTTGGCGGCCGCGCGGGCGGCCGCCTTCACGCTCGCGGCGGCCATGGCGTGCGCCGTCGCGTATACCTGCGCCACGGACGGCTCGCCATTCCGCACCGACATCCTCACCCCGTGCGCCTCTGCCGCCTTCGCCGCCGGCTGACCGTGTGCCCCGAGAGAAGCAAGATGGGATGTGCTGGCTGTGAGAGGCCAGCCAGAGAATCGTGGACAAATCCCATAGGAGATGATACGAAAGTGGCTCAACTGAAAGCTCAGGATCACTCAGGAAGTCAAGTGAGGCACTGACGTGGGCGCCCAGTGCCTCACTCGACTCGACGTGGGCGCCCACGAAGTCCTTCCGTGGCATTGGCGGCCTGACCGGGCCTGGAGCTGCCGTCCGTTGCCCGTCGCCGCAGGTGGATGAAGGCGACGCTGCTCGACTTCTACCTCAACGTGGCCGTCCTCATTGTGAGTGCACCGCCTTGGCCGGCTTGCCCGAACGCCGCTGCCCTCCAGCCCCGCTGCCGCCCTTCACCAGCTATCTGCCTGTGGTCAGTTCACAAGGTGGGGCCTGGCCGATGGCTGCTTGTCCCAGAGGGGTCTGATAGCCTTAGTTGAGGGAGGAGGATGCGCGCCAGCCCGGGCTGCATTTGCTACTCTTACCCCCTCACGTGGGGCCTTTCGTTGGGCCACCTGTGAACTGATCCCAAGCGAGCAAGACCTCTCCACTACCACCTGAGACCGTGGTCGCTGAGACAGTGCAGCTGCTCATGAATCCTGTCGGCTGCCAGATCAGGAATGACCCAGCTGCATTGTGTGTTGGTCATCTGACCCTTCTCCTCAGGCGCAGGCAGCCCCCGTGCCGTGGCCCCCGCTGAAACCCCGTCAAATACTCTTCAGATGTTGGACCAAGGGGAGATGAAAGAGTAATGAAGGAGTAGTGAAGTTGGTGCTTGGTCACAAGCGCTAAGTTGCCAGGGTCTGGAGCTAATTGAGCTGCCATTCAGATTGTTAAGACGTTGTAAAGGTCTGGGCATCAGTCTTCAGCACCGCCGAGGGTGGCAGCAGGGTGTCCCCTCAACATGACACGCTGAAGGGTCCTCCTGAGCTGCTCTGTCTTGCTGCTGCACTACAGTGCTGGGTGCTGTACAAGGAGGACAGCTGGCTCGCTGGCGCTGCATGGAGCATCGGCCTCATTTGCCTCGGCAGGTGAAACTCCCGCTGATCAGCAACCTTGGCAGAGCCGCCACAGGAAGTTGCCACAGCAGCTTGCGAGCTCTACATCAGATATGGCTCTTGCTGTGACAGCTGAACAAGCATGGTCACCTTCTCGCAGCATTGCCACGTACACCTACATTGGTGTCCAGCTCTTGAAGCTTGGCCCTGGCGACCCGCTGCACGTGATCCTGCTCAAGGAGCGGCATGCCAGGTATGGACCGTGTGCCTACTATGCTGCCTGACCTAAGCCATAATCTTGACTGTTCCAGACTGCCAGTGCCTTCAAGCTGACAAGACAATGTATGCAGGAGTCAATGAAACAATGTACCAGTACCTGCCATTTGGCAAGTCTGACAGTCTGCTGAACAACAAAGCGAGCAGCAGCATGAGTGAGCCCTCAGAGGGATACTGAAAACGGACTTGGGCACAGTCGCACAGTATTGACTTGCTGACCCCAGCAAGCGCTGTTGTGGCGCGTCTGTGGCAGCAAAGGTGGCCGAGCCACAAGCTGGGCCCGGACTCAGCTGACATCAATTCTGCTTGAGGACGCATAAGCACACCTCCCCAGGCCACGTGATGCCGCGCCTGCCATGCAACACCTGAGCAGAAGTCTTTGGTGGTCGCCTATCTCTTGAAATCTAAGGTCCATCTTTCTAGCCCTTCAGCTTTGAGGTAAGCTGTCCTGAAGAGTTGTGTGAAGCCGTGCTTTTCTGGCACGTCTAATCTGTCAAGCCAGAGCCCAAATTCCGCACGTGCCTTCAGTGAAGTACGTGTTGACTTCGCCACCATGTTGGTTTCTGTCACCACTGCAAGCCAAGTTTATACGACAGCTGCCGCATGCAAGTGCGGCAGCATGAAGACCTGTACCATCCAAAGTGATATACATATGTGATTTTTAGCAGTAGGGTCAGTAAGAACTATGAATATACATTGTTGTCTTGTTTTTGCAATTACTGGCCTCAGCATCCTTGCTGTTCAAAGTGCCCACCTGAAGCTCCACAAGCTGCTAGCAAGCGCTGCAGAGGGGCTTTTATAAGGATGCATGTGCTAAATCACTGGTACATGGGTGGCCATCATGCTGACGAGCGGCGCTCGGAAAACCACCAAGGCCTCTCATCCTGGTCCCGGTCACCATGAGCAGCGTCCAGTTGGGCGCTAGCAGGCCAGTAGCACTGTCATTGGTCTTCAATGTCCTTGGGCTGGAAGCCGTCACCAAGCGCAGCCTTGGCGGGGTCGCGCAGGAACTGGTTCTCGGCCGTCTCGCTGTGGTAAACGCAGTTGACCTCGGGCGAGCGCCGAAGGTCGCCCACGAACCCGAACGTGTTCATGTTGCGCCGGCAGTCACGCGTCTCGTCCGACGTCACCAGGCCGCGGCTCTCCAGCACCTGCCAGTTGCTCTGGCGCAGGACGCATCCTGGCTTCACCTCTGCCTGTGACACATACACATTGAAGCTGCGACCCCAGCACATGGCAAGTGCGGCAGCAGTAATTGCATGTCAGGATCACGACTAGCATTCGACACAAACTTAAGATGAACGCTGTGGAAACCCATTGGCGAGTGACAGACAGACTGTGATCCAGGCAGCAGCGCGCGACAAGCAAGCAGGCAACTCTGCACCCCGAGGCAGCCAAGGAGCGGCGATTGACAGTCCCATAGCCATCACACACTCGCCCGTGGGCGGCCAGGCAGCAGCGGCAGCACGAAGGAGAGCTTGCAGAGGCCCGTTGGCAGCCGCCATGGGTAATAGTCAACGATGTAGGGTTTAGGTTAATTCCTGAACCCTGAACCCTGAACCCTAAGCCCTAAACCCTAACGGGTAACGGGGAATGGGGCTCACGGATTGAAGGAGATGAAGAGGCGCTGGTCGAGCACCATGGCGGACATGCCGTTGGCGAGGCAGATGTCCGGGTTGGGCGTCTTCTGGTCGATCACCTCGCGGGACGCCACGTTGGACGGCTCCACGTTCACGACGGTGTCGACGGCGATGCCGAAGGCGATGCCTACCACGAAGCACGCCGCCAGCAGGAACTTGTTGGACCCCGAGAACGGCGACGGCCACTGCGGCGGCGGCCCGTCGCCGCCGTCGTCAAACCCGCCGCCGCCGCCGCCGNGCTACCAGCCGCAAGTTGGAGTAATTTGCAGCAGAAGTAGCAGACGAGGTATTCGTTGCGTGTACAATGTGGACGTTGCTTCTCTTCAGCTCAAGTATTTGATGTGGGCCTGGAAGTCGAAGCTCTGATGTGGGCGACTGTGTTGGAGCGCTCATGATAAAGAAAGGCTTTTGAAGCCGCATGATGACAATCTTGCAGCATTATGAAACGTGATTACTGCATGACCACTTTGACGACTTCGGAAGGGCTAGATACGACCAGAGGACGCTGAGGAAGAATTTCGTGTACTTGAAATCGCTAGGGGCGATTGGAAGAAGTCGAGATTTGGTGCCGTGATAGACTGTCCCAGTAAGCGCTACGACTGGAAGCTGTTGGGGCGGCAATTCGGCCACGCTTTTGGGCTCCCCCACGTTCCTACGCCGCCGCCGCGGCCGCCGCCGCCGCCGCCGCCGCCGCCGGCCGCTCCTGTGGCACTCGGGCGCTGTCTTCTCCCCGTCAGTCCGTCAGCGTGAGTGCGGATCTCGCGTGGAGGGCGGGAGACCTCGCTACACATATTGTAGCGGATTGGGCTAACCGATAGTCAGTAGTCAGCGCTTAGCGGATGATGTCACAGTCGACGACCATCGACATCGGGAACCGGACGACTTTTGTGGGCTGATTTTGCAAAGCCCACGCTGCCTTCAAAAACAGCAAGGTGAGCTGCTCGCCTTCAGCGCCGCCGGGTCGCTTAGAGAGAAGCGGCACTCCCAATGGGGGCAAGGGCTGCGAAAAGCCAGCCCAAAAAGACTTGACAAAGGTTCGGAGGGGCCTACACTCTTACAAGCATTTAGCATCTACAAAGGGGCCTGAAGATGCTGATGTCAGAACAGGGAGGATGGATCACTCAGTAGTCACGAGTGAGGAGCCTCAGATCCGACAGACTAGCTGCAAAGAAAGAAGAAAGATGCTTCCCCAGGGATACCTTCCCATTCTTTTTGGGCTGGCTTTGCCAGCCCCTCTTCTCTATGGGCGAGCACTTTCTCTGATTACACATGCGGCTCTCTCATTTCAGCGTTCCCTACCTTCTCTTTTCCTGTTGATTTCTTATATGTGTAGCCACTTGCATAGCTGTGTGCTTTTGTAGCGCACTTGCGGGCGGCTGCGCTTTGGCTGAGATAGCGTTTCTGGCCCCTTCGTAATTTGGACCCTTCGAACCTTGTCAAGTCCTTGTTCGGGCTGGCTTATTACAGCCCTTGTCCCCACTGGGAGAGTCACTTCTTCTGAGGCTGCATTCCTTTTGGCTGGCCTCTCACAGCCACTGCTGTCAGTATGAACGAACTTGCTTCTGCTTGGATTTGTTGGGGTAACTCTTTCAGCTCCAAGTTACTCCGACTTGCGCTGCTGACTTGAGGCTAGTAAGCTCCTATTCGCTGCAGCCACTTGCATAGCTGTGTGATTTTACGTCTTGCAGCCCTTTGGACCTTGTCCTCGTTTCCTGGGCTGGTCTTTCACGGCCCTCACCCCCGTGTGAACGAGCTGCTTCTTTTGGACATTGTCCATCCATATCTTGAAAGAGCTGAGGATGCAGCCATGGCACAAACTGTCCCTAGCACCTTGACTCGCATAAAGTGGCATAGCTGGCCCTGATAACTGCTGACAATGTGTCAGCATACAATGCACAATGTGTACTTTGTTCATGCACATAACATCAGCGCAACTGGGATCACACTTAAGCCCCTGCAAGCACTAACATCAGGAAACACACAGGCCTTCACACAGTCCAATCAGAACGGGGCACCGGGAGGTGGCGTTCCGGGACCAGCTTTCCTGTCGTATGCGCCCACCAGCTCCACTTCCCCTGCCTCCTTGCCTGCCGCCTCAAAAGCGGGTCTGTCGAGGAGCACTGCATCCAGCTTCATTAAGTACTTCATCACGATTGCATCGGTCCATGGTGCACCAAATGGGGCGTCTGGTCCAGCGCACCAACCAAGGTGTCCCCCAAATGGCGTCACAACAAGAATGCAGTGTCTGTTTGCCTGCAGGAGGAAATTGCAGTAGCTCAAGCTCCCAATTCGGGCAGAGGCATACACAAAGGAAAAATTCAGCAGCTCATGCTTCATTTGCCAACAATTGCGGACTACTGACTGAGACAGACCATTGCTGCCCGAGTAATGACAGCTAGTTCAGTATGCCAGCTTAGGAACCCAATAGAATATGGAGCAAAGAAGTGGCAATCATCAAAACAGAACAGTCAAGAATGCCACACCTCAATCTGTTTGTAAGGAATGCCACGAGCTGGTGCAATTGGATCATCCTCAGCCTGTAGTAAAGAAAGTATCAGCATATCTTCTGTCATAGTAATTAGCCCAGATTGCTAGGAACCTCTCGGACAAGATAGTTGACCATACCAGAATCATCAAGCACCCCTGAAACGCTTTCCGTGTAGTTTCCAACTTTCACATCGGAAAACTGAAAGCCCTTGCCGTACCTGTATACACAAGAGAGGTATCTGTACATCCTCTATGCTCCGGGAGCTGCTTGCGTCGGAGTAGTAATCGTCCACCGACTTGTATCCAAATGACACTGCACATTGGGACAGCAGCTTACTACCTGAGGCAAACTTGCATGCTTTATGCCACCTTAGCTAGGCTACTAGTTGGTGTCTTCACAAACTTGCAAGTACAAGCCAAAGAGCAGCCACGAGCACAGAAAGGTGAAGGGACACAATCTGGCAATTTCTGCCCTGGTCATTAAGGATTGAGCTCTAGATGGACAATTGCAAGTTGAGCAGGACTTCAGGTATTAGTCACCTCTTGTCAGAGCATCGTCAAATTGCCGAACTGTCTTGGCATTGGCAGCCAACTGAATATTAAATTCCCCGCCAACATTCTTGAAGAGGTGAGCATGTCTGCCATCGAATTCGGCTCAATGGGAGTCAGAGCGAGTAATTAGATACAGACAGCTGCCAATGACCTTGTCCAGATTAGAAATGAAGCACAGTAATGTAGTGGTAGAAACTGTGCAATAACTATTCTAGCTGCATAGATTGCTCACTTCTTGAAAATCTTTCGCAGCTGTTTTGCCAGGCTACCATTGTAAACTTTGTTAAAGCCTTTGTGGAAGTCTTCATCTGCTTTGACCAGGTCGAATGGGTTGCACAACGACACTGCACCAGACAAAGGCGTCAACTCCTTCTCCTGCACTCACAGGTCGTGCAAAATCCACGAACATTCACTGCCTGCTTGATGGACAACAGACCAACCCTTGACACTATCATCTTGACTGCCCTCAACAACACATTGAGCTCATTGGCAAGAAGCGCAGCTTAGCTTTTGTTCCTCTGAAGCCTACTTAATGAGCAATCACTTCCTTGTGCAGGCACTTAATCATACTTTGCAAGAGAGATCGGCTGTTATCACGTGCTCACCTGACCTAAGTATCGGACAAGAATATTAGCGCCCAAAGACCAGCCAGCAGCATACATACGAGCAGCGGGGTACAAGCTTGCAATGTGCTTAACTACTTGTCGAGTATCTTCAGTGAAGGAGGCTGAGTAGAACTGCAAGATCAACATTTGAGTCACATTATCACGACAGAGCCACAAATGTTCACGTGCAAATCATGAGTATCATGACTTGATGCAGTCCTTCTATGCATGCAAAGTAACAGGGAGTTCTTGCTGACAAAGACAAGTTACACCCTCGGCACCTCTACTTCTGGGGTCATGAATAAAACCTTTACCACTACACCAATATGACCAGCGTAAGGGCCGGTCAAGGGCGAGCAACCAATAACATCACAATAGTGAGCAAGGCCGTGCTTGTGAGAAGAGCTCTGACAGAAGCCTATTCAACACTTTCCATTCATCCTGCTTGCACACCGCAAATACTTCAACCAGTGTCTAAAGGGTGATAGCTCATTCTTAGAAGAGAGATCAATCAAACAAATCACACCACAGGTACAAAATGTACCTGTGGTGTGGTGACTGGGCTGTCAGCGCATCCGCGGCTATTGAAGACAACAGCTCTCCAGCCATTGGCATGAGCACGAATAAGCATATGGCGGACATATGAATCGTCACTCCCACCTGTCAGTCCAGGCTGCAAGGTGCCATGTCACAAGTGGCTCCTAGGCAGAAGCTGGTCACCCAAGTTATAAATATGTACATATGTAGAGAGACCAAGACCAAATTTCTAGGGAAGCTGATATTCAGCAGTGGAGACAGTCCCTCAATGACAGGAGCTTCATCAGCTTTGCCTACTTAACAGCTTGTGCAGTTAGTAATGTACTCACCAAGAGTACGAGGATGGGAGCATCTTCTCGAGGTTCTGCCCTCCACACTTCCTCTGCACCATCGATCGGCCAATCCACCGCGACGGTGCCTCCATCTTGCATGCGCAGGCACTCGCGCCTGAAGAGTACGTCTGGCTTGGACCTGAAGAAGGCTGGAAAGATTGTCCCGACGTGCCTATTCTTGAGTCCAGCTGTGGGCCTGCAAGACTTGGACATGCAGGGTTCGTCTTGTGTAAGCAGCTGATGCAGCAAACGCCAGATCGAGTTCTGGCAAAAGAGCTAAAGCTAGAAAGTGATTGCACACGAGTTTGGAAGCTGCATTCACCAGGATTGTTCAGTTGGAAATGCTAGATACAGGGTCTGCATATGTTACTCCTAGGAGCACCACCTGCTGGTGGAAAAATGTAAGAGGCCGCCTTCATATTGGTGATACAGGATCATAATTCAAGCAAACGAAAAGGCACATCACCTGTATACTTCCAGAAGCTCCGGCAAGGATGCAACCAGCTGCTTGCTCAGCTCGCTCTCCCCAAGCACCACCTTGGGGGGGCCGGCCTTGCTGGAAGCATTGACAGCTCGGCCTGGTTCAGAGATCCTGCAAGGCTGATGACTTGTATGCCGCCTGGCACTCAGCCTCGAACTTGTGTAGACAACACTGGACCAACTGCCACAGGCTGATGACGAAACCTTTCCACAGAAGGCTGTCGACCTCAAGGAGCTAAGCCTTGCAGCCATGACAGTCTAGCTCTTTGAAGACGACTACCAGCTGCCCTACCTAGGCTTTATCGCTGTGACTCGCAGGTCGAGCAGCCGGAACACGAGCTCCCAACAGGAGAGGTGGCTCAACTGAGCTGGGACGAGCAGGCGCTATGCTTAATTTGCAACTTGAGTGCAAGATGCTAAGTAAATTTGGCCTTTACACTCTCCTGGCAACTGAGGCGGCCCAGATCGACGCTCGATAGAAGAGCTCGGAGCCGGGGGAAGACAGAGAGGCGAGATCCGCCACAAGGCTCAGCTGGAGGCCTAGACGTCGGAGGAAGCAAGCCCGACAGCAGATCCGTAGCGGCGCCGGGGCGCCTCAGCGCGGCGAGGGGGAGCACCTGGCGCGACGGGCGGCAGCGGCGAGGCGGCGGCGACGGCTGCGGCCTATGGTCATGGCGGCACCCGCGATGGGGAAGCCGACTTCCTGGTGGCGGCTGTCGAGGCGGCACTTCCGTCGCCGCTAAGTGTGGAGAGCCGCCAAGTCGGGGTTCACATCTCGTCAAGAGAAGCTAGTCCTCAATTCTGATCCTATCGAGACAATAGCGTTGGTGGCTTGTGGTCTTGATGAAGCCTTGAAAAGGCCCACCGCCGGATCCGGCCGTGGTTCCTCTGCGGCTCTCGGATGCGCATTCTGAATGGCCGCAACGACGACCGGAGCGCGCGGCCGACGGTCGCCGACGTCAACGGGAACGCCTTCCTAGGCCGTGCCAGCGACTGGGCCCGCAGAGGACGGGTTCCTCCGTCACGCTGATCACCCCCGGGCTGACTGGTCACCCGTCACAGACCCTCCATAGCTCGCGCGGCAGGCCCGCCTCAGCGCGCGCCGCGGACCGCGGCGGGCTCCACGCCGCGATTTGCGGCGCGAGCTGCGGCGCGAACTCTGCGAGCCTCCTGCCCTTGACTTCCTTGCGGCGACCGTTGCTCTGGCCCTCCAGTGGCGCGGCAGCGACAGCGGCCATGGACGACGGCGCAGCTCCGGCGGGCGACGTACTGGCAGCGCCCCACCCGCCGCCGCCGCCGCCGCCGCCGCCGCCGCCGGACGCGGCGTTTGAAACGCAGGGCGCGGCGCGGACCATGACGGACCTCCTGACGCTGCCGGGCAGGGAGCATGGCGACGGCTCCGGTCAGGCCGCCACCGGCGCCGCCGCCACAGCCGGCGATGGAGGCACCGAGACCGTCGTCATTCCTGAGCTGCCACTGCCGGCGCCGTTGCGCCCGCCGTCGCCGTCGGAGCCGCCGTCGCAGCCGGCCGCCTCGGCTGCGGCGGCGGCGGCTGACGCAGCGGAAGGCGCACCGCCGGACACGGCCGCTGCTCGCTTCAGCGACGACCTGCAGGCCCGGCAGCTCATCAACTCCCACATCGACCAAGTCCTTCAAGATCACGTCGACCGGGTGAGCTCTCCAGTAATTATCACCCTCTGTATGCACTGGACTGCCTTATACAGCCGCTCATTTCACTATCAGCAGCTGCATTCCCCAGGTCGCGGCCCCCTCCCTCTCTCCCTGCCTAGCCTAGCCTGTGGCTCCGCTAATATAGTCATGAACAACCTTTGGATGCACTTAACTGGTAACCAAAGCCGCTCTTACATCATCAGCAGCCGCAATCTGTCCTCCCTGTCCTCCCGCACCCCTGCCTCGTGGCATTGGCCAGCCCTTCTCCTTCCCTCGTCTTGCCTCTGATGCTTGTGAGAATGAGTGAATGCGGCTGCTGATAGTATAATAGCGGCTGTAAAAGGCAGCCAGGTGCATACAGAGGGTCTTCGTGACTACACTAGCGAGCTTCACTGGCTTTGAGCTCCTCTCCTCGTTGGCTGCTGGTCACCCACCTCGGAATGCATTGCATGTGCATTCTTTAGCAAGGCATGTCGCTGCGTGTCCCTGCACTCACCGACCGGGTGTGGGTGTCCAAGAGCCTCACACTGTGGCTTGCTTTTTCTCGCCCAGAACCTCCGGGATGGGCACGCGTTCACCGTCCGAAGCGTGCAGGCCCACCTCACGCTTGATAAGGTCTTCGGTGGCGACACCGCTCTGGTCGCCGCAGCCGCCAGGCTCGGGGATCTGAAGCCGGAGACGTGCACGCTCAAGGCTATCGCCATCTCCCGCTCTGTCACGCGGCTAGCCGGCCAGGGGCTGCTGTCGCTCATGGGCAAGGATCCTGACACCTGGCTCAACCAATCGCTACAACGGCAGCAGTTCTCCAGACCAGGCACGGCCATGAATTGAATGCACATAATAAATCCTCACTGGCGCCAAGTCAATGACCTTATGTTTTGCCCTGGATTTGTATCCTTGTTTACAGCAGAGACCAGCATAGGTTGGTAGGTAATTCATGAAGCTCTGTTCTTGCAAATGTTTACGAGTATGCTTGGAGCAAGAACGCATTGAGCGAAAAGGCTTTGTATTTGAAGTCTAGGTGCTCACTGACCTTGGCGTAACACAGCAGATTCACTGCGAGTGGTGTGGCGGCACTTGTGCTGTCAGTCGACTGCTCATGACGCTTGCAGTCACTGTTGTATTGCTGTGTGAGAGCAGGGACGGTGGCAGCCCCGCTCCCAAAGCAGTATCTCGAGCTCAATCTGGGCGTGGCAGACGCCCTCCTGAGGGAGGCCTTTGGGGCTGGGGCCGAGGACGGTGACGGCATGGACAGCCTTGCCGGCGAGTCGGACGAGGAGGAGGACGATGACAGCTGGTGGGCCGGAGACGTCGAACACGCCAACAAGATGGACGTCGGCACGGGGGCGAAAGGTGCTGCCGAGGCCGACAACAGCCGGGCAGACGATGTGCCGAGCAGAGGGACCAGCGAGGCACGGCCGCATGCAGGCGAAGATGGGGTCCTTAAGGTGAGCGACAACGCAGGAAGTGGGTCTCGTCCTCTTCTGCAGTTTTGACTTTTCAATACTACAATTGAGATTCTGCAGACATCGTCAAAGACGTACTTATCAGATACTCGATGGCTTCTCGATGCAGTGTGGTTTGACGGATTGGGTCTGTTGCCTTTTCTTGACTTGTAACTTGCTTTTGTAAGCCATCATGGTGGCCGTCAGTGACCACATTGCTCCATACTCTTTCATGGAGCTCTGCCACTGAGCTCTACCAGGCAACTGCAAGGATTTCTGGGGCAGCATCGAGATGATGGAGGTTCTCTGTCGTTGCCTTTCAGGTAACAGTGAGCGAGGAGGGCACGGGCGAGGGCCACATGGGCGTGGACCAGCTCTTTGGACTCTACGAGGATGCGGTGCAGTCCCTGGTGGAACTTCAGCTCCAGGCACTGGAAAAGGGCATCAAGCCTCCCGAGAAGGTGACAGTCAGAATTTAGCTTACCTAGCACAACTTTGACTTATTATGCTCTTTTTGATAGCGCCAGGGGTTGACCCAAGTCTGCATCCCCAGCAAGAGGATGCATGTTGTGGTGACCATTAAGGCCTCTAAAACAAGGTCAAGTGGGCAAAGAATGCATGCAACATGATAGCGGGGTCTGCGATGCTATGCATGCTATACTTTCTAATACGTGGTACATTCTGTTGACCCTGCAATGCTGCTCGCAGATCAACATGCAGGTGATGCGGTACATCAAGCGCAAGGGCATGAGCCACGCTAACCGCATGCGGCTCGTGCGCTTCCTCCCGTGCTATGCTCTGCACTGCCTTGACCGTGAGCGCATGGAGGAGGTTCGGGCAGTCTGCTCGGAGCGCCGGGAGGGCACGCGAACCTGGCGTGCTCTGTGCAGCGAGCTCCTCCTTCAGATGGCACAGAAGCAGAACTGGCACATCCAGGAGCTATTTGCCTCGTGAGCACTCTGAATCACGAGCTCCTGCTTCAAGTGCATTTCCTTGACGGGCACCTGCCTGTATGCGTTACTTAGTAGCTGCATCCCGTGTTTGCACAGTGCAGACACCTATATGTGGTTGATTGTTTGCCTGCATGGTCATAGGTCTGTACATGCATAAGTGTTTCTTGATGATCTTAATCTTCCTAATACAGACATCCAAGCATCTCCCTTGTCTGCACAATCATGTATCATTCTGTCACACAGGCACTTGTCAAGGCATATCTACCATGCCGCTGTGAAGTTCATGCTGGTCCCAGCTCTCAATGCTGCTCGTGCTTGTGCCACGCTCGTACCACAGGTCGGAGAAGCTGAGGGTGTGGCCTGTCCCACGGAAGCTCCTGCTCATGTGTGTCCTTGAGCGAGCCAGGGTTCTCAATGTGGACCCCAGGATCGCTCGCCGGCGCGTCCAGGGCAGGATACGGCAGGCCCGGTACTCCCAGGTTAGATGGCCTGGAGGGCATGCCACCTGCAGGAACATTGAAATTGTCCATTGGTACTCCGTAAAATACACTTAACTTTGACATTGACTGAAGGATGGTCACCCTCTCTAAATGCGTGGATGTGTCCTCACATCTGCACAATCACAGAAGATGTCTCGCATAGTGAATTTGCCATCGGGTCACTGGCAGGCCAAGTTGGTCGGTACGAGAATTTTCCTGCTTGTGGCATGCATCCTGAGTCTGCATGTATTGCTAGCTGTGTTTGCAGAAGAAGCGGGCGATGCTGGTACAGCAGGTGTGAGATCTGACTTTACAAGGTTCAGTAGAAGTGCATTGCCGTCATCTCGGCACTCAGCTTTCACCTTGGCTTTCACGTTAATATAAACATGGTGTTATCATCACTGTGCAAGTTAGGATAGTCTCACTTGGTCACAGGTCACAGCTTACCTTCTTCTATGTGAGACTGGCGCAACAGGGAATAGGGCGGGAGAACGACAGCGTGAAGGTCGTAAGCCAGGAACAAGCTGCTAGCAAGCTCCCAGGCGACGTGGGTACCGTCAACCTGGGTGCTCCTCCATACACGGACGTTGTGCCATACTTGGACGTCAGCTACGCGGCGCCCAGGTCTGGGACGCAGGTCAGCAGCGACCTCGCGGCAGGCATACTGTACAACCGCTCAGCGGCAAGCGGTGGGCACGACGGCGAGCAGGCAGGCGAGAGCGACGCTCCTTTGATGGAGCATGCATCGCAGCAATGGGGGCCGCTGTCGGGCCTGACTCGTAGCAGCAGCGACCCTAAGGTCCTCAAGCGGCGCGCCCAAGGCCGCATACGCCAGGTGATGCCTCGCAGGCTGATCAGTCCTTGTGTGTGTCTTCTTTGATCATGCTGATTCAAACCCCCAAGTTGGACCTTACAGAATGCAAGGTCAGTGTGCAAGTGCTTCTGGACCCGAGTTTTGTACTTGTTTTTTAATTGATTGGGAGGATAGGCTAAGTTCGATAATGGTGTTGCGATTAAAGTCGTTAACCTTGCAGTTCTGTGCTATTTATACTGACCATTGTCTACCTATACAAGTATTGAATGTTGAGCAATGCGTGATTCTCATTTGACATGTGCTTGATCTCAGGCACGGTATGCTGAGAAGAAGAGGGCAGCGGCCGCCATGGCCTCCATTGCTGCTCGGACGCTTGGCAACAACCCCACGCACAACGCCTCCCTCTACTCTCTCCGGGAGCTCCGGAGCCTTCTTCCAGGAGGTACAGCCACCATGCGGCCTCAGCCTTGTTATGTCTTGCTTCTCTCCACCACCGCACCTCTGACAGCATTGTCAGCTAACAGTGCTTATGCTGGATAGTGCAGATGGCAGGCGCTGCATGCCTCAGTAATCTTAGGCCTTGAGCCTATAGTCCTGTAGCTTAAGGGAGTCATGAACAATGAGGCAAAATTTAAATACCATGACATTGTCAATTGACGATCTTTACTGTGGGACTTCTTAGCTACGGATAGTAAGGTGTGCAGAATCCTGTTTGTGCAGGTGCAGCAGCTGTGGCAGCAGCAGCAGTCGGTGGAGTCGGCCAGCACCCACGTGCCCGGACAGGCCTGGAGCTCACCAGCCCCAGCTTTGCGCAGGCTGCCACCACCATGGCAGCTGCCGCCGTCTCGCAGGAGCTCGAGGGCGTGCACTACAGGCACGACGCGTTGGCCATGCCAGCGACTGCGCCTCCGCAACCGCCGCCAGATATCAAAGGTGGGGCGTATGAGGGCCTGATGCAGGCCCCACAGTCAGGTGGCGGTCAGGAGTCCTACGTCCACACTTCGCCGTCACCAACACCGCCCACTAAGCTTGCACGGTACAGGCCCCCGCATGGCCACGTCGAGCCCATTGCCGTGGCCGCGATGGCGGCGGCCAAGGCCCTTGGCGGCAGCGCCGCCGAGGCAGCCGCCGATCATGCAGTTGTCGGACAAGAGCTGGAGCTGGGGCCGGAGTTAGGCGCCCCGCTGCTGGTTCTGGCAGAGGAGGCCGACGAAGGTGCCATGGGCCCTCCAGGCAAGGCCGCCGAGAGGCTCAACTTCGATCTCGAGAGCCACGCCGGCAGGGAATCTGCGGCAGCGGCTACTGCAACTGCTGCAAACAAGGACCGCTTTGAGCACTCACAGGCTGAGCCCTGATGAAGTCCTGCAGTTCAGTGGACCTGACCAGGCGCAAGTCATCTGAGCGAAGCGCAAAGCTGTAGGATACAGTTTCTGAAAGCCAGTCTGCCAGCAGGCTTGCATAATCTGCAAGCATGCAGCATATCAAAAACAAGCTGGCCATTTGTATAGCTGTACTGCAAGCTGCAAGGAGGCTGGCCGTGCTTGCACAACCTTTTTCATGTCACAAATGTGACAAACAAGCGAAGACATCCGGTCAACACCAAATAATGTGGGCCGCGTGGGCCGTGTAGAGACCACTGTCGTGCTGCTAAAATGTACCAAGTTGCAGCATGGAAGTAAGCAAAACTTGAAATGGAGCGGAGCGGTAATCAAAAGGTTGCAAGTGCTTTCTGACAGAGCCCTGAAGTCGAGGCACATCTGCTGCTGCCACCGATAGTCCTGTTTTGAAAGGACAGTCTTTGCCAGTAATTTGTTGACAGACAGAAGGCCTGGTCGTATGTTTGCTGTTGTTGCACACTCGCAAGGGCAGGTGCAGAAGTGGACCCATTGAAGAACATTTCGCACTGTTGCCTTCTGAAGCCATGTCAGATTAGCCGTCCTGTGACAATCACCACTTGCATTGCCTGCTCCCATCAGGCGATGTTACACATCTCCCATCCTGTCACACGTGAGGGACATGCCACCATCAAGATTCACAAAGTGTATTCATCAGCATCTCCACCAAATATACTGCCTGCTGTAGCCTTAAGCAAGACCTGGCAAACTTGCGAGCTCAGCGTGGCAAGACTGGTCAGCTGTCCGGACAACGATGGCATATAATATAATTTGCAAGGTGTCGGTAGTGCGAGAATAGAGGGCATACACTGTCGCCCTTCTCCTGGACAGAGAAGCGGAGCGGTGCCGCGTGCACCAGGCTGTCCGTCTGCAGGTCGACCTCGACCGGCTCGTGCTCCAGCTGGTGCGTCTTCTCCGGCAGGCTCAGGCTCAGCCGCACGACGTACTTGCCGCGGGGCAGGTCCTGCACCTCGTAGAAGAGAGAGGGCGGGAGGGGGAGGGTGCGCTCGACACGCGACGGGTCTGCAGCGTGCGCAACCTCCACCGCCAGGTTGGGCTGCCACTGCCGCGCAGCGCCTGCGCCGCTCTCCACGAGGCCAGTCAGCATCTTGCCCACCGCCCGGTCGAACACCACGAACCGCAGGCCCTCAACGTTGGCGCCCTCCGGCACCTGTACGCGAGGGACCATGTTAACGTACTTCGCACAGGCGAGCGACTGAATCTAGTGAAGATATTAGAAGCAACATGCAACTCATATTATAGTACCAAGATCTATGTTACAATAACAAAAGAGGAGCCAGCACAGTACAGCATGCAGCACAAATAGAAGTTCTAGAAAAACAAGGTGAGAGTGGACACGTAGGTGCCATGCTGGAAGGCTGACCTGAACTTCCAAAGTCTTGGGTGCCGCTCTCTCAATGCGAGAGGACCCCTCGGACCCATTCTTCAAGACGACCTGAACTGAACACGGGACACCGGGGACGAGCCCCCGCAATCTAAAGTGGCCGTTCACGTCCGTCTCCGTGGTCTCGTAATACCCTCCCTTGACAGCCCTGGCCTCTACCGGCACGCCTGCCTCTGGTGAGCCCGACAGAGATGTGACATTTCCGAGCGCGCTGCAATAATGAGAGAAAGGGTTAGAGAGGTGTTAACACTCAGTGCAGGACTCAAGCGGGGCACACCAACAGGCATCCTTTGCCGTGCTTCCAGACTGACGCATGGTAGCTGCAACTGGCCTTACAGAGCTGTTTTGAGTCTGCTCAATACAGCAGGCATTTGTAAGTCGTGTGCTGAGAGAGAAGATGGGCATTGTACCTGTATGCCACCCGATTGGCATGGAATGTCACCCCCTTGGTCTCGCCAGATCCAAGATTAATAGACATTGTCTCGGGGCTGAACTTGTACTCCTGGGGACAGAAGGATGGCAGAAGCGAGAGCAGGGGAGTCTTGAGTCCAACTTTCAACAGAGCTCACAAACAGTGGCAAACTTGATCAGTGACATTGCTTAAAATTGACATCAGGTATATATATATATATATCTAGAGAGGAAGCTGATCAAACCTGCTCATCGAGCAGTTGCTGTACCACTTACAGGAGAGGGTGTACCTAAGGGACTTGCATCTACACGGAGAAGACCCAACATGACAGTGGACATGCCACAGTCACCACACCTTGAGGAGGGGTCTGAGATGCATTGTTCCCGGGAAGAGGTCGAGGACTGTGAGCTTGCCGCCTTCGCCCGACACCGTGTTCTTCCGGAAGCCCCCGGCTCCGGTCAAGGTCAGGAGGACAGGGGGGAGCGGCTCCTCCGCGGCCGTTCCCCCGACCACGTGCACGATGATCTCGGCCAGCTTCTCAGCTCGGAAGGAGTTGCCTCCCAGGTCCTTTAGGAGGTAGCCGGGCTGCGAAAGCACAGACATGACAAGGCCTGCAAATGACGCCTGCAAGTAGCTCATCGATGCCACTCAGACCCTCCATCAGTCTTACACATACATCATCATGAGTACTTAGACCACAATTGGGTGCCAGTTGATATTGGAGAGGCAGGCAAGTATCAATGGCAAGAGCATGACCAACTGACCTTGCTAGCCTTGAGTGAGTAGGTAGCATCGTCATACAGGGGCCCCGCGAAGAAGAGGCCGCCGGGCCCGCTGGTCACCCAGAGGACCTCCTCGCCAGCCACCCAACCTGCGGTGGAGCTCCCTGTCGTCACGGTCACGGAGACATTGACGCCTTCGAGCGCAGGACTGACTGAGCCGTTGATGTACACTCCAGGGCGTGCCTCGAAGGGCTCTATCTCGGGTTCACAGTCGTCGCTCAGCAGGCTAGCCTGTTGCAAGGAGTGAGCAGCAGTGAGAGGTCAGGTGTCTCTGCTTCATGCAGAACAAGTGAAAAGGCAGGGGCAGAGAGGGGCAGCACATCTTAAAGTACAGGGAATGGAGGTAGATATAAGCGAGGTCTGTTTCAGGTAGTAAAGCTGCTTCCACGTTCGGAACAAGATCATAAGGTGCAAGGGATGAGCTATGGCAGGGCTGGGTTTAAGGTTTACGGTCAAGGCGCTTAGTATTTAGAGATTGGGGTGTTTAGGACTTAGGGTTTATGATTTACGTAGCGGAAGGCGGGGTAGAACAGGAAGCGCTGCCGGGGAGGCCACGTGTCCTCCTGTGGAGGAAGGGGCTTGGCACGCATAGGAAGCTCGTCCAGTGGGTCATAGGGCAGCTCGGCCCAACCGGGATCCTCGTCCTCCTCTGGCGCCTGCTGCGGCGGCTCTTCCCTACAATGTGACAGATAAGAGTTAGTCATATCCTGAATGCAGAGACGAAGCACCCACAAAATTGTTGCCAATTTGCATGTAAGGATGACTTGACCAACGACAGTAAATATCTAGAAAACTAATGCCACAGACCGTGATATCGTATTCTTGCCTGGTTACATAGCTAAGTGCCATGTCAGAGGGCACTCCTGAATGACATTGTGCAAGATTCTCCACAGACAAACTTATATACCATCCACAAGTGCTGGCAAACAAGCACTGACTGCACGATCAGCTGTTGAGCAGAGTCTCACTCGGGTAAGTACGGAGCTTGAACAGGCGCCTCAACAGGCTTTGGGTACTCCACACCTGCAGTAACCCCAGCAAACATGTGTCCCTCTAATCATCAACCTGATAGTGACTCATCTGATCATGTCATCTCACACTCTGACATCGGTCATTTGCTGTTGCCTAAATATATCAAAGCTCATTGAAGCCCTACCTTGAGGAGACCTGAGACTTATGGACTTGTTGGACTTATCTTGGATATACCTCCAAGAGCTAGTACAACAGCACAAGCCACAGTTCTGAGCTGAAATCCTAAGATGACAGACTCACAGATATTTGCCACGTGACCTTTGATTATTGCTGTATGCAAGGCCAGGATCTGTGGCATCTGCCTAGCATCGTCAGCTGTGCACTTACCAACATTGAGCCCGTCCTTCTGCATCTCGGCTATATCATCAATGTCAGTGGCCTTTCCAAGCACTGCCGGACTGTAGATTGACACCTCCCTGAAGATATTCTTCAAGCTTTGCTTTGCTGGAACTGGTATCCTTTCTCCAACTCCCTGTCCTTGTCCTGCGTCGTTGTCCTCGGCTATGTCGGTTGTTGAGGACGTTGTGCTGTGAACAACAGTGGGTTCATTGTCAATCCAGCGCTTGCTGCTGAACTGTTGGGAGCCAGGCATTGCCCAGTATATCAAACTCAACTATTATCTCAAATTGAGAGGTGATAACAATCCTTCTTGCATGCATATCCGGGTATTCAGTGTGATTCCTGCTCTCTGTGTGAGGAGTACATCTTAAGGAGACAATTAGCCAGCCAGGAAGGATGACACTTTACTCAAGTGGAGCTGGCTCTGGCTCTGGCTCTGGCTCTGACTCTGGTGTGTTCTTAGGCACGTCCTCTCCAGGGAGCGCGATATATTGGTCCGTGATGCGGCCATCATGGTATGGCCTGATGACCATATCCAAACCATGGTCTCCCCAAAATGCATACTCGTACACAGCATACGGGTGGGTTGCGTTCGGCCGGCTCCTAAGCCTTGCCCAATTACGCAGGTCAACATATGACTTGTAGCCCGTTTCGTTACGCTTGAGAAAGTGTGGAAATAAAAGGTCAGTCAAGTTGCCAGCATCAGGCGTGATGCGTGAGTCGACGTTGATCGTGCCCTGGAGGAGGTGCATCTTGGCCTGGAGTTGTAGTACCTGCACAGTGTAACGGGGGGCACAACTAAGAATGAGACAACTGCAGCCACAGACAGCATGACAGTCAGTCAGTATACTCTTAGTTCTGCTTCATACATGAGGAAAAGTGTACAACTGCATTGAAGCCAATGCAGTTTGCAGGTATAACAGGGGCGGCTACCGCACCGTGGGCATATCGGTATCGTATGAAATCATCAGAGCCCCAAAGTACACGCAGAGGTCCATCATCAGCATCATGTGTGACCCTGGGGCCTTCATGCACATCTCGTTGTACCCCCTCTGCATTTTTGGTCACCAGATTAGAAGGAACCTCTGCACTCAAAAGAACCCAACAAATGCATATGCTATTGCTGGACAGAGGACATGGAAGATGACCCATAACTGATGCAGGTTGAATAGACAACACACTGACCAACTATCACTGCAAGTGCCTAAGTACTGCTCACCTCGAAGTCAAGGAAGACAGGTTGAAGGTCATCGTGGAGGCACGGGATCTTCTTTATGGGATGGCTGACGTTTGCTCTCATCACCCAGCCCACTTGCTTGAAGTGGAGGTCTGTCAAGTCCTCCTGCCCCATTGTCACCTCACGCTTGCTGGTCTTCCAGCACCAATTGTCACCCTCGATGCCAAACTGGCCTCTGACGGGCTTGTGAATCTGCAATGTCATACCAGGGTTTAGGGTTCTCAACCTAAACCCTCAACCCCAACCCCTCAGCCCTAGACCCAGCAAACGGTGTCACGCGGTGGAACATCAAAGCAATCTGGAATTGGCAACAGACCATCTAAAAGTACGTTAAGTAATTACATTCAAGTACCTGGACAACATAGCTGCCAGGCTTGACGCCCTGGAAGCTAAATCTCTCACTGTCCTCTGTCAGGTTGACGGTCTTCAGCGGCATGCTATCTCCAGCACGGCTCAGCATCACCTGGACATCTGGGGAGCAGAGGTCCATGCACTCCACCGTGCCAGAGATGCTCGTCACGCCCTAAACATAAAAGGAGAAAGGAGAAACGATGACCACTGCTGGCCCAGGACTGCCGTAAGATGATGGAAACGAGCAGATAAGCTTCAACTCTTTATAAAGGATGATACAAAGGATGAGTGCTTGCCTGCCACATGTTAATGCACTCAAGGTGAGGTCACACATTCATGTCCATGTCAACCGCTTAATGATGTCCAGAAGGAGCCCTGATGTAGAAGTGGCAACTCATACCTGAGAGAAATTTGCCAGTAGGAAGGGCGACGACGTAATCTCAACTGTCCTCTCTCTGGGGTTGTAAGCTAGGCCGGCTTCCTCGTGGGCACCTGAGATTGCAGGAGAGACCTTGTAGAAGCCAGGTTCAACCTGCGGATAACATGCTTTTGTCAAGACGTAACATATTTTGGGCCCACTGACAAGCTAGTGACTGAAGTCGTGTCTCCTGAGTCAAGGAGCAGCAGGCACAGCACTGTGCAGTCACATCACACATGCTCTCTCAATTGTCACACTGCAGGTAACCAACACATAAGCCAGCTAAGAGCTGCACAAGCGTAAGCTCAGGGTAGCGCTGACCAAGCCTTACTTACGGAGAAGCAGAACGGAGCCTGGCCATATTCGTCGAGCTCAAGCTCCTTGGTCTCGTTGGTGGACGGGCCCGAGATCCTCACTTGCTGGGAGCCTTTGAAGGCACTCTCCTTCACGAGAAGCTTGCCGCAGAGGTCATAGTGCGTGGCGCGAATTTCTGGGAGGGCCACCAGCGAAGGCTTCACCGTGATACTGTCCAGGCTGTTCAGCATGCCTCAGAGTACAGTCAAAGAATCAATAAGGGGAAAAGGGCTGCTTCAAGTATATCAGAGATGCAAGGAGTCCTACATTGCTTCTAGCTTTGCGCTCCTCACATCATTGTGGAGACACATAGGATGATGGCCATATATGCTGAAGCTGCAATCTGTCCTGCCAAGAGCCCCAATGCTCACTGCCAAAGACATTGTGCAGTACAGAGTACCCAGAGAAGCCTTGAGAGGTAGCTTGCAAACCTGGAAAAATTATAGTGGGACTTTGACACAGTAACAGTGTACTGCGTTGTCGGGCTGACCTGATCCAGCTTGTACCGGCCCTGTCCAGGCAGCCCGGCATTTGCATCAGGGACTCGGGACTTGAAACCCGTAATTCTCAGAGGACTGCAGGCCTTGATCCAATGCTCACAGTGTGCTTCAATCTCCTGCACGACTGGACCAGACATGCCGCACAGACCCTGACCAAAGTAGGGCATCAAAGCTCTGCGCACTCTGGAGTCAGTTGTCGTCCGCCTCTTGCCGTCTATGTAAATTGTTGCGCCGCCGACACCAGTGCCCGCATGGTCGAGCACGACGCCCCCCAGCGAGAAGCCAATCACCTGAAAGTGGGAATTTAGTGCGTGCCAAATCAAGAAATTTAGCACAATGTACCATCCTCTGAAAGAGTAACTCTCTGCACATACCGTATGATTCGCACGAGGTCATGCTTGGGGCGTGACTTGTGCTATGGGTACCTGCAGGGGCAATGAAGAGGACATCTACCTGGAAGGGCTTTGCAACCGCCGTGGAGCTGTGGCCGACCATGACATCCAAAGTGGTTGGCTTCACGTCGAAAATCGTCTCCTCGCCCTGATAGTGCGGCACAAGCGTGTATTTGCCTGTTTGCGCCACAAGCATTCAGCAAGAAGCCAATTAGGAATAGAGATGCAGATGCAAAGTCTGAATCGTTGTGGAATTATCATCACAAAATAACGCTGCAAAGCGAAGAGGTAGACATGATTGCAGCAAGCTTGCCACTTTGCACCTGGTAATAGTGAGCAACTTACCCACATTGGTCTACCTAAGACAAAGTTCAATATCAGAGGTTCCTTGAGTTATCAGCCTTGAGGAGGGGCAGCTCGTGACCACTCCCTTGTGGAACTTACCACAGGGGACCACCGGGAAGTCGAACTTGCCATCGGGCGCCGTCTCAGCAATACACAGTGCGGCCTCATGGCCGGCCGGGGCCATGCCAGCGCCACTGGGGCAGTGTACGTCGCTCACGTCGTCCGAGTAAAGGAACACCTGGACGCCCGCAACCGGGCTCCCCTGCATCGTAAGCCGTGGCCCGGCATCAGTGGCCACATGCGGTGCACCAATGGAGCCAAGGGCGATAGCTGAGAGGGGGCAACTAATGATCACATGCTGACCTGATTGACCACAGAGCCCGTCAGGTCGTAACCAACGGCGAAGAATATGTCCGCGGTTGCCGCACTGTCAAAGCCGAGCGTAATCTGGTGCAACAAATTGCATGCAGCTGCTGCTCAGTCAGTTGGCTGATCAATCTGAGTCCAAGGCAAGTCCTAGCTCAGCAACCACTGGGCAACTTCAGTGCTATTCAGCCTGGCCCACTGAGGAAGGACACTGCTTGGATCGCGAATGCTACAAGCACTGGCCACAGTGGCTGTCACGCTTGACCTCAGTGCTAAAATTGCCAAAATGGGAGGCTGGCAAGCAAATTTGGCACCCACCGACTTGCGGAGCCCCGACTTGCCGGTGGCATTGATCATGTACACATCGTGCTCAGCTTCAATAATGTACACGCCTGGAACCATTGATCAGACATGGAGGCCAGTTTTACATTGAATGCTCAAAACAGCGACATTTGAAGCACGAAGCGCCTCCAGTACATGCAGCTCTACTTCTCATACAGTCTGCAAACCAATGCAACCACCACTCACAAACACTCGGTAAGCTGATGCAGATATAGATGCGGAGCACCAAGCCGTCCATCAGATACAAACAAATCTACATGTAACATATGTATGTATGTATGTACGAACAATGAAAGATATCTCTACTTCTTCTAGTGTACACTCCATCTCAAATACAGTAGGAGAAACACAGAAGCTATCTGGTCCTTGTGGCCAGTCAATTTGACCCGCACTACTTGGCATAGCTATACTCACCAGGCAGGAGATTGCCAAATGCATACAGCCCATGGCTGTCTGTTGGGCATGTCTGCTCCTCCCGAGGGTCCTCCACCACAGCCGCGGCACAGGCCTCATCGCCCTCCTCACAGCCCTTGTATGGAATCAGGCGCACGGTCACGTTCTGGGGGCCGTCGTCCTTTTTAGCGGGACAGCTGGGTCCGCCGACCGCCCCGAGCACGCGCCCAATCACGCCGAAGCTGAACACAATATGAGCAACATACTGCACCCATTTATAACAGCGTTGAGTCTGCCAAGAAGACGAGTCTTTGCTTCGACAAATTGGCCATTATGACAACGAAAGGAAGTGGATGCAGGAGCGACGCGGAGGTGAGGAGGACTGGCCTCAACAATTAGCAGCTTACCCGGTGTAATTGAAGTTGATATCCTGATCAGACTGGCAGCTGCCGTCGGCTGTGCTCACAGAAACCTGCCAGGAAGAGATTGTTGCAACACACTTATTGCCAGAGGTATCTTCACAATTGCCTACTACATGCCCATAAACAGTAGAGCAACCAGCAGCATTGGCAATGTAAGTATGAGAGACCGATCTATCCGTTCCCTGGCTTCCTCCTCTCTAGCCATTCCCTCACTCCGCGTCCCACTGCAGGAGGATGAGCTGGCCTAATGCGAAGATGCCATATAACAACTTTGCAGCAGGAACTTACATTTTCGGGGGTGAACCACCACCCGTCGGGGCCCTGCACCACGAGCGTGTACTGCTCCTGCACAGAGACGACCATCCAAGCCAGCCCAGAACCGCGGCAACAGCAGCTACTTAGTGAGCTGCGATCGAGTAAGAGCACAACACTGAAGAGGCAGTGGCTCGGCCAGCCCAGAGCTGCCCGGATGCTCTCTGCTGCGATCGTGCCTCGAAGCCGTGTCCTTGAAGATGAAATCTTGGTTCATTTTGTATGAAGACTGCATTAACACTTTGAGATTGTGAAGTCGCTGGAGTAGATATTACTTCGTGAGACAATGTGGCAGCTCTTACCGCGTCTTGCACCGGCATGAAGTAGTAGCCGTTAGGGAGGCAGGCCGCGCGCTCCTTGATGAGTTCCTCGCTGTTGAGAAGGACAACCTACGACGCCTCACATGGCGCCGCAGCCATGGAATCAGCAGCAGCTGGAGTCACCTGCGATAAGCCTCCAGATTCTGGCAAAAACTGCGAGATGGAGCTGAGGAGGACTGGATCCTTAGAGCCGGCGAATGAGACTTAAGAGCAGCCGTCAGTGCCGCGAGCGGCGAGCGCCGGCCGATCACCGAGAAGTTGCTGTAGTCCCTCGGCGGCTGGCCGGCCGCCTCGGCCATTCGCGCCAGCGTGGGGCTCGGCTGCGCAGCCACGCACGCGGCGGCGCGGCGCGGCGATCAGCGAGAGCCTCCGGCGCGCGCGAGCTAGAGGCAGCTCGGCCGCCAAGGACGCGCGGGTGCCGCTGTGGAGCTCGCTCGGGCCCGGCGGTCCTCACCTGCACGAAGCCGCCGCAGCCGGCGGTCCCCGCGGCGCGGGCCATGGCGGCGGCGGCGGCGGCGGCGGCGGCGGCGGCGGGGCAGCTCGAACCCGTGACCTCTGGGCCAGGGAGTGACAGATTCTGAATGGCGGCCCCCCGCCAGCCGCGCCGCCGCGGCCGGGATTGGTGCCACGTGGCGCGCCGAAAGTTCAGCTCGGCCCAGGCGCTCCTCGTCCGACGTGGCGGTCGCCGTGGACCCGTCGCCTGCCACGACGGCGCCTTGGTGACGCCGACGTGCGCGCCACCTTGGAAGCGGCTCCACCAGGTGGCACCGACGTGGTGCTGCAAGCTCGGGAACTGCCAGATGGTTCCGCCAGGGTGGCGCATGTGTCGCCCCGAGGTGCCAGCGTGGCTGGCGCCGCGGGGGGGGCCCCCCTTCCCTCCTCCCCCGGTATATCCGGGCCCGCGCCCTCTCTCCCCGGGGCCCACTCCTAGCTCTATGCCGCCGCCTCCCCCCCGGCAACCCGCGGCATGTTCCTGGCCCAGCCTGACGTCCCCGTAACCACCCCCGTGACCACATACATGAACCGGGCAGCATTCCCAGCCCCGATCGCGGTGATCGATAGCACCAGGTGACGGAGACTGTTCGACGGTCACCTGGTCGTCCAATGCGAGCTCCTTTGTGGGCTGGACCGGAGCCTTTCATTGGTTGGCCTGCGTGGCAGCCGCTAGACGGGCGCGGTAACGGTTGCGGCCGGTGACGGCTGAAGTGCGTCACCAGCCCACCCGGATCCGGAGCTGGCCGCCCCTTCCGCCCCGCATTGACCGGCGACGACCCAACTGTTGACCTATTTCTCACACGTGGATACTGAGCATCCATCTGCATCTCCCTCTGCACCGTCTTGCACTTTGTGGTGTTATCCTTTCTTCGGCACTTCTTTCTTTGGCTTTGAACATTGTCCACTGTTTTTGGGTTGGCTTTGCCAGCCCCTCTTCTCTATGGGCGGGCACTTTCTTCTATTTCTCGGGGCGAGCACTGGGAGAAAGTGCTCGCCCATTGAGGATAGGGCCTGGCCGCGCCCCGTGCAGCAACCTGGCTGGCAGGCCGCCGACAACAGCGCTTTGCCGCATTGAAACACGAAAGCACGTACTTCGCATATGCTGATATTATGCATTTGCTGACTTGCTGCGTCACTCTCACGGACCTTGCGCCTTCCGGCACTTTCAGGCCTTGAACACTCGTTTGGGCTGGCCTCTGACGGCCATATCGCTTCAACAGATATTGTTTCCTACCGACGTCCCCCTTCAGCTTTGCTTTTGTCTTGTGATGTTAGAGCCTCTTCGCGTTGAGATCCTGCTTCGTAGCGCCTTTCTTTGCTCAGCTTCGCGTCCTCTACAATTCGTGATTAGCTCGCGCCTCTTCTCTTGGTGAGTGGCATGCTGTAGTAGCCGCTTGCTTTGCTGAGTGATCTCGAACTGCGATGTTATGTTGAGGCTTCCCCAAGTAGCTTGTCCGTTCTGTTTGGCTGGCCTTTCACAACCCTCGCTTTCTTCTGTAAGAGCTTCTCTACCTTGGTGGCACTCATTGAGCGAGTAGCAACTCGCTCAATGAGTAAATGGAGCTACTCGCTCCATTTACGCAATGGGCGTCTCAGTTCTCAAGTCTCCAATGTGTGCGCAAGCCTCTTGTGATGTCGTGCAAGTCAAGCTCTTGGTTTTGTTGCTGGCATCGTTGTCTACTTGACCTGTTTATAATTTGGGTCGTGGTACTTGTGTTCTTGTTTTTCAGCAACCACAACGGGTAGTCCATTGGTTTGGGGTTGAGGCTTTAGGGCCACTGAATGTGACACTGGGTCCAAAAAGGTCCAGCCACTGAGACCCAAAAGCCCCGTTCACATCAATGGCCGGTGGAGCGAAGTCGACCACTCCCGGATGGTCTCCAAAATATAGTGCAAGCGACTCATTACCTGGGACTGTCGAAGTGGATATATATATAAGGATATGGATATGCATCAGCACCCAGCTATATGCAAACGTTCTGTCAGCTGTCAGCTGTCAGTCGTCAAGCCAATCGGCCGACACACACATGACCTGGTGTTCTTCCACTTCACCTCCCTGTGTTTCCAAGTTGAACTTTCTGAATGCTGGCCATTGCAGCAGCCATTGGACCTCATAGCTTAGGTGACACTTGTCCAACTTCCTATTGTTGCTCACTTTGTCTGTATTTTCCGGCTGGCTTTTGAAAGAGAATGAAGGAGACGGCGGTGGCTGTGAGAGTCCAGCCCAGAAATTGAATGAAGGCTTTTGAAAGCCAGTCGTCTCCTGTAGGAAGCTAGCAGCAGATTCAGCAGTGGGTTTGGGGTTCAGGCGACCGCAGTGCCCTGGTGTGCTCAAGTAGTTGGGGTTTAAATCCTCGATCATCCAATTGCTGCATCTAAATGCTGGTGACATGCTGGTATATCAAGCCTGTCGACGTGGCAAGCACCGAGCCTTCCACGTGGCTCATCAGCGCAAGGTCAGCGCCTCCACCTGGAGACTGCGGCGGCCATGACCGCCGCCGCCACCGCCGCAGCCGCCGCCGCCGCGGCCGTCGCCGCCGCTGCCGNTTCCAGTGTCGCCGCCTTTTCCGCCGTCGCCGCCGCTGGCCGGGCCCCCGCCGCGGGCGCCGTCATTACAAGAGAAGCGAGCGGCGGCAGCGGCCGGCAGCTCCGCAGTGGACCCCGTGAGTCCCCGCTGCGCGGCCATGGCTGCCGTGCCCGGCGGCGCCGCGCGAGCCCGCCTTCCTGCCTTCTTGTCAGCGGAGTTCGAGTCATGGCTTCGGTCGTCGGCATTTTCCGTGCAGAGGCCCTGCGCTTCGGCGGCGCGGCGGCGATGGCGGCCGGCCGGCAGCTCACGGTTGGCGGCAGGGGGCCGGCTACGCTGAGGACATATCCAGGTATAATGTACGTGAATCTGAGCTACATATCTGACGCATATAGGTGTCTATAACCAAGATAAATATCTCAGGAGCCTTTATTCCGGGGCTTCAGCGCCGCCAGGAGGCGTTACATGCACTTCTCCATTAGCGACTGCGGCTTCCGGGCCTTCGCCAGCAGCCGCCGCCGAGGGCAGGAGCTGCCGGCATTGTGGCTCGGTTTGGCTCAAAAGGCGGAAGGAGCTCTTGGTCTACGACTGGACTTGAACAGGGGACCTTGCTGTCACCAAAGGATTACTCTGCCAACTAAGCTTCAAGGACCCGAAACGGAGGGTTTCCATCTGCTAGGCTGGAGACTGCACGTCTGCGTTGCACCTCATGGTGGCCCTCACCACCGACTGGCGAAGGGGCTCGATGCCATGGATTAGCAGCTCGAGGCTGACCCCATGCTCGAACCACAGGCCCTGACTTGGTCGAGTAGCTCAAGACCCATGCGGTATATGTGTGGCCAGGCATGGGCGAGCTTGCGAAGGGCCTGGCGGAGTACGTGGCGCAGCTTGCGGCGGAGGCGCAAGGAGCATTCACGGTCGTCCTGTCGGGGGGTTCCCTAGTCAAGGCTCTGGGGTAAGCGATGCCAGACTCTGGCAATGACAGCACCTACCTTTGGATCAGAGTCATTGTCTTGTGCGTACTCTTTGAAGTAACCTCTGCATGGTAACCTCTGCACCAATCATTGGGGATGCCCCTTAAACCCTATAAGAATACTGCAATGCAGCTCTAGGATTGATACGACCTTGCTATACTTGTCTGCAACCCACTCTTTGTTGGCGACTGCATGGACAATGCTCTTTTCAACCTAGTCCAGTCAATAATATTCTGTAGCTGGAATAAGTCACTGACTTGCGCCAAATGACGCCAATGTGCAGCGTGCTAGCTGAAGAGCCCTATAAGGGGAGCATTGACTGGAGCCGGTGGCATGTCTTCTGGGCTGACGAGCGGCTCGTACCACTAGATAATGCAGACAGCAACTACAAGGCTGCCAATGATGAGTTCCTCTCCAAGGTTCTGCTTGCTCCAAAATCGACACAATGTGGCTTACTTTGCATATATTTGTCTGCATTGATCTGGCACATTGACCTTGACTATCACTTCTGGCAAGCGGACCTGGTGACTTACACCTAATAATGATATGACCTGCTTTGGGGCATTTGTTTTACAGGTGGCCATCCCGCCGGGACAGGTCTACGCCATCAACCCTTCGCTGCCCGTGGAGGGTGCTGCAGATGACTACGAGACCAATCTGCGACACCTCGTATCGGCCTTGGTCCTGCAGACTGCGTCATCGACGGGGCAGTCGGGGCCTTGCCCGCGATTTGACCTGATCCTCCTTGGGATGGGCCCTGATGGCCACGTCGCGTCGCTCTTCCCCCATCACCCCCTCATCAAGGAGTCATCCAAATGGGTGGCGCCCATTTCCGACTCGCCCAAGCCGCCACCTGAGCGCATCACGCTTACATTCCCTGTCATCAATGCAGCCGCACACATTGGCTTCGTGACTGCTGGAGCTGGCAAGGCCGACATGCTCAAGACAATCTTTGGGGACGCTGTTGAGGAGGGCTCCCTGCCTGCGCAGCTAGTGTGCCCGGAGCAGGGCGAGCTGGTGTGGTTTGTTGACGAGCCGGCAGCAGCCGCTTTGTAAAGCGTTACACCCAATTCTGATTCATGAGCTACGATTTGCGTACTACGAAGCTTCACAGAAGAATGTTACCCAGTGACATTGCAGCAGCATATATTTTTTTTTCAATGTTCGAAGGGGCTGGAAAAGCGCTGAAGAACACAGCGACCTAAGTGGCAACTGGATGCTCAATATCCCTTGTTGAGCAGCCAAGGGGGGGCCGAGGGCTGTGAACAGCCAGCCCGAAAAGGATTGGCAACGTCCGAAGGCCGAGAAGTGCTGAAAGACATTACTGCTAAGCAAGGATCATGCGGGAGAATCACTTAGTAGTCAATTAGTATCACAGTCAGTAGCCGCAAGTCGGAAAGAGAGTCGCAGTTACTACTAAGCAAGCCTCATGTGTGAAATCCAATTGGTGATCAAATAGTATCTAAACTAGTAGCCGCAAGTCGAAAAGAGATTCGCAGTTAGGGCTAGATTAGGGCGCGGGGGAGCGAGGCAAGTCCACACCCGGGCCTCTCGGCGGCCGCGGCGGCGGCGGCGGCGGCGGCGCTCGCCGCCATGGGCGCCGNCTGGGAGGGAGGGCTGCCGCTCTGGCCCCGACCCCTAAGTTGTGCCGCTAAGTTGTTGCTAAAACCAGCCCCCGACAAGTCAGCTAGCTTCACGTTAGCTTGCGAGTGCCGCTGCCGCCGCCGCCGCCGCCGCCGCCGCCGGCACCGCCGCCCTGAACGGCACGCCGGCGGCCAGCGCCGCGGGGGCTGGGTTTAGGCCGGGGTGCCGCGGCCGTGAAGTGTGGCATCCAGCGCCCGGGCTCCGGGCTGCTGCGTTTTCTCCTCGGAGGACTGAGAGGTTTAATCAACAAAATTTAGCGTGTAGAGTCGGCTCAGAGGTGGATTTAACGCAATGTTAGCGATAAGAGTCGGCGTGACGTTTGTTCGCCCGTCCACGGGTTCCAAGGCTTTGCCGGCGGCGGCCATGGATAGTCCCACGGCGCTCGCTGCGAGCTCCATCTGGCCTTGGTGGGCTACTTATGAAGTTTCATTCGTTATCAGATAGTAATATACCATAACACCATATATACAATCATACACTACATACTATACACTAAAGTATATAGTCACTAAGCAGACAAAGAAGCTCTTATTGCTGATTTACGGCGAGGCTGATCGAGGCGGCCATGGCTGCAGGTGCGGGAGTTCCTGCAGGAGAGCTGCCGCGTGCTGGTCGTGGGCGCCGGCGGCCTGGGCTGCGAGCTCCTCAAGGACCTCGCGCTCTCGGGCTTTGGCTCCATCGACGTCATCGACATGGACACCATCGACGTCTCCAACCTCAACCGCCAGTTCCTGTTCCGGTCCGTCTGCCCCCTAGTCGGAGACCCGCTATCACACCTGGTCCTCTGGGCAAGTCTTGCATGCACGCAGAGAGCAAATATTGACTGACACGGCCGGAGCGACAGAAAGGTCCACAGTCACACAGACTGAAGCACAGCTTGAAGGGGGCACGCTTTCCCTCTGGCCACCAGTCAACGGTTACTTGGTATTAGTAGTACAGCTATGACAGCTACAGGCTACATATCCACATGGTTTCACAGAGTTGACTAGCTTTGGCGGTTAAGAAATCTCCAGGGCCTGAGCGTTTGTTGATGTGCATCAAGGCTTTCGCCTTTGTCTGTATGAAATTATCTGCTATCAAATGGGTTGCAGATAATGTCTGGCGAGCTGCAAGCTTTTGCAGCGGTGACCGACGGGCTCAATGCGGCCTCGCAGGATGCAGGACGTGGGCAAGGCCAAGGCGGAGGTGGCGGCCGAGCGCGTCATGCAGCGCGTCTCCGGCGTCAACGTCACGCCACACTTCTGCCGCATCGAGGACAAGGACCCCGACTTCTACCGCACCTTCCAGATCATCGTCCTGGGCCTGGACTCGCTCGAGGCCCGGGGCTGGATCAACTCAGTCGTCTGCAGCTTCCTAGGTGGGCATGGTGCCCTTTACAGGAATTCTTAGACGTGGCTAGTTACAAATGCTTTGAAGTACTAATTGTCAAGACATGGAGGACTCTGGCATCGCTGGCAGCCTTCTTCAGAGATACTTGGGGCCCTGATCTGATGTTGGGGAACTTGATTATCAGGTGCAATCAGGCGTGGTCTTGTATGATTTTTTTTGTAGTAGAGAACATATATGCTCCATGAGTTTTGGGGTTTCATAATTAGATCCGAAGATGCGCAGCCTCCGCTGAGCCTGTGTCGATGTCTACACAGTTCCGCCATATCGCTCACAACCCTGCTTCGGCGGCTTCCGCTCCGCGACCAGAGTACAGCGACGAAGGTGAGCTGGACTTGGCGAGCGTCACGCCGATGGTGGATGGCGGGACGGAGGGCTTCCGGGGCCACGCGAGAGTCATCCTGCCCGGCATCACGCCGTGCTTCCACTGCACGCTCTGGCTCTTCCCGCCGCAGGTCACATACCCTCTCTGCACGCTCGCCGAGACGCCGCGCTCCCCGGCCCACTGCATCGAGTATGCTCACCTCATTCTCTGGGGCCAGGTAATGAGCTTTGCACCTTGCATTGCTGCTCATGAGCTTCTCAGAGATTGAGTACCTGTACTGCCAGGGTCTGCGTCAGGGCTAGGGTGCAATCCCATACAGTAGACTCAATATGTCTGTCCTCTAGTTACATGCAGTAATGCATAGCCTGTGAGCTCTGATAACTTACACCTTTCTGCATTGCGCCATCCTTTTTGCTGTTCTCTGTATTCAGGAGCGAGCGGATACCCAGTTTGACGCGGACGACCCTGAGCACATGAAGTGGGTGTATAACAAGGTGATGTACTGTGGCATGACTTCTTCTGCAGGCTACCTAATAGCTTCGACTGCACAGTTCGTTGAGTTGCTTCACTGGTCAGCGACCCCTGCTCGCTTGCCTGTATGTGACCACCTTATTGGGTTATGTCTGGGATCTGAGGTCTGGTCTGTTTTGCTTGTGAGTAGGCATTGAGACGAGCAGAGCTGTTCGGTATCACAGGGGTCACCTACTCTCTCACTCAGGCAACAGCACCGTCCATCCGTACTGGCTGTTAGTAGTGCAGGCTTTTGGGACCTTTGTATACACGAAGCTTGTGCGCTATATGCTGAATTTGTGTAAATTTAAGAAGTAGTGTGTACACGAGTCATCCCATGATCTAATATCTTTGCGGAGAGCGAGCTAGGTTCTCAATGTCATCATGAGCTGGAGGGTGACTGATGCGCCTCCTGACTGCAGGGTGTTGTTAAGAACATCATTCCTGCAATTGCTTCTTCGAATGCAATCATCGCCGCCACGTGTGCGCTTGAGACGCTCAAGACCGCCACGATGTGTAGCGCTGGCATGGACAACTACATGATGTAAGCTTATCTACAAGACCAGCTGAGGTTGGCCGTAGACGCTCTTCTGCTGAGATTGGTGCAAGTGCTGTGTTGCAAGAGTATCTGCAAGATATCTGACTTGCAGTAGCTTGCATGTCAAGTCATATTAAAAAATTATGTCATTGCTAGATGTTGGTCTTCCTTGTCTACTCAGCTTTGTGATGTCAAGCTCATGAGGCTGCTTAAAATTGGCTGTTCCATGAAGCATGGAAACTGGGTTTTATGAGTCTATTCACTAAGGGCTGCCAATTCACTCTGTGGCTGCTCAGGTACGTTGGCAGTCAGGGCGTCTACACGCACACAGTGTCATACGAGAAGGACGCCGCTTGCATTATCTGCAGCCCCAGCATACCGCTGCATGTGCCCTCGTCCCTGACTCTGCGAGAGGTGCCTCGCATAACCCGCATACTGTTGTGGCCTAGGTTTAAGGTCCAGCATGTCCAACTTTGTCATCAGGCCCCTGTCCTCTCTGCTGGTAAAGGGCATTCTATTGGCACAATTGCATAGAGGATTGTCCGAAGAAGGTTGTTAATTTGATTGGAACGGAGTTCTCTTTCTGCAGTGGCAGTATAGCATTGGCTCTAGCTGTTTCTGCAGGTGTGCTGAATCAATGTTTGCCTCCTCAGTTGATACAGAAGCTCGTGACTTTCCCGCGCTTCAGTGGGATGTTAGCACAGCCCAGCGTGTCGCACCGGGGGACCAACCTCTACATGCAGCAGCCGCCGGTCCTGGAGCAGATGACGCGCGAGAACCTGGGCCGCCCTCTGGTCGAGCTCATGGGCGGGCAAGGGGGCCTCCTCAACGTGAACGACAAAAACCTTGTGGGCGTGCTCCGCTTGCAGATCTCCTTTGATACGTGATTGTGCACTTCCTCTGGAGCCATAGTGACCATCTGGAGCCAAAGGGCAAAGACAGGTACCTTGGACATGATGACTCGTACCCTTGGAGAGCAATTGTCCGCCCTGTGTGCATACCGTTATGTACAGAAGTTCGTAATTGCTGTGAAACCCACTCATGCAGAGCCCTGTGTAACAACCATCAGCAAGCGCTGCCGATTGTGTATTCAAAGCAGAAGGTCATTGGGTTGTCATTCAACTTGATGATTCGCTGCGTTCCATGTCCTATAAAGAAGAAAGGTTTCTATTTCATATCTTTTACAAGTTATAATCACTATATGACTAAGGATGATTTATAGTAGTAGTAGGTGTGGTCCCTTGCTAAGTGATGAATTTGGGTGGCCTTGAGACCCGACCTGTAATTCGGGAGAATCGCTCACATTCTCATTTGCTTTGAATTGATGCCTCAACGGTGAGCCATGTTTAAAGTCCACAAGCATTGGTATGCAGCATTACTGTTGGTAAGGTGGCGGGCCGAGGGCCGCCTCTATGGCACCCCGGATGGTGGCGCAGGGAATGGTCACTAAGCTGCCAGCCGCCGACTTACTGGAAGCCGCCGACTTGGGGACGATGCAGCGGAGAAATCCCAGCTTTGCCGCCTCGTTCATGCGCCGCTCAAGCTGCCCAACCTGCAGAACATCCGCCAGTATGAACATGCATTAGCTTTTCCATAGTGATAATGTCAAGATGGTGCGGCCAAAATAGCTGCAAACTTTCTAAACTGCCAGTCGCAATCAGGACAGCCACTTTCTCTCAAGTCAGAGTAGCTGCAATGCTTTGTCAGCTTGCCTCAAAAATTCGCTACAGAGCTCTAAACTGAGGGGTGGGACGACGCAACAGGGCCAGTGCTGGGGCACGCACTGCTCGCAGCTCGCCGCCCAGCCCGACCTCGCCAATGACAGCCATGTCGGCTGGCACAGGCCGCTCCAGGAAGCTGCTGGCTACGGCCACCGCCACCGCCAAGTCTGCTGCGGGCTCCTTGAGCTTGAGCCCACCGACCACATTGAGAAAGACATCCTGTATACACAAGCCCACACAGCTTACATTGAGATAAAGTCGCACGTAGTGAAGTGCTGCGACAGAACCGCCTGTAGCACAAGGAAACAAAATCACAAGCAAAAGAGCAAAGCATCCCATTGGGCTTAAACAGCGTCAATGGCAGCCCTTTTAGGATTATATGTAATAGAAGGAGAGTGAAACTGAAATCTCTTAATAACACTAAAAGAGAGCCTTTGTCCTACTTAACCTCCACCACAGCAACTGCTTGAACTTGAAGCCGTGTTCAGCGGAACAGCTGGAGCATGACTGGAACTTGCATACGTGAGAGTAGAGCTGAATGCCGCTTTGCTTGCCAAGGACGGCGAGGAGGAGGTGGAGACGCTGGGGGTCCACGCCATTGGCCGTCCGTCGGCCTGGCGGCTGCGGGCACTTCGAGCAGAGCGCCTGGGTGCGACGAGCACATGAGTCAGCACAGACGAGGCCGCTTCATGGGCCCCAAGCAAGGCTTACACCGCTTTGACAAGCAGAATGCCTGTACAACAGTCTTACCCAGGTCCTGTGACCATCTAGGCCCTCTTATCGATGATATTACACCAAGCATACTTCTTGGGATGCCAAGCATGAGCACCCATAGAGCAAGCAAATACAAAACTGGAGATTCGCATAAGATGCCAAACAGAGGCAGTGGACCTGCAATGAGCATCCAGCGTCTAGTCAATGTACCAACCTGAAGTGTCCATTGCTGGAGTTGCAATACAACTGCAAATTTGAAAGAGATTGTCACCTGGATTTCGATCAGCAGTGGCCGCGTTCCCTCCATGACGACGGCAATGGCCGCAGAAGCGGGGCCGCTGCCATTAGCACCGGCCCTTTCGCTCAGGAAGAGCTCGCTCGGGTTCGCCACTGCCCGCAGCCCCTCCTCCTCCATCCTAAACACTCCGACCTGCACAACGAAGCCATCCACCTTGCAGACTCGTCACCTTTTCTTAGGAACGCTTGGCTTTGAGGAAGGCTCAAAGATCTGAAAGCTGGCATCTAAAGTTACTTGCGTCCAAGATGAACAGTGCTGTTGCTTCACCTCGTCGGCTGGTCCAAATCTATTCTTCACACTCCGTAGCAGTCTGTAGGACTGCATCCGCTCGCCCTGCAATTCCATACGTGTAAAACTGCCTCAGATGCAAATGGTGACAAAAAAAATGGACAAACAGAAGTGGACAAACATCTGGCGAAAGTGATTGGTGACACAGCTAGGTGTGGTAGTGGAGAAGACAACATATAATCTGCATCTGAATTTCAGATGCAGATTACTTGATATGACATTTTCCCCCCACATAGAGCGAAGAGTTGCCCAGCATATTGCACATACAAATAGGAGATGCAGAACATCAATGTACATTCAGCAAAGTATGCATGTGTTAACGGGCATCAGTTGGAGATTGACCTCCATATAGAGCACCACATCGACTATGTGTTCCAGCACCCGCGGCCCAGCGATGTCGCCCGTCTTAGTCACGTGGCCCACCTGTTGTCTTTCACGATTTCAGTCGCCTGTTAGAGTACGTGGGCAAAAATGAGCAAGATGTGCTTATGACCTGAATCTTCTACATGCTATAGTGCACGCTGAAGGCCAGACTATCTGGCCGGTCTCCTGTCAACGATCTGAATTGTTGAGGAAAAAGTGGACGTACCAGGAAGATGGGAGTGCCGGTGCCCTTGGCAATATGCAGCAGTGCCGTGGCGCACTCACGGACCTGATTGATAGACCAAATCAAAAAAAAATCATTGTGTGTGTCATGAGTTTCATTAAGCGCCAAGCTTCAAGATCTGCAAAGGCAGGAGACACTGAACAAGCGATGGTGGTTCTGACGCAGTTCAGGTGCTCAACAGTGTCATTGTCAATTATTTCAGAAACACATGCTAATTTACATCAGACTTGATTGCAGCATTGAAACCTGAAGTCCTGGAGCAGCAATTTCAAGAAATTGGGTTTTGGCATGAACCTGACTGACGCTACCTGCGCTCCCGGTTGCTTCTGCAAGGTACACAGTCTGGATTGAGTCCACCACGACTGCACGCGGCTGCATATCCTGGATAGCCTGCAGAATTTGCTGCACAGCAGAGAGCAGCTCTTCTGAGTCAGACATGGGGAGCAAGGCATCTGATGCCACCGCTGCTCGAGTATGCAGAGCCCGCAATTCCCCTTCAGGCAAATAGTGTGGATGTCTCACGGAAAACGTGAAATATTAGGGTCTGCCATCCTTCACTTTGGCCTAATTGCTTAATTTCTGCTTACTGTGAGTGTATCTGGTGTGTCTGTCAACGAGTCATCATGGAATGTCGCCGGGTCAAGGGTCAGACTGGCAGAGGAAAATTGACGAATTGGTGTTCTGAAGAGTCCAGACTTTGAGAGCACCTCCACGTCCGTGACGTTGAGGAGAAAGAGCTGCTCAGCCGAGACGCCCATGCGCTCCGCACGGCTGCTCACTTGCTCTACGCTCTGCAACAGCAAACACATCGCGGCTCTGCCACTAAGTCGAGCCATCCCCGTGACCTCTCTTGCACTTGTGGTCTCGGCCCTGAGCACAGATACTGGCTGCCAGTGCTGAGACCTGTCACAGCCTGGTCTCTCAATCTCACCAGAAGGCTACACCCTTAACCATATCCTGTATTGAACCTGCTATGATTGCTCTACAAATTGATTGTCAGAATTAGCCTCCGCTAGTAGTAAGTGTCAAAACGTCGACACAAATCAACCTGTCTCAATTGAATCCTACAAATCTCAAACCTGAAGTCCGACGTGCACGATTGCCAAAACTCTTACTTTAACAGCAACCCTGCTAAAGCTGGAGCTCAGTCCAGCAACCCCTAAACCCCAAACCCTAGATAGCTAGCTTCGCTAGGTGGTAACAAGGAGACAAATATGACCTCCTCTCCTGACACGTAGAGGACCGGCGCCGGCCCAGCCTGCCCGGCTCCCTCCGCCAGCAGCGCCGCCACCTGCCGAGGCGGCAAAGATCACTGCATTTTCCTCGTCAAGCAAGAAGGCGGTAGCAGCGATGGTTGCCTTATGGGCCTCGCCATTGCAGGTAGCGTCTACTGCCATGGTGAGTCTTGGTCCTAACCGAATCTTTGCCGGGCCTAAGTGCCGCCAACTTGTCAATGTTGCAGATCAGCCGCCATGACTGCTACTGTGTGATTTTAAGATAGATATATTGGATGAATACATGAGAGCATCGAGCAATAAGGCTATGAAGTTAGAGGCCGAGTATGGAGGGAACCTGGAGCAGGAGAGTGCTCTTGCCGACGCCAGGGTCGCCGCCCACCAGGATCAGCGAACCTGCCACAGTGGCAAGAGCACGATCATCCAAGGCGCAGCGATGTCAGCAGCCAAGGGCACCAACGGAGGCGACGCACGGAGGGCGAACCAGGGACGACGCCGCCGCCAAGGACATTGGCTACCTCCCTCCCGCTGTCACCGCCGCTGTCAAAGCACAGAGTTTGGCTCAGGGTTTAGTGCCGTTGGCAAAAGGTGAGGGAGGGTTTCTAGCAGCAGCTGCTACGCCAAATTCAAGTGACCGCACCAGCAATGGAGCTATGCGTAGCCGCCAATCAGGTACAGAAATTAGGATGCAGAATGTGTAGTGAGAGCGAGAGTCAAAGTTCGCACGGAGGTATGGGGCTTCATAAAGACAGGGCTTTCATTGCGAAGAGTTAAGTTTTGGTTCAAGATATGTAGTTCAGGAGTTAAGAACATGGGGTTTAGGGTTTCGGGTTTAGAGGTATAGGGCTTCGGGTTTTGGTTTAGGACATGAAATTAGGTCTCGAGAAGCTAGGGTTTCGGTGTAGAGTTAGGGTCTAAACTTAGGGCTTAGGGCTTGGGTGTTGGAATTTTAGGGTTTTGTCTGCGGCTTGCTCACAGGGCCAGGCGCCAGGGGAGGCCGCGCTCCGACCGCCGGCCGGCCACGTCGGCCAGGCGCTGCGGCGCCGCCGCCGCCGTCGCGGCGGCNGCGGCGACGGCGCAGGGGCTGAGAGGAAGCCACGGCGAGGAGCTCAGCAGCCTAAGCATAGAGCGTGGGGGAGTGGGGTGTGTATTGAGCTATGGAGGGCCAGAGTGGCCAAGCAAAAAACGGGGGGAAGGGGGTTTGGGGTTTCCGCGGAGTCGAACTGGCGCCGTCTTGCTGCGGGTGGACGCTGAGGACGATGACGCGGTCCTCGGCGTGGTGCGCGAGGTGGCGCACCGCCCAGCGCAGCGCGTACAGCGAGTGCTCCGCCTCGTCCAGCGCGATGAGCACCGTCCGCGGCTCCTCCGGGTGCACCGCCATCGCCGCCGCCTGTCCCGCCGCCCTCTCCGCCGCCTCTCCCGCCGCCTTCCACGCCGCCTCTACCGCCGCCGCCGCCGCCGCCGCCGCCGATCCCGCTGCCGCTGCCGGCTGGCGGTGGCGGCGGGCGGCGAGGTCCTGAAACGGCCAGGAAAGGCTTGACGTAAGAAAAATAGATCCATTTTAATGTTCAGCGATGGCTGCGAGGCCAGCCCAAGAGAAAGCCAACCAGTATTCGAGAATGTTATTCCCCAAAAAGGGGGGCGAAGGCTGTGAAAGGCTAGCCCCAAAAAGCGTCATCTTTTCCTCCTGTTCCTCGCCATGCTCCCGGCCATGCTCGGCCTCGGCCATGCTCGGCGGCATGCTCGGCCGCGGCCGTGCTCGCCGGCATGGCGCCTGCCGGGACAGCCCCTGGGGCCTCCGGGCGGGCCTTGGGGCGGCCCCCCTTGCAGAAGGGCAGAGCGAAAGCGCCAGAGGTGTGGAGCAGAGAGACTTGATCGAAGGGTTGGATCTGGAGTGATTTTTGGAGAGTCATGGAGGGTCTCAGCGGCCAAGTACGAAGGCAAGCACATTGCCTGATGAATTGAGCGAGTGGGTGAAGCTCCTAGAGAGGCGCAGCCCTCCTGCTGCAGATTCTAGGCGCGCCGCTCGTTGCCGGCTCGCTGTGTAGACCTTGGGCGGCGTCCCACTTGAGGCATGTTTGCAGCGAGTGCCCACGAAATTAAAAAAAGCGCGGCCAGATTGACTGGTGGCTGGGAACGGCCAGCCCAAAGGAATGGACAAGGTCTGAGGGAGCCTGAGTGCGACGACTAGGACTAAGACATCAGCCAGGGAACGCTCAGTAACCTCTAGTCAGGAGATGCAAGTCGGAGTAGCTAGCTGGCGGAAAGACGTCGCCCTGACGGAACCCGGAGGCCGCCGCCAAAGCTCGGCCTGCGGAAATTGGAGTGAGTATTGAGTGGTGGAGTGCCTGAGTGGCTAAGTACAAAGGCGAGCACACGAGGTGGAGCTGCTGCCTAGCCCTGGCGTCACAGGGCAAGATAGGGCAAGACTTCCGCTGTGCTTGAGGTTTTCCTCGTGGTAGGTGGTTGTCCCTAAGTTCCCTACGCACTGGATCCATAACAAGAACGCAATCAGCTTCTACCTGCGTGATAGGATCCGAACACTACACAATCTGCCTGGACCCCAGTTGCAGCCTACCTATGCTGTCCTCGAGCCCCTCCCTCCAGCCCTCCCAGCCCAAGAGGGCCCTGAGCTGCCCAAATCACCCCCAGAAAGCCATCAGTATGCAATTGGCTGGCCTCGACAGCCGCCAATTACCATCAGCAGCCGCTGTTGGTGTTTGCAGAAGCCTGAGTTAGCTGCGATGAGCTCTCCCATGGACGATCTGCCAGACGAGGGCCTGGAGGCAGTTTCGCCCATTTCGTCGTCGCCCACGACGGCGGCTGGCTCGGCTCCTCCGGCTGGTCTCCTCTCGCGCGCGTGTGCCGCCGCTGGCGCCGTTATGAACATAGTGGTTAAAATCTTGAACGCTCCTAAATCGAAGAGATTCCTGATAAGTATGTAGTAAAAATATGGGTGGCGCCAGCTTCACCGAGCTCGCGCTGCGCGAGCGCGTGGCTTGCTGGGTGACGAGGCGCGGCCGCAAAGAAGAAGAAGAGGCAAAGAGGCTTGCTCAAAGAAAGTGCTCGCCCATTGAGGATAGGGGCTGGAAAAGCCAGCCCCAAAAAGAATGAACAGAGTACGAGAAGGGGGCCAGGGGAAGCGCTAAGGAAAACAAGCACATGAAGAAACAAAGCAGCTACGAATCACTCAGTAAGCCCTGCTAAGCAGCCGCAGATCAGAGATGCTAGGCTCCTGGAAGTGGGTCCCCTGGCCAGAGGCAAAGAGCGGCCCGGTCGCCAGGGCGCTGGCCACAGCCTTGCCATATCTCACGCAGCTGCGCCTGACCGTTCACTACAACTTTCACGACTCTGGCATCCTGGCGGCGGCCACGGCGCTCTCGGACCTGCGGGTGACTCTGCGGTCTGAGTGCCGACACGACGACTTGAGCCAGCAAAGAGAGTGGCCGCTTGAATGTCTTCGTGACCTCACCGTTCATGCACGGATCCTGCGGGGTCTGGCTCTCCTTGATCCCCGCCCTCTTCAGTGTACAGCATTGCCAATGTCACTGCCCTGGAGAGCCTCTCTGAGAGAAGGCGAGCGGTGCGCATGATATCGAAAGGGAGCCAATCCTAGCCTTACAAATGTCCTGTTAACTGGGTTATGAGCTGGCTTAGGGGGACATTAACATCCCCGACTGAGCACATGCATATTTGACAAGCTATTCTGAGGAGCCAAACCACCACCATGGAAGCCACTAGCCTGGGCTAATGCACGACCAGCACGCTGGTCAATCGCGAGTGCCTGGGAGCGCTGCAGACTCAATGATAGCCGCATCCTATAGCATGCAACGATGGCTTGCGGGACGCTCTCTATGCTAACTTTCGACATCACTGGTAAGCTGCGTCACCCTTTTCTTATCATGCTTCGCACAAGACACTTGATCTTCAATTAGTGATTTCAGCGCACTCTTTCCCTGTCGTTCTTGTTGGTTGGTTGACAACCGGCTTGGCCGGTTTGGTTGATCTTGCAATCTGCAGATGCCGAAATTCAGGCTGTTGTTGCTGCATGCAAGCGCCTCACGGAGACAGAGCTCAGCAGCTCCAAGCAGCGGCTACCCAAGTCTTTCACAGATGCAGGGCTGCTGTGCCTTGCCAAGACCTTGCCGCAGCTACTATCATCGCGCCTGACTGGCTACAAGGGCATCACTGATGCCGGAATCATAGCGCTATTTTGCAATTGCCCTCCGCTGCAGGAGGTTGGCTTGATTGACTGTTCACAGCTGTCTCCAGTCACCTGTGGGGCACTGATATCGATGCGCTCGCTGACTCGACTACTTGTTCATAGGTCCTGGATCTGCTCCAAGCTGCTGCCAGAGTCACCTGCAGCCAATCTCTTAAGCTTGCAGACATTAGCCACAGACCTCCTTCCGGTCCACGACACTTTCAAGGACTTACCTACCTCTTGCCCGCATTTGCAAGAACTCCACTTTCTTGGCTCCTATGTTGGAGACCTTGACTGGTGGCTGCGCACTTGCAAAGAGCTTCCATCGCTTACAGTGCTCGAGGTGGTTCAATGGCAAGTCTCTGCTGACACGGAACGTTACACCTTGCCCCCATTGGGAGGGCCAGCCCAGTAAAGAAGAATGAACAAGGTGTGAAGGGGCCAGAGAAAGCTCAAAAGCACACTAAATCACATAGCCACGAAGCACTCAGTAACCTCTGTTGAGCAGCCGCAGGTCGGAGAAACCTCCAAAAAGGTGTAAGCTCTTCCCAAGGGGGCAAGGGCTGAGGAAGCCAGCCCGAACAATGGACAAGTATCTGAAGGCCCCATAAATCTCACCATACACGTTGGTGAGCGAGCCCGAGAAGAACTTCCAGGTGTTGCACATCGGGGTGGGCTCCAGGCTTGGCTAAGCGAAATGACAGAGTAGTTCCTGTTGATGAACTTGTGCCGCTTGCTGCGACATACCTTGAGGGGGAACCACGTGAGTGGTGGGACTTCCTGAAGCAGTCATCTACGCCCAAGGTGTACAAACACCTCCAAACACCCCTGGCGTAGATGACTGCTTCAGGGAGTTGCACAACTCACGTGATTCCCCCTCGAATATACCGCAGCGAGCGGCACTCTTGCCGTCGCGTCCGTGTTCATTAACACGAACCATTTGGACATCTCGCTGAGCCACGCCTGGAGCCCACCCCGATTATCCCGACCGGAGGATTGCCGAGGTGCGTGGGCCGTCGCACATCCATGCGACGGATTGCCACTGCTCTGGCGCATCAAAAGCACCGCAGCATATGCCGCTCTCAGCACGCAGCCGGACGAGTTGGGCACGCTGTTCCTCATGGGTCCCCTTGAGGAAGGCACGAAGAACGGGTCCAGGCCAGCCTTAGCTGCCTCCAGCTGCTCCTTGAGGAGTGCCATGCGTTGCACCTCCCCAGCCGAACAGGCCCTCTTGGCCCGCGGCTTAAAGCTTAGATAGTCCGGCAGGGTTTGGCGCTGGTCGCGGCTGGCTCAGTGCGCAAAGACGGCGCAGCACCTGGCACGTCCGCTGGGCAGCCTCTCGGACCAATGTCTGGCAAGACACTTTACAGCTCAACAGAAAAGTCAAGCCAGCACGTCAGGAAGATCCTCGCATCATCAGCAGCAAGTACAAAAGAATCACACATCTGATGGATGCAAGACCGCCTCTGATACCAAATGTAAAGAAGTACGCCCTCACTCACGCAGTTGGGAACGAGTTATCGTTCTTAAGTTCGGCTGTAGGGATTCAGGAGTGAACCCACTACACGGTGAAGCACTAGCGCATAGGCGCAGAGGAAGACAGGTCCTGTGGCGCCGCCGTCCGGTGGCGACTCCACCTCCTGGGCGCGAGCCAGCAGCTGTTCCCCGGGAAGAAATAGCCAAACCCTAAACCCAAGGGGCGCAGCCATGGACTCCTAGTGCTTCCCCAGTGCCACCATGGCCTGCCTGCCCTTTTCGGTGACCCCATGGCAGGGTGGAACCTGACGAGATAACACCAATACGGGCGGGCTGGCCGTGCTATGGCTGCTGCTTCCGGGTCTCGGCAAAGTGCCGCTTCTCCTGCTCCGAATTACTCTGATCTGCTGTTGCTCACACGTGGATACTGAGCAGCCATCTGCATCTCCCTCTGCACCGTCTTGCACTTTGTAGTGTAGTCCTTTTTCAGCACCTCTTTCTTTGGCTTTGAACATTGTCCATTCTTTGTGGGTTGGCTTTGCCAGCCCCTCTTCTCAATGGGCGAGCACCTTCTTTCTGATACGGGCGGAGCTCGCCCGCACCTGGACGGGCCACTCGTCCATCAAGCGGCTAGCGGCCATGCAACGCTAACAGCACCGTGTGGCATTACCAAACGGCGCGATCGTTACAGGGCCGAAAAGAGCTGAAAGACATCACAAAGCAAGGATTCTGTAGGATGATTGGTTAACACCTCTGATTAGTAGCCGCAATTCAGAAGAAGAAGAACAGCGCTTCTCAATTGACTGGTGGCTGCGAGAGGCCAGCCCCAAAAGAATGGACAAGGGCTGGAGGGGCCGAATGGCGAGATACTAATTGCTAAGCCGGCAGCAAGGGGGCTCTCAGTAACCGCGAGTTAGTAAGTGCGAGTCACAGTACAGTAACGTGCAGGCGGATAGACATCACCCTGACGTAAACCGGAGGCAGCAGCCAAGGCGCGGCAAGAAGAAGAAGTCAGAAAGACTAGCCGCCGAGAATCAGTTGCCTTGAATGTGTTCAACAAACTGCCTCCCAAGCTCAACAGGTTCTCAGATCTCGTGGATGGGCAAGAGCCCGTCACAGTTTGAGTTTGAACAGTCTGGATTTGGACTGGAAGGAAGATAGAGGTGTGCAGAACAGATTCCTAACAGGATGTTAGGTGGAGGGGTTAGCAGGTAGCAGCGATTCGTAAGGAGGCCCGTTGGCAAACCTCCTGGAGCACTGCAAATTAATCAGGGCATTGTCTAATTTGCCAACCGCTACTTCTTGAAGCCGAGAGTAACATGCATCAAAATAAGCAAGGAGACGACCATTGAAAGCTAGGCACAGGCCGCTGCAGTACTAGGCAACGACAACACAAACCTCATCATGTGTAAAGGACAGAGTGGAGGCAAGTCGCCATGCCACATCGCAGGGCGAGGTCAAGCAACTGAGACCACAATTAATGTTGGATAGTGACTTTGCTGATGGAATCCGTAATGCTAATGGCTGCCCAGGTTTCTGGCTCAGAACGGCTATGTAAATCTCTGAGCTGACAGTAGCAGAGCATGCATGTTGTCCGCCCATGAGGGCATGCAACATATTCTCATGGCCCACAGAATGCAGGTGACCTGTGGTAGAAGGTGCATTGACTTGGAAGGGAAATGCTTGGAAATGGTCCATCGAGGATGCCAAGCTCAATCTAGCGTAATCAGGAAGGATGGAGGACGTGAAGCAGTGAGGCACAATGGAAGTGCCGTCTACGAGCAAATTCGTGCAAGGCCTTGTAGAGTCAAGAAGGCGGTGGCCTGGTTACAATGAAAGGCTGGCAGTGGCTCAAAACGGGCTTGCACAAGCTGGAACGGTTATGGGCTTGTGATGACCACATGGCAATGCTTCAGGGGGCTGGCTCAGAGCTGCCTTCCAAGCGACCTGCTCCACTGCCTAGCCATAGTGCAGTTGGTCGTCTAGTGCAGCGAAACTGGCGGAGGTGCATGCGAGGCATAACGGGATGGCACACTTGTTGCTAAACCACTGGCAAGCCCGCCAGATTGCTGGCACTGATCATGGTGAGCAGGCAAAGAGAGTGCAATTTACGACAAAAAGGACACTTAGAGGAGGGAGGAGATCGAGAAAGAAGCGAGCGGAGGTGGGGAGAGGGAGAGAGGGATAGGAGGGGAGGAGGAAAGAGGAGGGAGGCAGGGGATGGAGGACAGCGGAGGGAGGAGGAGAGAGCGTGGCCGTCACAGGAAGCCGAAGAATTGCTGCAGCTGGCCGCCTTTGCCGAGCCGCCGGCGCTCCGCGACCTGCTCGTAGATCCGCAGCGCCTCGCGCATAGTCGCCGACTGCGCGAGCGCGGCGGCGCGCCGCCGCCCCGACGGGTGCGTCGAGAGGTACGACACGAACTCGGGCGTGCGGCTTGCGGCGTCCATGCGCAGGTAGAGGCCCGGCGCGACGCGTGGGTCGTAGCCCGCCGCCGCCATCAGCAGCACGCCGATGCGGTCCGCCTCCATCTCCATCCTGCGGCGGCCGCTTCACGAGGTGAGACGTGGGCAGAGGACGGTCGCCCACCACGCAAAGCGAGCTTAGGAGGGAGGTGAAGGTGAAGTGGAGGGAGGTTGACTGCCGGCTCAGTCAAGTGCGGCGCCTGCAAGGAGGGAGAAGGGAAGAGAGAGGGTGAAGGAGAAGAGGGAGAGAAAAAAGAGGGGTGGAGGGAGGGGGGTGGAGGCTCGGACTTGCGGGAGAAGGGGAGGGTGAGGAGGAGATCGCCGATGTCGGAGGCGAGGAAGGGCATGCCCGTCGCCTGCACCAGCAGCAGCTTGACGACCGTCACCCACACGCTGGTCGTCAGCCGCTCCGCCACGTGCCGCGCCACCACGTGGCCCACCTGAGCGCCGCAGCAGGCAACGGTCACTGTGAAGGGCCTGTGACCTTGATGGATGCTAGCCTTTGCCATGAGGTGGAATACCATCAAGAAGTGCGGGTGAAGGATGCGGAGGATGGACTGTGAGGTAAGCAGAGGGGGAACGAGACTTAGAAGAAGAGCAGGTTGGAGAGAAGAGAGGTTTGGAGGAGGGGGGTAAGCAGAGGACAGGAGGGGGGG
>WELB01000089.1:505693-521713 GCA_009602725.1 Spirogloea muscicola
GCCGCCGCAGCCGCCGGGTTTCCCGTGCCACGGGACCCCGCCGACCTGCATGCCGCTCCGCCCTGGCACCGCTCCGCGCCCCCGCCGCCGCCCGCCACCGCCGCTGCTCCAGACGGCGACGGAGGCAGCGATGGCAGCGGCTGCAGTGGTGGCGCCGACGAGAACGACGGAGGCGTGGGCTGCAGCAATAGCGGTGACGGCTTTGGCGGCCCAGCCAGCCTTGCCTGGGGCTCCTGACCTTTAAATTCCACAACTTCTTCTCCCCTTCCTTCCATTCACTCCATCCTCCTACTGTCCTCCCCCAAGCACGAATGTTAGCAGAGTCGTTAGCAAAACAATCCCATCCTGTTGACAAAATTGAGCTTAATAATGGGCAGCCTTTCGCCAGCTTGCCTGGCCATAACACAAGAGAAGAGTCAACTAGGAGAGGGGGGGGGGGAGAGAGGCAGGAGAAAAGAGAGGAGAGGTATGGGGACGTGAGAGCAGCCTCCTCATGTCCGCTCGCGCGCCTTTTTGCCCTGCACACCACCGCCTGCCGCATGCTCAGCCCATCGCTCGGCGGCGCTGCCTGCCGGCCATAGCCAGAGTGATGCAGCGGCTGCCACATACATGTCGGCCTTGCTGTGTCTAAAGCAGTTTGTTCGGTGTATGAAAGGAGGGGACACGATGTTAGCGGCACGTACCGACTTGGACCGGCGGCGGCCTTTGCCGCGCGCCCGATTCTTGGGCTCTCGGAGCTTGTAGATGCGCACCATCCAGTGGTGCGTCGTGAAGGCCTGGAGGGCATGCCAGGCCGGTGAGTGGGAAGCGAGTAGAGGGAGGCTGTTGTATTGGAGAACAGAACCAAGAACGGAACGGAACCAAGAGGCGGAGAAGCACAGGAGATACGAGGCACTAAGGAGGAGTAAGTGGTAAGCGGCAAGGATCACAGATCAGATCACAGAGGGGGGCGGTGGCAACCCTGAACAACATTTCTCAGAGGCTAACTATCACGAATTATGCTAACTTACACAATGAGAGCAACGAGACTGAGGCTTGGAGGGAGGGGTGAGCTGAGCTAGCAGAAGTAAGTGGAGGCAAGGGACGAAGCGTGCGGCTGCACCTCCTCAAAGTGCGTGAGCTTGAAGTGCTTCTTTCCTATCTCATAACCACGGACGCGGTCATAGCCCCGCCCGTCGCTCTCGGCAAATCTGGGCACGTGGGCCATGCAACAGCTTTCAGGAGGCGCTGCGGTGCCACAAGGCGAGCAAGTGGCCATCGCTGGCCACTCTACAAGAAGAGCTGCAGGTGGCACAGCACACTGTCGTGTCAGCAGTAAGAGCAACGAGAACGAGCTTAAGAAGGCCTTAAGGAGGGAGAGGGAGGAGGGAGGTGACCTGTAGTACGAGAGCTTATACATGAGGCAGTTGAGCATTGTGGGCGTGCCCATGGAGTCCACTCGGTAGTTGCCGTCCCGCTGGGCACCGAGACCCAATGCCGCCAAGAGCAGGACTAGGGGCCTCAGTTGCTGACTGATGTGCCTAGAGTGAGCGAGGCAGCTCGACACGGCGGAGGGTGCCAGACGGGTTTATGGGCTGCAAAGGAGCTTCTCTTACAATGGCAAAACCAGAAGGGACAGTCCCAGAGATGAGCCATGAAGAGAAAAGGGAGGGGTGCGAGAGAGGAGAGGGGAAGGAGATAGAGTATCACCAGGTAATCAGGCTCTTTTATGTGGGGAAAGACGCCGCCGCCGATGCGCACCATCCACAGGAACTTGTTGATGTCATCGCTTGAGTACCCAACAAGGCCTGCCACCACCACCCCACAATTGCGGCACAATACTTCATTGCTCACATACAGCCGCACTTGACGCAAACGCGGCGGCGGCACAGGGAAATTGCAGCGGCCCCAACATCAATGCGGCAGGCTGCTGAGACACACTTGCTCATGCCATGCTGCCACATGACAGCTTGGATTGAATTGGATACCAATAATATTACAGAGGCCTGAGGCCTGTAATCATCCTGTCTTGTTTACATCAAGGGAGCTGAAAATCTTGCTGCAAACCGCACTCATAGATCCATTCTCAATATACGCAAGCAAGAGGAAGTAGTAGAGGGTCAAAGAAGGTGGTGAAGACAATAGAGAACGGTGGAGGGAGGATGTAGGTGACTGAGGACCGGAGAACGTGAAAGAAAGGTTGGGCTCACCTCCGAAGACAACAAGCACGTACTTAACATCAAGGGAGCTGAAGATCTCCCATGCCTCACGTTCACGTGATGACATTGCCATGCCCACAGTTGCAATATGCGTGTTGTTCCACGTATTGTTATCAACAATCACCGTACGGTTCGCCATTGCTGTCGTCTGGTACCCATAATCCCACCACGATGCTACCTGCAATGGAGGTAAGGGGTCCATAGTCAGCATCAAGCAAGTGCTGCAGTATTGCAACTTTGCTCCAGGCAGGCCGTTCTTATCAGAAGTAAATTAAAGTCTCATGTCAGGGCATAAAGAATAGCCATTGGGCTGGATCGTGTGACCTTCTCAAGTGCGCCAAGGACGGCTCAAAGTATCTTGAATTAGCAGGTGAGCACTCCAACTCGAAACATTGCGTGCCTCTAGTCCGCCTGTGACGGCTGCTGTTGTGGCCCCTGCTCACCTTATCATTGTAGTCGGTATTCTCAGCAAGCCACGCATACGCCTCTCGGAAGTCGTCAAAGACGTGCGTCCCAGACGTCATGACGATCGAGGGCGCCGAGTACGCATCCGCGGCAGCCCAGACGCAGTGTATCTGCGCGCGCGCCAACATCAGAGTACCTGAGCGGCTAAGAGAGAGCTGTTTCACCTCTTCCAGCAACTGTCATGGAGGTTCAGGGTTTAGGATCCACTCAGGTTTAGGATCCACATGTTATCAAGTCGGCCTGGCAAGACAATGGGAGTGATCAACAGTCTGAGCGGAGGCATTGAAACTGCCTAAGCCTGATCTTTAGCAAGTAGGTCATGAAATGTCGAGACTGACAACTTTGACCTCTACAAGATATATTGTGGATTCATGACCCCACTGCAAAGCTTCACCTTTAGTACCAAGTATAGCCTGCCATGCTGGGCTCATCTGAGAAGCAGATGAGCAACCATGCCGAAAGGAGGCACTTGATTGAGGCTCTTGCGACTTCGACTTTGAAACTACTAGACAGATTGGGTGGTGGAGGATCACTATCTGCCAGGTCGGCCAGCTTGTTGCATGGATCAGTTGGAGCGCAGTTATGCCTTATATCTGCAGGCCAAGATCCTGCAACTGCCCTCCTTAGCTGCAGCGGCTGGTGTCTAACTGCAGCTGTGCCAGCAGCTTTTCAAGCAACGAGGTTGCTTGGTGGCTGCGCTACCACAACTTCCAATTGGGGTTGAAAGTCTGTTGATGCCAGGCATTGCATCTGGGCACTGATGTACAATGGTAAAGTACATAAGGCGTACAAGCTAAGGAGGGCAGAGGTCCTGTACTGCGGCAGACAAGGAGAGGCGGGAAAGGCCCGAGTGCTCACAACGTAGAAGCTGGTGAAGAACAGGAGGAGAGCCAGCGAGCTGACAGCCATGTCCCAGGTCACCACGCGGGGTCCGCTGGAGACCTTGCTGCCGCCGCCAAGAAGCCAGCTGGCGGCCGCGACCCCCTTCTTCCGGCGGCCCTCATCCTTGGCTGCTGGTGGCAGCTCCTTCTTGCGGGCCTTGTCTCGCTTAGTGGCAGCAGTCAGGCGCTCCTTGAGCGATGTGGTGGTTGCTGCGCCGACTACACCATCGGAAACCGGCTCGTCCACCTGTGCACCACATGGAAAGCAAACAGCAGGCCCTTGTGTGAAATTAGATATGTGCTGTGAGCAGCCATGACCAGGCCGATCCCTTGTCACACATTCTGAATTTTAAACAATAACCTCTTGTGATGCAGGAGTACTGCAATGCCTAGAGAGGATCCAAATACGATTGTAAATGCCAACTCGCACCAAGGAATGGGCAGAGGTTAAACTGCACAGATAGAAGTCTGACCTTTGGTGCATTTGCTATCGAGTCACTGGATGACGTGGGCACGTCGTTAGCTGAGACGGGTGCAACTTTCAGCGGAGTCTTGAGGGACCTGGTGAAAAGTGCAAAGGCCTCCGAAAGAGCAATACCCGCCAGGATGCTTGCCGCCGGGGCCAGCACCAGCATCAGCCTCACCTGCACATCTCATCCGACAGTGAGCTGCACGAACCCAATTACTGGCCAAAAAGTAGAGTCTACCAAGGCATGGCATCCATCAAACCCTCAGCCTGCTTTACAGTGACACCGCAAGGGACAACATTGCTAATATAACCTGATAGAGTGGATGGGTTCTTCTTAAGTAGCGGTGAGACTGACATGCATAATTTCAGATCTCAAGGATCAGGAAGTATGGGTACCATGACACCGGAGAAGTAGACGGATGTAACGACGTAGAGGGCGAGGAAGGAGCTGGAGTCGGTAAGGGGCAGAAAGCAGGCCTGCGCCGTGGAAGCAAGCAAAACTCCAGGCGTCATTGGTGTCCTGACCAATATTTCAAGGCTGGTGCACAACAACTTCCACTCCTTCAGCTCAAGAAACAAGCAGAGACAATGGGTGGAGAGGTAAGATTGCTGACGATGATGCCAGCCGGGACAAGGAATGCGAGAACATGGAGGTCCATGAAGTAGGAGCTCCACTGCGGCGGCTGATGCTCGCTCACGCTCGCAATGATGGGGATGTACTTGCTCGCGTACGTGCTGGCAAACATGAGATATAGGGAATGTGAGCAGCTCTTTGATTGTCTGATGGACCTAGTCTTGTCACAGGCATCGTGCTTTCTTGCATCTATCCTACACATTGACGTGGTCTACGTGGCTGCCCTTGTATGCGTGCTGCCCAGTCCGAGTTGAGCTTTTCTGTCCTTAGATTTGTTGCCTGGACGCAGTCGCAGGCAGGAGGGCCTGTGACTAAAAGGCACTGAAACTCCAGAACTCTAGACCGAAAGCTCTGAAGTACCTCAGCAACTGACACTGCCTATTTGGAATCATGCATGAGAGGATCTTGCATGGGCCTGCCTGCAACTTGATGACTGTTGGCTGTGACCAACCCAAGTTGGAATACAAGTCTCAGGACATTGACAGGCCAAGTATTTGACGGCCATGCATGAAGGCAGGGATCAGCGAGCCAAGTCGGTAGACTTGCCCAGCAGCAACAGCGACAAGAGCCCTATCGTCAGCTCTCATTGTCCAGGGCAGAGGGCTCTCGTGAACATCTGACTGCATGCAGGAATTGTTAGTATAGACTTACGGGTCAAGCAGGCTCAGACTCCGACCACTCCATCCAAGAGTGGGGCTGGCCAGGACAGCCGCCACTAGGAAAGCGCCCAGGGCGACTGCCCCGATGCTGTTATGTACTTGACCAAAGAAAGACGGCGTCAGACCTTGCACTGCAGAAATCGCTCTGCGGGCTCACGACAGTAGCCAGCCAATGGCAAGGCACAAACAGAGCACCTTGTTGTCTTCAGCTGGGCTTTCCTCAAGCTGAAGCCTTGTCAAGAAATGCAAAGCCACATATGCAAGTGCATGGCTACTGCAAGCTAGCAAGTGCGTGGCTCCTGCAAGCTCGGCAGCCTCAAAGGGCACGTAAACCTCAAGATTCAAGTCTGTTGAGAGCCTTGAATGCAGACCACTTACGTGCCGAAGGAGATGATGAGGGTGGAAGCCGTTCGGAAGATTCGGGGCGGCAGCAGGTTCTTCGCATAGTGAATCATTGCCGCAACGTGAAGTGCAACAAAGACCTGCAAAAACGGCAAGCAGAGTAGCATGTTGGTGCTTGACGTCTGAAGGCTTAGCTTTTGACTTCTCGAAGTTTCAGTTCTTGCTTCACTCTTCCTTTCCTTGTATCAAGCATAAGGACACCGCTTTCGACATCTACCCTGTCAGATTCGTCAAACGTTTGTTGCAAAGACGATTCTTTGACCTGTGTGGGGCAGAAGAGTCTTGCAGTCTTACTATGAAGCCGCCAAAGTGCTCAGAAGTCATGACGGCCTGGAAGCCCACCACGGGGACGATAGCAGCCAATAGAGTCCCTAGAACGATCTGACAACATTCGCAATAGTCCTCATCATTAATCTCACACAACTTTAACACACCTCTGCGACCACCCAGATGCATCTCGTTCCAGTATTATTACTGTGCAGATAAAAGTAGTGCCTGCAGCTGCAAGACAGAGATAAGAAAACTCACGAGGGGTGCAAACGCAATATACAGCCGCCCAGAGTAGCGCCCAGTGACAATGCAGAGTAGGACGTGAATGGGAATGATGTTAATAATGAACGTGTAGCCACCCCACGAGCAGACCATGTAGAAGTATGCCAGCGCATTCATGGTGGCATAGAACAGGGAGCCTGTGTTCAACGTCTGCACCACATGAGTTGACTCAGTTGTAGCGGGAATGCACAATAGAAGCCTGAATAGCTAAGATCAGACGAGAAAACCGTAACAGAGTGCTTTGAGAGCTTAAGCAAGGAGAAGCCTAAATATCACTGCCAACCATCTATGCACTCACATCTTATCCCGCAACTTTGAATACTTGCATCGATCAATGACGCACCTTGACATAGAAGTAGAAGGTAAAGACAAGGGCGAAAATGGCAACACCTTCGTTGTCGTAGCTACCAGCAACCGATCGAGAGATGTACGAGGGAACCTGCAAGCAAAGGCAACCTCAATTCAGTTACCTTGACACAATTACTTAATGACTGGGATCACAAAGTAGGCATGAGGAGTGAGCAGCTGCTGACATGCACACCGTTCCTTGCACAACAGATTCAGCTTCTTATGCCAGAGCAGGCGTTGGCATACAAGAATCTGAAGCTTGAGAGCGAGCACCTTGGAACATCAACTTGGCTGCTATTTGCTTCATCAACACTACCTATCTGTAAGGACTAGGGATGAGCACATGTGCAATGTAAGTTCATGATCTCACCATAGCAATCAGTGCTGCGGCAGTCAGCCCGGCTCCAGTGCCCTTTACTTCCCGAGTGAGGAGGAAAGTGGCCCATGCTGCATTGGCCGAGAACACTGGCGCCGTGAAGACGCACACCGTCTCCACCGAGAGCGGGATATGTAGGAAATTTGCAAACCTGCAAGTGCAGCCACTTGCTTCACTGAGACTTAATCCAGGCTCACTTCTTGGCCGTAACAAGAAAGGGAACTGTGCAAGGCAAGCAAGTAACCTCTCCTATGTGTATGAGCAGAATGAGCACGTCAGTTGCAGAATAAGCTCGTCATACAACTCTGGTTGAGTGCTAGCGTACCACCACATGAAGCCGGCGGTCAAGCTGAGACCAGGGTACAGAGTGCCGCCAATGACTCGGCCGAGCGGGTACCTGTCGCGCAATGCAGCGAGACAACCCAGAAGAGGGTTCTCAGTAAGGATGTCAACACCTGGGCCATGCCTGTGCATTGCACGGAGGCAGGAGTACAGAAGGCAGCCCAAGAGCTGCCAGTAGAGTAAACAAGAACATGACAGCATTTCCTCCCTCAGAGCTCAAGCAGCTCTCCAAGCTGGCGTAGCATATCCAGAAGACGTCGCCGCTTGCAGGTTGGGCGCTTCTACTCATAGCATGCAGAGGAGAGGTTGCGGCTGCCGACCACGTACGGTCGTCGAACCAGTTCCAGAACTCCTTGATGCCCTCCTTGGACAGGAACTACGTGCAGAGGGCGATAAAATTATGGCTTAATACCAACCTGGCCCAGGGGATGGGGTTCAGGAAGAGCTAGCCAGCGCCGGAGCTCGTGGGCCAGGCACCGTCTAGCAGCTGCGCATGGCAGGAATCGAACCCCTGACCTGCGTGACGCGGAAGTTGAAGTAGGGGTCGAACTCGTGGATCACACTCTCGTACTTGATGACCTGCAGGCTCGGTGAGGCGTCCAGGCGAAGGCGGTCAGGACGAGCAAAGCCGAGGACTGCGGCAGCCGCGGCGGCCGTCGCTCCGCTCGCTCGTTCCGCGACGGCCGAGACGCCGCCGGCGACGGCGACGACACAGCTGAACGGCAGCCTGCAGCAGCAGACCCTGGACGAAGCCCTGTCGCCGAAGCCAAGCAAGAGCTCCGGAGCGCCGAATGGCGGCGATCGTGACAATGCGAGCTGGTCCCGCGACATGGTTGCCGCTAGCTTCGGCGCCGATCGCGCCGCAGAGAGCGGCGCGGCAGCCGCCGTCGCTGCCGCCGCCGCCGGAACGGCGGCGGAGGAGGAGCGGCCGAAAGGCGAGCGCACCGAGAAGAGTCGGATGGAGAAGGCCATGACGCAGATGAGCAGCAGCGTCAGCGCGCACAGGCACGTCGCCACCGGCCCGCCGCCGCCGCCGCCGCCGCCCGCCATGGCCGCCGCTGCTGCTGCTCTCTTTTTTACCTGGTCCTGCACGAGCAAGAACCATTGCCAGTGTCATAGTTTTAAAATTGGAGTTGGTCAGATAGTATCGCTCTAGGTGATTGACATTTGCGGATGGGAAGACAACATGACACAACTCTCAAATAACGTGCACTTGCATCGCCTTCACTGCCAAGCATCCTCTCCTCCATCAATGCGAGATAGCAATTGACGCATCCCATAGAGTCATAGGCCGACAGGCTCTGGAGGAAGGCCCTGGGTTAGATGCCAACCTGGAGAGCACTTTGTTGAGCAACCGTGTGAAGCAGCTGACGATTTCCCTGGCCGGAATTCTCAGTAACAATGCCCATGAGTATAGCCGCAAGCCATGCCTGTGTGAGTGGTACAGCTCCTCCTTCCTCGCCCATCTGATTTAGCATGCGTTGCAGCACTGCAACGGCCAATGCCCTGGTGGGATTGTCTGAGTTGCTGCTGCACGCCCACTTCAGCAGCACCGAGCTCCACTGCCGGCATTCCTCGGTGGGGAGATTGTTGTCGTGACACCATGCCACTTCCAGCGCTTCAGCAAACTGCCTCTGTTATGACATGCCCACTTGCTCACTGTAAGCAACCAGAAGATCCTGAAGTGAGAAGAGGTACAATCTGTGCAGTGAGCAATATGCACGAGTAGACTGTGTAACAGTACCTGCAGAACAGCTTCGCTCTCTGTGGCCTGCACAAGCTGTCTAAGTGTTGGCAGCATTTCTTTGGCAATCCAAGAGCACACGGCCTGGCTGTGCCGCATGCAGTCAACAAGCCCTCCCAAGGACGCAGAGGCCAGGTCGATATCGCCGCCCTCAATTGCTGTGACAACGGTCCCAAGGAGAGGGCCACTCCACAGATCAGCAAGGCCCTCAATTGTAGAAGTTGCCAGCTCTTGTGACTGGAGAAGAAGATTCATCACTGACGTGGCATGACACCGCACGCTGCGCTCCGGGGCTAGGATTCCGGCCATCACTGCCAGTCCACTCTCATCCAGCTCCACAATCTTGGTCCTGTTCTTGCTTGACCGCTGCACAGGGCACACCAACAACAACTATAAGTGGCTGCTGAGCAAGAACGATTTACTTGGACTAACATGCAACTAGTCCATCAAAACTTCCAGAAATCCTGTGGATCAAGACGGCGATCGTACAGCAACCACTGATACGGAGTTTGTAAACACGTCCTTCTCCATGCCTGGTCAAAACTGCCTTGCCTTCCTCAGATGTAAGCCCAATGCTACTACTTGATTCACATTTGAAGTCTCCAGATGACCAGGCAACTATGGAAGGACATTAGGTCTCATTGTTGTAGGCGAGGCTTGTACATAAGCTCTGCTCATCTTGTTTCACTTTGTCGTAATATTCTAACCAATTTCACATTCGTGGTCGTACTTTAGCCACTTAGCAGAGAATAGGCAGAAGGCCATGCAGAGTCCATGCAGGAGGTTGCCAACAGACAAGGAGAATCCGAGGTACAGCAGTTCACAGGCAAGGGGAGGCAGACATTGGCCATCTCAGTGAAGCACCGGGAGTGAAGAGCACACTCTCACCTTTGCCCATGCTGCCAGTGCCCATGCTGCCAGCAGCACTGCAATTGAGGTCCCCGTCAGGTCGTCCCAAAGGCCACTCTGCTCGTCAGGCTCGTCGCTGTCTTGTGGCAGCTGCCCAGGGGTTTGATGGCCCTCCCATCTCAAGAGCTCATTTCGCCGCTGAGAGGACTCAACCCCTTCTGCTGTGGTAAGGCGTCTCACAGCACTTGACCTGATCATCATTGGCGCCGGCTTCACAGCCTTTGGCTCCGCTTGTTGCAGCAACTCTTCTGCTGACTTGACTACACCTGCTGACGTGCTAGTTTCAATCTGTGGGCTCCAAGATGTGAGATGGTCATGATTCTGGGATTCACTGCTCTCTGTTTCCAAGCCCCCTTCCTTCACTATTTTTAAAGCAGCTGCGATATCATCCACGCATGCCTCTTCCAACAGCCTGGGCACAGCGCCATTTGCATTCTCAAGCTCAATCGAGCTCGACGTGACCAGGTCCATGATGGCCGATACGAGCTGGTCATTTGATGCTCTGACTCCGCGCTTTCTTGAACTAGTTTTGATCTGCACATCATCAGAAGAGAGATGAGGGAATAAGTTAAAGCATGAATACTGTAGCCCTGTCAATCCTCACACAAGCTGTGCACTTACGCCCCTTGCAGGGCCTGACAGACAACTGCAGACCACCACCACCTTTCAATACCTGGATCGAGCAAGCTTGGTCCTGTGCCGATGGAAGTTGAAATATCAATGAGCTTAGAGTTTAGTAGGTACTAAAATTAGGATTTAGAGTTAAGGATTAGGATACAGGGTTTATGAGTTAGGCTTTATGGGTATAAAATTTAGGACATGTCCTTCTTAGTAGCACTCATTCAAGAGATAGCAATGGAGAGAACAGTACCTTCTCCAGGTCAGGCTGGTCCAGAGATGATGCATACTGGAGGAGACAAGGCACCGCTCCCCTGTGATTGAAGACCATGGCCATGCTGTGGGGGTCGCTGAGCATGAGAGCCAGAGCCCTCCCACCCTCTCGGGAGGTCAGTTGATGCCCTTCCGCCACCTGGTGGAGCAGCCAATCCAGAACTTTCTCATCTCCAGCAAGAATTCGTCGCCTTCTCTCGTTAGCGACAAAGTCGGCCACAAGCGCGGCAATTGCAGGTGCCCACCAGTCCTCTCCCTTGGGCCCTTGCCTCGCCCTCTCTGTCCAGGACACATTTGTGTTACAAGCTCCTGAGCGTGACTACTAAACGTCAAGCCTATCTATCTGTATACGCAATGTCTGTGTCAAGTGCAAGGAGTAATATGACATCTGTGCAGAATCAGGCGGAATTTTCATACATGCATCTATGACCACATGCTTGGAGCAATCTTAGAAGCTCTGGTGCTGCATAGAGCAGGGTGCTCAGCCAACTGTCTTTGATATGTTGTCTTTCCAGCTCTGCAATCAGGACCCTTGAACACCTGCACTACCAAGTAAGGACACCCACTGAGCTACTGAGCTGTCATGACCAACACTGGCTTGTACATACCTGACAGGACGATTGAGGCGATGCTGCGACAGAGCACAGATGCGGCTTGAAGGCCCTCTGTGGCACGAGTCAATGTTGCGCTCGCGCCGTCAATGACGTCATGCAGCAGCCGCTTGAGCAGCTCCTTGATGGCTGCTAAGCTCAGCGGACTGCTCTGGTCCTCTTTGTGAGTTCCATCTCCCAGAATCCAGAGAGTCGCTGCCGCACTGAGGGCAGCCACGGTGAGGAAGACAGGACGCAGCAGCGGCTGGCCGCGCTTTCTCCTCTTGGCAGTGGCCTGGGCAGTGGCACTGCCAGTACCTCCAACTCCAGCCCGAGCTCCACCGGCCACAGGAGCAAGATCACCTCGGGACTTTGCCTGGGCTCAGAAAGGAGGCAGTCACTTGGTTAGCGGCCTCGCAGGCCTTAGTGAGCTGAAGACACGGACATATGCCTTGGTGAGCTGAAGCCACGGAGAAGGACAGTGTATGTAGTGGGGCCTGTGAATCTGCCGCCGAAGCTGGCCCAATGCGATTCCCAGTAAGGGCGGCAGTGGTCTGCCACGGGCAGCCTTGAGCTATGTCCACGCGTGGCATCTGACGGTCGCGTCTCTCACCTGACCCGCGGCCGGCTGCGACGGTCCTGGGGCAGCGTCGCCAGCCTTGCCAGGGCCGTCGGCAAGCCAGCCGCTGCCGCCGAGGGGTCGCAGGCGAGCCCGGCTTCCCGGCGGCCCATTGCAGGACCGCAGCAGCGCCTCCCGCCGTCCTCCGGGCGCCCGCACGAGGCCCTGGGCAGCCTGCCTGGCCGCGGCGGCCGCAGCCGCGCGGCAGGGGGGCGGCCAGCCGCAGCAGCGACCGCAGCATGGGCGGCGAGCCGCGGAGCGCGCCCTAAGGCGCGCCCTAAGGGGGGCGCCACTGTGGACCGAGGGGGCGCCTTTGTCGGGTATGTATGTGCTCACTCGTGGGTACTAGAGACCCTTTAGCCGGCTTATTGCCCCGTTACAGGTCTTTGTAAAGGCTCGAATTTGGCCTCCCTTTCAATCTTTATTCCATGTCCAGACGACGTTCTCTGTGAAGGAACGTCGGCGTCCTTGCTGTGGACCTCCATCTTTGCTCCTACGCTGGCTCCTCACAGCCTCTTTGAAAACCATGCTTTTCTCCTGGGCTGGCCGATCATAGCCATCGCCCTCCGCTGAAAGAGTCATTCTCTCTTTGGAGCCCACTTATCTCCACTGCCCCAGCTTTGGTCGGCTTCTGCACCACCTGTGCTCAAGCTTGCTTTCTCTTCAGATCAGTCAGGGCACTCCGCACTCAAGTGATACATTTCCGCTTCAGCAGAGTCTGGCACAACGTGGCTGGCCTCTTGATATAGCTGTGAGTTAGAAGCTCCTTTTCGCTCACCTCACACATGCTGCCAATGGTCAAAATCTTGGCATGAAGGTGACAATTCTGCTTACAAAGGGAGGCTGCATGTTCATGTGGCAGTATAAGCTACACTTGCACATGCTAGTTGGATCACCTAGCAATCAGTAAAAATCAGAACCAGATGACAGAAATTGANCGTCCTGTAGACTGTGTCGGGCATCGTGAGAGCCGCGTAGATGGGGAGCGCGGATACCCACGCCGCCGCCCCGGGGGAGGAGGCTGAGAGGAGTCGGGCGCGCCCTCGGATGTCGTGCGGCGGAAGGAGCTCCACCACCTGGTCGTAGGCCGCTTTGTCCACAAGCGCAGTGTAGCGGGCCTGGGCCCGCAGGTCGGGGGTGTGCGCAAGGTGGATGAACGGGACGACCTGCTTCGACATGTCGGGGTGGGCCGCCAGGAGCGCGTCGCGGGCAGCGCGGAGAGCCGCCTGGAAGGGCAACGAGCCGCTCTCCACTTCAGCTACCACCCGCTCCATGGTGCGGATGCCGTGAGCTTGGAACCGCCAAGGGGCCAGAGGAAGCGCTAGAAATAACAAGCACACAAAGAAACAAAGCAGCTACGGATCACTCAGTAACCCCTGCTAAGCAGCCTCAGGTCAGAGAACTCGGTTCAAAAACTCGGAGGGCCGGGAACTTGACCACCCTCGTGGCACTTGGTGCCGTTCCGTTTCATCCTTTAACGGCGCCAAGTGCTTCTTTGGCTTTCGACATTGTCCACTTCTTTTTGGGTTGGCTTTGCCAGCCCCTCTTCTCTATGGGCGAGCTCTTCTTCTTAACGGGGATCAAAGTCGTCCTAGTCAGCGCCAGTGCAAACGGCGCGTTCTTCCTCCTTAACGGGGACGTCCTAGTCAGCGCCCGATGTGGCGCCTCCGTGGCGGGTGACCGCGACCGGGCGCGCAAAGGCGTTAAGCCCGTCATTCCATTAACCGCGCGACACGTACCCCTCGGCGTAACCGGCCGACCGACCGTAAAGTGGCCCAAAGGTAAAGCACAGGCAGATTACCCCCCAAGCGGGCGATGACAGTGATTGAGCAGCTCAGGAATGGTGAACAAGGTCCAAAGAAGGTGCTCGCCCATTGAGAAGAGGGGCTGGCAAAGCCAACCCAAAAAGAATGGACAACGTTCAAAGCCAAAGAAAGAGGTGCTGAAAAAGGACTACACTACAAAGTGCAAGACGGTGCAGAGGGAGAAGCAGATGGCTGCTCAATATCCACGTGTGAGCAACAGCAGATCAGAGTAACTCGGAGCAGGAGAAGCGGCACTTTGCCGAGACCCGGAAGCAGCAGCCATAGCACGGCCAGCCCGCGCGTGGACCGCATGAGCCAAAGAGCGCTGCAGCGAGACCGCCAGCCTCATCCGAAAGACCTGCGAGAGGGAGCCGGCAGCATTGAAGCCTGGCGAACCCTGCCGCCGCTCAATGGCCTCCCGGGGCCCAAAGGGACATGATCAAACAGCTCTCAGAACTCTAGGCCTGTGGCTGTGAAAGAGAAGTGGCTCTCCCAATGGGGGCAAGGGCTGTGATAAGCCCTTCTTTGTGATAAGCCAGCTGAAGGCTAGCCCAGAGAGAATGAACGCTGTGTCCCGCAGGCGCGCCGGCTGACTTCAAAGCCGCTGCCTCGTGGGCCCAAGTCTATCGTATGAGATTGTCGGTCTCCCTTCAGCGATCCGTGGCCCAAGCCTTGCATCTGCGTGCTGGCCGTGCTCTCGCTGCGGCCTAAGGCGTTCGTCAGGGGGATAATTTCTGATAATTTTCCGGCAGCTAGTCTGTCGGATGTGAGGCTCCTCACTCGTAACTACTGAGTGGTCCATCCTCCCCCGTTTCTGACATAATTTCTTCAGGCCCATTCGTAGCTGCTAAACATTTTTGGCCCCTTCAAACCTGTCAATTCTTTTCGGGCTGGCATTTCACAGCCCTTGCCCCCATTGAGGAAGCGCGGCCAGATTGACTGGTGGCTGGGAAAGGCCAGCCCAAAGGAATGGACAAGGTCTGAGGGAGCCTGGGTGCGAACGACTAGGACTAAGACATCAGCCAGGGAACGCTCATTGGGAGTGCCACTTCTAGCTCAGAAAGAATGAACAACGTCGGGAAGGCGCCAAAACCACATAGCTATGCAAGTTTGGCCCCCTCGAACCTTGTCAAGTATTTGTTCGGGCTGGCTTATTACAGCCCCACTGGGAGAGCCACTTCTTCTGAAAGTGCTCGCCCGTAAAGAAGAGGGGCTGGCAAAGCCAGCCCAAAAAGAATGGATAATATCCAAAGCCAAAAATGTAGAAGATGCCGAAACAGGACTACACTAAAAAGCCCAAGACAATGCAGAGGGAATGCGCTTCCCCTGGCCCCCTTCTCGTCCTTTGTTAAATTTTTTTTTGGGCTGGCTTTTCCAGCCCCTATTCTCAATGGGCGAGCACTTTCTTCTGAAACTTGGGTGGATGCTCAGTATCCACGAGTGAAGCAAATCAGAATAACTCGAAGCAGGAAAAGCGGCACTTCTTCTTATGCTGGAGATCAGCGTTTGGAAGCTTGGTAACTTCGAGTCAGCAGCCGCAAGTCGGATCAACTTGCAGCTGGAAAGAGGCACCGCGATGAGATCCAGAAGTAGCAGCCTCACGGGAAAGAGCACGGGAGCGAGTCTGCAGCCCATTCAGCGTAGTCACCTGCGTGTGTACGAGAGGAAGTCTCTTCCAATAGAGGAAGACACCGTTATTAGAACTGTAGGCCAAATGGCCAGGTACAAAGGCAAGCACATCTAAAATCTACATGACTACAGCAGATTGACCCGCTCAATGACCACGGGTCAAAACATAAAGGTCACTACTCGATGCATGAATACTAGATGCCAGGAACGGAGCCCTTCTGCCAACTACTAGAGCTCGCCCAGCTTTCTGGTGCAAGGCACTAGCCTGAGCACTCTGCAAACAGGCCGAATCTCGTCGTCACAAGAGCGACAGATATGCAGCTGGCAAGCCCATCTCAGCCGGAAACACATCTGCACGTCGAGTGTAGCCTAGATTGGCAATGTTTTGAAGCAGAGTGTGGAAGCGAGGACCCAGACAGCCAAAGATGTCGATTGCAGCTGGCAGGAGTTGATCGCATTGGGGGTAATCGGAGTAATGCCGCAGTTTTCTTTGCTCTGCTCCGCCCA
>WELB01000089.1:524494-537179 GCA_009602725.1 Spirogloea muscicola
TTTTTTTTTTTTTTTTTTTTTTTTTTTTTTTTTTTTTTTTTTTTTTTTTTTTTTTTTTTTTTTTTTTTTTTTTTTTTTTTTTTTTTTTTTTTTTTTTTTTTTTTTTTTTTTTTTTTTTTTTTGCTGCCGCCAGCGCCGCAGCGGCCGTCGACGGCGACGAGCGCGCTCGCGCTGACCGCCGCCGCAGCCGCCGCCGCCGCCGTGGCGGCGGCGAGCCAGCTCCGCCGCTGCCGTTGGAGCTCCTGTGGGACTCGAACCTCGACCTCCTCGGGGCCACGATGACCATGGACAAGGCTTTAGGCCGGCTGTCCTTGTCCGTCTCAACTCAGACGCCGCCATCCTCTGCCACCGCCGCCGTCGCCGCTAGGGCGGCCGGGTTCGCCACCAGGAGAGCCGGAGCCGCCCGCGCCCTCCGGCTGCCGTCGGCGCCGGTCATCGGCAAGACCTGGGGGATGGCCGTGAAGCCGCGGTCGGCGGCGGAGGCGCTCGCTGCCATGGTCGGCCAGCACCGGCATGCGGAGCCCCGCGGCGCCAACGAGGGAGCGGCGGCGGCCAGCACCGCCAGGCGCGGCGAGTGGCCGTGGTCTGAGGAGGACCGGAGCGCCGGCAGTCGCCGCAGCAAGCTCCAGCCGGCGGGCGCTTTCTACCTGATTCCGGTAAGGGTAGGTATACGAGGGGTTTGATTGAGTAATTGACTCCTTGTGTCTAATGTTTTCAATTAGCATGACCCCACTCTGAAGTATCAGTTGACAGCATCTTCCCTGTGCTAATGTCAATAACCTTCCAAAACCACAAAAACTGTGGTGGTCACGGAATGTCTCATCAAGCTGTAGTGATCAGCCGTGACACAGAGGACCTAGAAAGCAGTTACTGTTGGAGGTGCTTGGAGTCTTATTAGTGCTTAGACCATGGCCGACAACGTTGTGCTACGTACTCAATGTCCAAGTGTGCTCAGCACACATGTGTCTTGTGTGGCTCGCATGCAGAGGAACGAGGCCGTCTGCAATTACTCATTTGACGTCGCGAGCGGCAAGAAGGTGGAGGAAATCATGAAACTTGATGAGAGCAACTCAGGTAGTTCAGCAAGCCTGATAATGGTCGTTAAGTTTGAGTACAGAAATGTCGAGTGAGTTGGAGTTCACATAGAATCAGTCTCTCACCTACACGCACAATAGGGTGAGGGCGCTGGAATGCTTTTCCTGAAGGAGTAGCATCTCAGTGTTATCACTCTAAGTGATCAAAGGTCTGCAAGCCCTGCATAGCCTGACTTCTCTGCTTGGCCTCGTGGCAGTCTTCACAAGCCTTGAGCGGAGCAGGTGGACCGACGAGAAGTCGGTACTGGTCACCACGACCCACAAGCTGAACACCAACCACGCCTTGAACACCAACTACAACAACAGTCCGTGCGAAGGTAAAATGTGCTCAAAGATATGCGTTCTGTGACATTTATAACCGCAAGTTCTTACTTGCTTTCGTTGTGTCCACTCATGTTGCAGCAAGAGCATGTCTTTCGTATCTTGCGCTAACGCAAAGCACACTGCCAACCCCTCCACATCATTGATTCAGGTGAACGGTTTACGCTGAGCACCCTGCACAAGGTTATACCCGATGCCACCTTCTCGACCAGGTGAATGATTTCATTCAAAGTGGCAGCGTCATACCTTGCTCTGCAGCTGTAAGCTGGCTTATATATGATCTCATGAGGTATTTATTTGCCTCTGCTGAGGTTGGTTGCTGACTGCAAGTTTCTGATTGAGTAGCACTGACTCACTGTCATCATACTTGGCGCTTATATCTCTGCGCTCATTTGTGCAGTTTCCACACAAGCACTTTAGGTGCTCGCACACTGGAGCTGGAGTTGCAACAGGAGAAAGAGAGCGAAAAGGTTAGTGGGGATGTGCAAGTCAGGGCTCAGACTAGAGGACTGCACATCCTCATCTGGTTGTGCTTTACAGATGCCCTTGCGGAGAATGGCAATCAGCACATGTAACGTACGGGTTGTATGATGCAGATGTCTGAGAGCCTGACAAAGAACTTCAAGACCGGCGACTACAGGCTGCAGCTTCGCTCGCGCAACAGCATGCCATGTGGTGTCACCTTGACGAATACGTATGTGAGCAACTTGAGAGGCCAGCACTCGCTTTCGCTGGAGGCGAAGACGGCATCCCTCAACCTGGGCACGTTCTCTCACAGGTATCCTAAGACAGCTGCCTTTGGAATGCGCTTTATACGATAGAAGAAGCTATTGAGGAGGAAGAAGTAGGAAGATCGACGTTCTCAGAAAAGATAGTTTAGCGCCTTCTGCTCAGCATATTAGAGAGAGCTATACACTCCTTGCCACCTTCCCATGTGGACATGAATGGGACATCTGCGTGCAGATAGATGACGCAGGCAAATGAAATCTTGGACCAAGCTGTATACCTAGCATCAAATGACATGGCCTATACTGCAACTTGTTTGCAGCATGAAGGTTGACTCAGGTGGATCTCGGCAGCTCAATCTGAAGGCCAAGAAGCGAGTCTGCTCTACTTTGGAGATGGAGGCCTCCTACTCTACCAACCTACTAGATGTCAATCGCCTCAAGTAACCACCGCTTCCATCCAGCCAAAGACAAATGCGGGGCCTGAATAAAATTTCAAGAGAAGCTCAACTTAGTACAAGCGTTTGATGCAGCATTTGCACAAAGATTATATTGTTTGTTCAAATTGCAGTAATTTTCCTCACAACTTGCAGAGGACGCTGTAAACAGGGATGCATGATTTTGTTCAATGGTACGCAGACTCGAGGCGCAGTGGAAGCTTAGCAGGAAGGAGGATGTGCTAGTCAAGCTGAACAATAATCTCAGGGGCGGCACACAGCTTAGCTTCAGTTGCGCGCGCTCTGAGGAGGGCACTCAGTGGGCATGCCATTTGAAGTGAGTGGAGCATGATGCCAGTGATGATGATGGGCAGCGATGCTTGAGTTTCAATGCATCTGTCTGCTCTCTCTCTCATCCCAACAGACTGAGCCTATGGCGTGAGCTATTATGATACTCAATCGTAGGTTAGGGTCCTCAGGCTAAGCATAGTGTCCGACAGTGTATCTGGCCTGAGAGCTGAGATTGTCACATTCCATGTGGCAACTTCACAGAGAGAGTCTAACTACTTGCAGCTGTGTGCAGGCGGGCTGCAGCGGACGGCGTCTCTCTAGGCGTGGAGTGGCGCAAGCAGCTGGGCGCGGCGGAGCACTACCTCTCACTGAAGGCCTCTGCAAAGCGGGAAGGCCTGACAGCCTTTGCTGAGTACCACTTACCTGTGTGATGGATCCTGAGTTGTGAGCTGGCAAAATCTGCCAATGCTTGCATGCCCTTTACATCCACTTGAAAGTGTACGGTAATCTTACACACGTTTAGCTTAATGCTCGTTTGGTCAGAGTGCTCGCCTAGTGTTAGCCACCGCTGTCATGGCGATGACCGCGAAAGGCGGCCTTGCAATAAGAGGCCTTAGTGGCCTTGTTCATAAGGTGGCAAAGCGCCGGTGTTCCGGCAATTACCACACGGTATTCCATCTCCAAAGCTCGCCTCAAGTCATGCGGCAGCCAATTTGATATTGACAAGCGCCTGAAGGGTGCCTACCCTTAGTCGTCTCTGCACTTCTATCTCGCTTTTCTGCAGTGTAGTGTAGATTTGGAACATGTTAAGGAGGCGACAGGCAGCAAGGATCAGAACGAGACGTCCCATGGAGTGAAGAGCGTGAGACCAATAGTGTGCCAGGCCTAGTCTCCACATCATTGCAATGGCCGCAGCAAAGCTGGAATCTTGCTGTGGTGCATCACACATAGCATAGTATGAAGTTTGAGCCAGAAGTGCGCCACCAGAGAATGTGCTCCAGTTTCTGGAATTCAGAACATCAGTAGACCCTTGTCCACCGAGCACTGGTCACCAAAGCCACTGTCATGTTGGTCTTCTGCAGTGAACTAGTAGATTAAGCAGAGCGCCAGTTTGACGTGCTAGCTATGGTTTTGAATATGGAGTGACGTGCAGTTAAGAAGCTCCGACTCATAACTGAAATGGGTCTTCATGAGAGCCGCCGCTTTGCTCGTACTTTGCTGCCACCGGCTGTGCGCTTTATGCCATCGCCCACTGCTGCTCCAGTGACGCTTACCGCATCCAAAGCCTCACCAGCAAGGCCTGCGGTGGCAGCACCGTTACTGTGTGTAGCCTCGGCAACACCAGCGCCGCCTTCGCCATCCTCGGCCTCGGCATCAGCGCCGCCCTCCTCGTGGGCGCGCTGCAGCGCCAGCCGGAACTCTGTCATGTTCTCCCTCTCGCCGCCACCGCCCTTGCCGCTGATGAGGGCGCTGGTGGCCTCGGTCGTTTTGGCAATGGTGGTCTTGGCCGCCGTAGCAGCCGCGTTGGCCACCGCCACCGCCGCGCCGAGGATGGTGCCCTTGTCGGCGCACAGGCGCTGCGCCAGTGCCGCCGGCCGCAGCGCCGGGTCCAGCTCGCAGAAGTACTCGAGCCAGGCCTGCGTTGCCTCTGCGCCGGCGTTGGCTGCTGAGGTGCTGGCCCACGGGCCTGCCCTCGGGTGGAAGCTCAGCACCTTCAGTGGCACCAGAAGCTGCCATACGAGCATGGCACAACAGCACCACATTGTTAAGTAAGTCCCAACTAACCAGAAGACTTAGAGACTGACCCTCCGCACTGACTTCAGCAAGACTGTTCACACCAAAGCCTGCACCTACGTACAAGAACAGCATCATGAAGCAAGCAGGGCGAGGGTCAGGCAAGTCGGCTAGACACTGAGCTTAACTTGAATGCCTGCATAAATGCATAATGGAAATCTGGGTACGTCTGCCTGGTGGAGTCAAGCCACTGCAGACATCTCTTCTAAAGTATACAAGTAAATGTGGTGGTTAAGATCTGTGTAGTAAATTCACAGCACCTTCTGTCTCACCTCTGAAGGTTGTTGAGTGACATCCATAGAGAACGACAGTGGAACCCTGTGGGTGGCCTCTGACGTGTACCAGTTGCTGAAGTAGGCGTTCAGGAAGTCCGCTGCCGAGTTCCTTGGGTAGTGCAGTGACCTCAACTTAGCCAGCATGTCCTGCACAAAGTGACCCAAGAGCTTGGATGGCTATTATCACCAGCTCACAAGGGCAGAGCAGCCTCAAATCCAAGGAAACCTACAACCTTGAATCTCTGTCAGTTAATCTAATTATTCTTTCCAACTTCAGGAGGCATTACAGTAAGCCACTGGTTGGAGCCAGGCTGTGTTCAAATCGCAGTGAGCTGAAAGGTGTCATGAGGGCTTGTCAATCTGATATGGCATTTAAACCTGCTACTTCCTGAACTAGGATATGGTCATAGCAGACCCTAGATCCTAGACCTCAGAGTTAATGGTCCTGTATTCAGTCAGTCTGGTGGCAGAACAGGTTGACTCCGCAGCATGAAAGCTGCTGTTATATTGATTTTGGCCGTTTCTCAAGTAATCGCTGAAAGTCAGACCCAAAGATGAGCATACTTGCGACGAACCTGGTACACACTTCTGTCTGGGCGAAGCACCATAACCCTCGCAGAAAACCGGTCGCCGGGGAAGAGGGCTGGGGTGGCAGCAAAGGGCTCAAAGTCCATGAGAGCATTGCAGTTGTCCCAGAACATGGAGTACTCGTCCACGAAAACGATCCGCTTGTACTCGATCCGGTTCCAGAGCTGTGCAATAGCCACCAGCCTGCAAGGCGAAAGGTGCAGTGCTCGACTTCAGAGATGGCCGCCTCTGAATCATGACTCTGATGTGGTGTGAGCTTTGGCGTAGGTGCCTGCACAGCTGCATCTTGAAATGGATACCCGATCTTCAACATACTACTCAATTAGTGCGATGAAGCCCTGTTGTTTGATTGTTAATGCTCCTGTTAAGGTGTGATTAAGGCCAAAAGAATGGTTACATCAGAGGCTCCAAGATATCGACCTGGGGTCCCGTATTTGCTTGTCACCAGCGGCAGGAAAGAGCGGTACTGGCAGCACTGCCGAGAACAGCGCCTGCAATCATCAAGCAGAAGGCAGTGCCAATCTTCGACAGTGAGTTGGATTTGAGCAACTATGGACAAGAGAAGCAAATCTGACGGACTCAATGATCGACTGCAGGTCCAAGGTGATTGCGAATGACTGAAACTCGTTACAAAGCCCCTCCATGCTGTGCTCTTCTGCCATCACTTTCTGTCTGTGTCGGAAGACCAGCTTGACACCAATTTGTGGGATCTCAGGTAGACGTACCTTGTAGGGCTTCCAGGCCTCCTGCGGTATTGTGCCAGAGACGAGCAAAACTAATTTGTGAGCAGACGCGCCCCGCCGCAGCTGCCTGCCAGAGAGGACCATTTCAAGCCGCAGTTTAAGAATTTGTGAGGAGGAGTCAATACCAGCTCATGTCCTCAGTCCTATTAGTAAGCTAACCTGAATTGCTGAACACAAACCCATAAATTCTCGAGCTAAGCTAGATACAGGGCCATGGCAAGTGCTGATGCATGCATCTCAGCTGACACCACCACCAACAACGATTCAGTATAAAAGCTGGGCTTGATGCACGTGGGCTGCTTGCTGTCTTGCCTGTGGTGCTCCTTGTAGGAGAGGGCCCAGACTCCGGCAAGGTGCAGCTGCTCGCGGGTGCCCACGACTGTCGCAAACACCTCAGCAGATGGGTCCTGGCGCTCCGCCACGTCCCATGCCTTGGTGCTGGCCACCGGCACCGGCAGCTTGTCCTTGTGCCACAACCATGGCGGCCTTTGTGCTCGCACCCTGCTCAACAACGCTTTCAAGGAGATATAGTAGCCTGCGTGAGTTGAATGCAGAGCATGCAGAGATTGGGAATCCGAATCATGACTCCACTGTCAGCTTGGCCTCCTTCTAAGCTTCAATAACAGTAAAACAGGGACTCTAGACCTTCAGGTCCTTGACCACAGTCTATTTGTATTACTCATTAGACCAAGTTCTGCACCACTGAGCGTAGCTACTGAGCACTACTTTCCCAGGTACTGCAGCCAAAATGTAGGCAAAGATCCTCAGCTGCATGTGTAGCACCTACAGCCAGAAGCAACTGTACACGAGTGCCTCCTTACACAACGTAGGACTGAGATATTCAGATAACCACTCTTAAGTGTTAATGGGTCCCTTCGTGGAATAGGCACAGCCCACCTGGCTGGAATTGCATCCTCGTACTTGACTTTTGCATGAACGTTGTTGGGGTCCACCCAGGGTGCTGGCAGGCCGTCCATGGTCACCACCTTCTCGGGGTCCAGCGGCTGCCAATTAGCTGCCGCCAGGGCGTCGTGCACCTTTGCCCAAGCCCTGTCAGCAGCGCAACAAGCTAGACTGGACTTGAACATGTCTGGTGCAGGTTTAGCAGGACCAAGTCAGTCAAGGACTCGTCATGCAGCATGCAGAAGCAATGCAGGTGGCCAGTGTGCTCGTTACGGTTTCTGTGCTGGCAAAGGACTCCACCAAAAAGACGAAGTCCTAACCTGCACCAGATGTTGCTGCAGTGTACGGTAACCTCTGGCAGAGTCTCCCCCTGCATGAAGCTTGGCAGCCTGACATCAAAACTTATCTAATTGGGCATTGCAGGACCCAAAGCAATCAGGAGTCGGACCAGTAATTTCATATTTCACTAAGTCATGTAGTACACATGTAGTGCAAGTCACCAGGAACGGAGCATTCACAGAGAGGCTCTCAGAAATCTGGAAGAGGAGCCTACCGTGCCTGATTGGGCTGCATTCAGGTACACATCCCATGGCTTTGCAGCCTGCAGCATTGACAAGCAAATAAAAGTTATACACAGTACTCTTTCATGCGAATCCTCAATGTGCTGGTGCTCTAGTGACTTGAATGGGGGTAGTGGCCACCCTGATGTCAAGGTTGATATTGAAGTACAAACTCAATTATGCAGATGCTTGACTGTGGACCATGTGTCTTGCTTGAATTTGGACCATATGTCTGGCAGTTTCGACAGCACGCTGCAGGCATAAGCGTTGGCAAATTCTTTCACACAGACCTGCTCGGGCCAGCGCACAACTGCCAGGGGTCCCAAGATGAGCTCGTGCACTTTGTCAATCTGTGCCCACAGAATTGAAGGTACATTTACATTAACACAGCAGCATCGACTTTTTCAAGAAGTAATTTTGAGGCAACAAGCCTGCAAGCTTCTGTTTGCAAGGCACCAAGAAGGTTGGCTTGGACCCTCACATGGACCTTCATATAATAGTAAAGCACATGCTGTCAAAGCCTGCAACATACTGTGTAATTGCTGGGAAGATAGCGGAAGCCTCTGCTTGGGAAGTCCATGTCAGAAAATACAAGCTCCGCGCAGAACTTCACCGGTATGCGATGTGCTGGTGGCAGCGCTGACCAAGCTGGGGAACCAGCGTGAGGTTTGTGTGAGTACGAACAGTTGTGCACATTCAAAGCATCACTAGGTCCACACGTACTAATCTCACAACTTGACAAGTATGTGACAAGTTCATGTTAGAGTAACTCCACAGACTCTACTGTCATCTGCTGAGTAGCACCGAGCTTCTCCAGATTGAGATTTGCCTACCAACTACTGAACAGGGTGTATAGTCTTCTGTGGGTGTATCTCTATTACTTATGTTATGACTTATGTCAGTCATAACATCATCCCCTAGTATGGCTACGCATTTGAGATAACCAACCGACCAGAAAAGAACAGGTTGAGAAAGGCATCCTCTCCAATGTTTTGTGCAGCCAGTCTGCACATGCCCGGACAATGTTGTGTTAACATCTACCAGAGAAACAATCGTTACCGAGTCTCCCTATATACAGGAGCAAGACACTCTAAATGTCATATCATCCAACATGATGGCAAGTTGGCGCCATCATGAGTCATGTCAATGTAGCTGAAAATGACGCTTGCTGTAAAAACATATAGTTGTCCTGCATGAGGAGAAGTTACCGGGGCACAGCATATATGAGCTGATTGTACGTTGCTGTAGAGGGCTGCAAAACTAGAAGTCCTGGGGATACCAAAGGACATCAACCACATTGACCATCAGTTTCTGGAAACCCACAAGCTGCTCTGACTAGGCCTCCACATAGGCATCCTAATGTAGCAGAATTGACTTGCCTAACTGTCAAGCCCTTGTCGACTTTGACTGTGGCCATTTAGGAAGGTGTACAAGATGGAGTGGACTAGGCGCAGCCTTGCTGCACTTTAGGCCTGGTTGCCAACAGCGATGCATGCAGCATTGCATTTAAGCAACCCACAGCGGCAGCCATGGTGCAATGACTGCAACGCTCCAAGCTGGACTGGTGTGCAGGAAATGTGTTCACAGGTGAAGCTAAGTCTAAGTGAAAGAAAACAGGGTGAGAGATGAACAAATAATTGGAGATGAGAATCTGATCAGATACGGAATTTGGGCCTTGGGTGCACACTTGTTGACAGAGTGAGTCCCTTAAGGTGGCATCAGGACAAAGGAGAGACCGGCTGTGAAGCTCATGGGCCGGCCGAGCGCTGGCGCAGCTGCAGGCTCCGGCCGCGAGAACAGTTGGTCAATGTTCTCCAGGACCAGGCTCCCCGAGTCCAAGTATATTACCTGCTCGAGCCAATGGGATCAAGGGCTTGGGGCTCAAAATTGGGGCCCGAGATATTAGCACTTGCAATGTAGGCTTGCCATCGTAGGCATTCCACTGAGATAATACAATGCCTAGGCCCCTGTAACTGTTAATGGAACTCGTTTTGATTTGGACAGCGCTGCCAAACCTTCTGGTACTCGGTGAGGGTCCACGCGTTGAGAATGCCGAACTTGCCTCGCCCCTTGATGGTTACTCGCACCGACAATGTGAAATGCTGCGAGGCAAGCCCAGCAAGGGACAGCCTTAGGCCCATGAGGACTACGCAACACCTATGATCACTACCACATCTGGGTCAAATGGTTTTATGCAATTAGAGGAAAACGACTAAGGCATTGGCTGACTTTGAGTACTTCAAATTCAGATTTTCTTGACGTCAAGGCTGCAAGTTGCAGGTACTTATACGGCATGGATAGTTATCCTGATGTGGTTGATGGGTTTTCTGTAACATTGGATCAGGCTACAAAACCCAGCATAGAGGACCCAGACCTCCTTGATGATGTCCTTTTCGGGTTTCTCTAGAGGAAGCGTGGAGGAGATCAAGAGGACTACGTCGTGCACTGTGCCCGTCAGCTTCAGTGTCTGGAGTATGCCAGGAAGATGATCAGAAGAGCTGAGTTCACAAGATAATTGAAACCTAGACCATGACAAGCACTGCTTGACATGCAAGATACACAGCAATGAGCGCATTAAGATCGCAGTGTATTCATTAAGGGCAACCTTGTGAGGACTAGCAATGACTCCTGATCTGGGTGCATCCGGAGCCGTCATGGACCTGGACAGCGACGATGGTTGCTGCAAACATCTCGCTCTTGGACAGGAGGAAGGCGTAGGCTGACTTCTGGTTCAGAGGCACTGCCTCCGCTTCCTGGACCTTGTGCCTACAAAGAAAACTCCGGTGCAGAATGCACATGAAGCGCGACATGCCATTGCATACCCATATTAAATGTTCTACATAAATTGATTATTCCAGGTCACGAAGTGTACGTCAAGAGCACTTCATATATATCTGCAGCCAAATTACAGCAGGCATATGCAGAGCAACATTACATGATTGTACATTTATTTAAAGGACTTTGCCCTTCTGCCAAGCTGTGGACATCTGAGGGGCTCACGAATGTTACAAGCTAGACCTGAGCCCTGGGCATTCTAGTGCATAATTTAAGCCCGGAGTCAAAGACAACACTACAAGCTAGACCTGACACTTAAGCCCTGCTAATTCACATACTTGCTACACATGTAGCCCATAGCTTGGTTTGCTTTCCTCGGCGTCTGCAGCTGACCTCATAAGGTCCACCTTGGTGGCAAGCTTGTGGCGGCAGCCATGGAGCTCGCCGTGGATCTCGCACAGGCTGCCATCCTCCACCTTGGCGCTCAGCCCACCATAGCTGTACTTGACCTGCAGTCAAGAATGCCAAGTATTAGCAACATAACTTACAATACTTGGATGGCCGGCCTGGCAGGGGCTGGCGGCAAACGGGCCTCGCACCTGAAGGCCGCCCGGCCAGAGGTCGGCCATGTCGTTGAGGCATTGCGTCCGGATACGGTCCGAGTCGAGGTTCGTCCTCAGGCCCACCTTCGAGAGCCGCTGGTCTGCGCCGCCGTCGCGCCGCCACGAAAACCGTCAGCATGCAATGGCGGAGATGGGGGTGGTCGCAGGCGCCGCGGCTGCGGGGTAGGACCGGAGTTGTGCGAGTCGCCGTGGTCTCGTGGTGAGCCCTCCACGAGCAGCGGCCCCAGCCCGCTGCACACAAGGGACGCAGCGTCCATGGCCGCCAACCTCATCAATGCCGGCCGCGCCTGGCACAGCAGGAGAAGCTGACCCATGACATGACGATGTTGATGGCAGCATCCGGATGCTCAGACTGTCATCTCTGGCAAGCTCGAGGCCTAAGAGTGGGGTGCCTGGGCTCCGGGCTCTGCCGATAGGCGCACCTGTGGTTGGTGACGAGGAAGTTCATGGCTATGTCCTCGCAGTTGGTCAGCTCGTCCACGATCGCGTGGATGCCCGGCGGCATGCTGGGATTGACGATTGTCGCCCGCGCAAGGAAACATGGAGGAGCTCTAGGTGTCAGCAGCATCACAACCAGGCGAGTGGCCACTTCCACAGGATGCAACGCTGAAGACGGTCCAGTTTGAGTCACAACCAGTAAGACACTTGGACCCTGAACCCAGGTTCTAAACCCTCAACCCTAAGCCTGTCCCCTGGTCCCCCAACCCTAACCAAAGTCCAGAAACCCCCCTGGAACCCCAAAGTACCACCTTCATCTGTAAATAAGCACAACAATGGAACGTGAATCCGTTTGGCAGATGGCTTCTTTCCACCTGCAGGTGTAGTGGAAGAGGTAGCCAGTGTCGAGCACGAGGAGCTTGGAGAGCAGCATGGAGTAGGACCCCAGGCCCGCCTCGCCAGCCTCCATCTGCGAAACAGCCGTGCACTGGTGGTGTCCAGAACTCTGGGTATAGGATTTTGGGTTTGGGGGTCAGGGTTAGCGTTTCGGGTGCTGCCGCGGCTGCGCTCTCTCTCGGGGGGCGCACCATGGATATGTACTGCCAGCGACCGGACGTCTCGTTGAGGACGTGCGTCCGCGGGAAGAACCCGACGAGCCGCCGCGGGGACTCCTGCCACGCCTTGACCGCGAAGCGCAGGCTCGCCTGCAGCGCCGCCGAGAACCGGGAGGCCAACACCATCGCACGACTGATTCAATCATCGGTCCCGGCCATCATCTTGACATTGGGGTGTGGGTGTCTGTCTGAGCAGCGGCCTCGCCTCGTCGACAGCAATGTCGTCGTCGACGACGACCACGCCGGCCGTGGAGATCTCCTTGCGCGGCAGGAAGCGGCGGTTCAGGCTGCTAGACCCCTGCTGCATGATGAGCACGCGCCCACCGAAGCTGTCGCCAACCCAGGCCATAGCTGCTGGACTGTCAGTGCTCCCGTGCAGTGACAGTAGCTGGCAAATGATTGGGAGAGTGAAAGAACTGAAGAGAAGAAGACCAGGAGAGGGAGGGAATTTGAGGGAGATAGCAGAGAGCACAAGCATCGCTGAGAAGGAGGGAGGAGGGGGGG
>WELB01000089.1:548252-561621 GCA_009602725.1 Spirogloea muscicola
GGCTGCGCCGCCGCCGCCCTCGGCGCGCCTCCTCGCGGCCTCCAGTCGCTACGGCCTCCTCTTCTGCGCCGACGCCTGCGGTGCGCCGCCGACGCCGCGGCCGTCGACGGCGGCGGCGACGGCCGCTGGCCGAGGCTCAGGGTTTAGGGTTTTGGCTGAGGCATGGCTTGCGGCTGACGGGCTTGCCCAGGCTTCTACGCCGCCCGCACGGCGGACGCGCTGGAGGCCGTGGAGAAGGCCGGCGGCGGCAGCGACGGCGGCGGCGGCGGCGGCGGCGCCTTTGTGCGGGTGCCGCTGGCCGGCGTTGTGGCGCTGGCGCTGTCCGGCGACGGCCTGGCGCTCGCCGCCTGCACGCGCGCCGAGGCCCGGCTATACGACGTCCCGGGCCTCCTGAGCGAGGTTGGAAAAGGCTAAGAGTTGACAATCATGCGACTAGCCTTCGAATCCGGCTCGGCTCTTTTGATATTCCCACTAAACCCTAAACCCTAAATTTGGAACTCCTTCATAGCATTCAGTATTTGACAATAAGAAGCTTCATACTTACAATAATAGTTGCTTCGAGTTGATTTGAACGTAATGAATCTAGAGTGGTAGTAATGGCATCCTCTTTACCTCCAGGAAAATTTCCCAGTCCCACCTGGACCTAACACATGTAGGAAAACTCGTAAGAGTGGCTCTTCATGGCACCACTGCCGCTCTTCAAGTGGAGGTTCACTTTTTCCAATCTCGTGCGAAGAAATGATCCGTGAAATAAGTGTCAAATTGTCATCATTACTCGCGTTGCTGCAGGAGCAGGCGGGTCCTCACCAGTACGAGGTCGTGGCGGCGCAAGACAGCATCAAGTTGTTCACCTGGGCGCCATCGGAAAAGAGGGTGTACTTTTGGCTGTCCGACAGTGACGAGCTGCACGTGGCCGGCTGCACGCAAACTCTCTCCAGCGTTGTCGCTGGTGCCCTCCACGTGCTTCTCCTTCTTTCGCAAGATTTGCATTCATCTAAATCTTAAACCCTTATGCCCTAAATGTTCAAACGTAAACCTTATACCTGAAACCCTCAACCGAAAACCCTAACCGCGAGGATATTGCTTGAGGCAGTCCAGTATGGTTGAAGAGCTCATTGGTTGCAATGATGGTTGTTGCCAGCATCATGGAGCCCCGATGGGCAGCGTCTGGCTACGGTCAGTGGCAGCAACAACGGCGGCAATGGTGGTGGAAACAACGACGAGGGCGCCACGCTGAGGGTCTACACCCCCGGGCTGGAGCTCCTGTACAGGCTCCGCCTGCCAACAAACCCCACCGCTGGCGACGATGTTGCTGAGAGCAGCACCTTCCAAGGTCATCCAAACTAATGCCGACCAGACTGTACTGTCAATCTTAGATCCATGTTAAGTTATCGTCGATTTTAAGTCGTTTCCACTCAGAACCAAAGCGGCTGGGCTCCAGTTCCTCCTGCTATGGAACCAATATAACCCTTTCCAGGCACAAATGAAACCCCATACCCTGAACTCTGATCCAGAGGTCTTCTATGCAGACAAATGCCAGGATCTGACCTAACCTCTAGAACTGGAACCCTGAGCCGGGAACCTGAGCCGGGATTTTGACCTAATCTGTAGAACTGGAACTCTAACTATGACCGACCCCGAGCTTCTTGTCATGCTGCAGCACGTACCTTTCACTGCAGTGAGTATGCGACCTCAGTCCATTTTCTGCATTGACACTTGACCACCTCCGTGTCTTCTTGACGACGCACATCTCTTCTGGATTAGTGGACAGCGTGGCGTGGCTCCGGCAGGACAGCATCCTGGTCTCCTTCACGCAGCTGTCCGAGGATGGGGAAGAGCTGGAGGGTCACTATGGCCTGCTCCAGGCCTCCTCAGGCGACCTTATCAAGGTGAGCAACTTTGTCGTTGCACCTTGATGTGGCAAACTTAGTGCGGTTCCGGTAGCTCGGCACATGCCTTTGAGTTGCTGCTTAGCAGGGACCAGTTTGATGTCAAGTAACGACAAGGAATGGCATCCAGTCAGTATTGCAAGCATTCTCTCAGAAGTAGGCTTCTTCTGTAGTGAGGTCAGCCCATCGAGGTATGCAAGGTGCACACTGTGTGTCGTATTGAAGGTCAGCTTACAGCTATTGTCGACTATGTACCCTCTTCTCAGTCTTTGCGTGCTGGTATAGGTACTTAGGTCTGGTATGTGTAAGGTCGTCATTTACAGTCAAGGGTCATGTTTCAGTCTTACAACTATTATAATATTCCACTTACATTGGATTCACACGATCAGCATCTGACTCCTCGTAACGCATTTGGGCTCTTGTGCACTGCTTGCTGCCAGGAACCTGTGAGCGCAAGATATGTGGCCTTCCCGCCCCTCTACATAGACGGCGAAGCTGCTGAGCCAGCCTCGGGGCCCTACTTGCAGGCCAGCTACTTTGCTCCCTGGTAACAGCTCCATCTCGATGCCATCAACACTTGCGCACTCTTTGAGAATAGCTGTTCAGTGCACACTTGATAATGGATAGTGCATGACTTATAAATACAAAGACTGAATTCCATTAGTATCTCGAGATTTTATCCCAACCCGGTCTTCTTTATGACATTGCACGAATTTAGTGCTATGATATAATTTCTCTTTACTGTCCTAATTGTGTTATTGATCTGCACAATAAGAACTCTGATTCATGACATAGGTTCGTTCAGGGATGTTGCAGTCGTGATACACCGCAAGCTGACAGATGACCACATAAACCTGGTGGGCTGGCCGGACGACAAGCAAGGCGTACCTGCAGCACTAAGCCTCACCAATGACACATGGATTCCACGCATTGAGCTGCAAGGTCAGACACAGAATGTGGTAGCATCTAGGAAGCAGATGGTCATGAGTGAGTGCATCAGATGTAGGATAACACGCAAGGGTGCCATGCATGCGTGTAGTGATGTCTGATGAGGATGCCTGATGAGGAACTCAGTGCTTCATGCAAAATCCCGGAGCTTTTATGTCACTGCTGCGGTCGCTTTGTGAAGCACTTGGCTAGTTCGTATTATCTGTGACGGGTAAAAGTAGCGCACCCTTTTTGCAAATTATGATACTTAGAAACCATCAGAGACACGCTTAACGCTGTTGCGTGTCCAGCAGGAAGTCAAGACAGCACTCTTGCCGGCCTTGCCTTTGACACCTCGAGTACCCAGCTCCGACTTCTCGACCCGCGTGATGACAGCAAGCAGTACCGGCTGCCACCGGCGCCGCTACTCAGCTGCATGACAGCTGAGGGCCAACTGACAATATTCTCCTTCAACATGTACTGTATTCATCAGTAGCTCAATCTGCTAATTTGCTGCACGCATGAGTTCTGTCACCTTTGGTTCCTCACCTCCTATGGCAAGCCCCTTTGAACAGTCATTCATGTGTATGTGAGCCTGATTGAAGTTGAGCTTGTTTCCCGGGCTTTGTGCTTATTAGAGTCGCGTTTCAGGAGAACTGCAAATAACTGAAGTCAGGCGTGAAGTCTGGGTGTCTGGCGATACTCATGATCTCCAGGCAGTGGCATTTGTGGTTTGGCAGGCTGAATGGAAAGGGCAAAATCGAAGGCCTCGTGAAGGCCCCAGAAGGGCTGCCGCCTGCAAAGCCACTGGAACCCTCTGGACGTTCTCAGTGGCAGAGCGTTGACAAGACTGAGAGGTGTCAGCCAGAGGCAGGCAGGACAGAGGAGGGTGGCATGGAGGCGGAAGAAGGGGACGGCAGCGTCGAGGAGGAGGAGGAGGGAGGACCAGCGGGCCACGCGGTGGCAGCCCAAAACGGGCGAGCACCGAGCTCCACGCCACAGGGCAACAAGGACAGTGCCGGCGGGCTCGGCGGTTCTGCCCCGACAGCTGTGATGCTGCCGTATGGCAGTGCAACTGCGGACGGCAGCATGCCCATGAGGTCGCGGAGCGCCGGTGGCGACCTGGGGCTGTCGCTGTTTGAGCGGCTGACCAAGCCAGGGGGTCCTGGCCATGGACCGCTGCTGGCCTCGCCGTCGGCGCCGCCCTTGAAGCCCGATCCTCGACCGCCTCCAGCTCCACCTTTGACAGCCTTCATGGGGCAGTCCACTGGCCCCTTCAGCCTCTTCGCACCGTTCCAGCAGTCTGGTGCCAGTAGCGGCAGCTTTGGCGGAGCCGCCGGGCGCACGGCGTCGGCGCCGCCAAGCCTCTCCCCTTTCGGGCCCTCCTCAGCTCTGCCGAAGCCGTCTATCTGGGAGCAGGCAGCGAAGTCGACAGCTCGAGTGATGGATGCCGACGACGGCTGCTCCAGTGGCTCTGTCAATTCGTCGCCAGCGCCCATGACCACCAGAATGCCCACGTCGACGGAGAAGGCCACCACGGGCAGCGCACCTGGGAGCAGGACACCTGCTGACCTCCCGTTCTCTTTCACCAAGGCGGCGGCGGCAGCAGCAGCAGCATCCTCGCCCGCTGCTGTCGACGAAGCAAGGGCCGGCGAGGCTTCCCTTGTCAATGCACGACGGCTGTCCCGATTTGCCAAGCCCGACTTATCGGCAGCTGGCGCGGCGCAGGAGGTGTCAGCTAGCTTGCTGAGGGACGGGCAGACCACGGCCATGTCAGGCCAAAGCAAGGAGTCTGATTTACGACAGCAATCTCAGCGCGAGCCACCACAAGAGGAGGCCCTTCCTGAGGTGGCTGCTGACTTCAGCCGCGCACTCCACAAAGTGAGCCACTAGCCTCTTGTCATGGTAGGACGTTGACCACAAGAATATGGGACATGCGCATGCCTAAGATGGTATTGCCTTTTACGTGAAAATCAAATACAGGACTCTCAGTCCCTATCCCCAGAAGCCAAGCAGGATAGAGCACAAGTAGTCAAGTTGGTGGCAGATGCATTGCACTCAGTCAAACGGGTGAAGGTTAGAGCTTGCAGACCAGTCACATCTGTAGTCACATCAGTGAGGATGATAAACGCCGTTGAAGTGCTCTACTGCATCAACCTTCGTACGCTCACAAGACCCAAAAAGATTCATGCTCACTCTCTCTCTGACCTGAATCTTGCCAGGTGAAAGGCATGGCAGAGGAGCTTGAGGTCCTCGTGCAAAGTTTACAGGGTGACAGCATTCGAGGGGATAGCAGCTTCACACGGTCAGCGGTGGAGGAAGTCGAGAAGGGGATCTCAATCATCTCAACGAAGCTCGGCGACAGTCAGCACAAGCTGGAGGTCCAACGGGCTCAGCTCGAGGACCTCCGGGCCCAGTACATGCAAGGCAATAAGTTGACCTGTGCACCAACTTGGGATGCTCTTATGTACATCATGCAGTGCTTATTAGGCGTCTGAAGAAAAACGTTCCGCATGCGAGCCTGCCTCTCATGACAGTCGTTCACTTTTTGGGCCCTTGCAGTGGATGCCTGGAGGATCTACTCACAAAGTCTGCTCGACCAGATCAACGATCCTCTACATCGCCAGTTGGTGGAGACCCAAGAGCTCGATCCTCTCCTTGCTCAGCAGAGAAAGAGGATACTCAAAGCTGAAGCGGTGAGCTCAGGGCCTGCTTTTGCTGAGGCTGCTGGCTGCTTGTTTCTGGAGTCGACATTGGGAGCAGTGCCACTTTGAGTTATTGTCATAGAGAGGATAGATGTCAAGATAGCACTTATTGCTACTCTTTACAACTTGCCATTAAGTTTATAAGCTGGGTGCTTATAGCTGGTAAGCTTCTTACACAAGATTGCACTAGGTGTTATGGGAATCAATAGCAGTTTGGATTGTTACGTGCCATAAGTTGCTCACAAAGGCTGCTTGTGGTTTCTCCAAGTAAATTATCCAGTTACTATCTATATATATGTAACATTGATTCAATCTTTTAATCATAATCACGAAGTCGCACAAGCATCATTGAGCACTGTACTGTAAACTACCTGTGCAGGAGCTAAAGAGGCAGACTGGCGAGCTCCTGGACAACATGCGTGCAACGGAATTGAGCATGCACCGCCAATCTGGACTGCCGAGCAGGTGACAAGTCATACTGTGCCTCGTTGGGCACCACAATTGTGCTTGTTTACAGCAATCCACCTCCAATGAGAAGCATGAGCTCCTCTGATATGCTGTGTACAATTTAGTCATTTATTTACGCAGAAAGAGTCGACTTACACTCTGGCAGATGCTACGTGAAGACGTGCTTAACATTAGCAGCCAGAGTGTGTATGCATTGCTGGGATACTGACTGATGGCAAGGTGCCTCCTTTCAAGCTGCCAGTGTTATTGACATTGTTTGGCAAGCTGGATGTGAGAAGCCCATGTACTACAGTTGCAGAGCAGCAGGTTGTGCTGACTGAGAATCTGCTTGTGTCTGCAGTGGGCCTGAGACGTTAGCAAGCCTGTACAATGCTGTCAATTTGCAGATGGCCATTGCCGAGAGGCTCTCCAGGCTGCTGAACAAGCAGATGGCCATGCTTGAGCTGGATACCTTGGGAGAAAGGAAGTTAAGCACCATCATGGGCGACAAGCCAATGAGGCCGGCGGCAGCTCACATCCTGAGGTCGTTGGGGTTATCCTCTGATAAAGAGAAAGCGGGCCAGGAATTGGGGAGCGCAAGATCGTCGCCGTCACATATTGTGGCCAAGGCAGGACACAGAGAGCAATTGGATGAGGAGGACAGAGATGCACTGAAGCTCAGGAGACAGGTGTACATCTTACCTTGTGACAGATCCGATTGACGCGTTTGCTGCATAAGAAATTTCCTCAACCACCAACTAAATCCAGCTCGATTGTTGGCAGCTGCTGCTTCTGATTCCTAGCCTACATTCTGGTCATGCATTGCTGCATGTATTTGTCCAAGAAGTGTAGGTAACCTCTTGCATCAGCTTGTCTCTCCAGCTGAAAGGCTTGAAAGTAGAGTTCATGGCCCTTTTTATACACATCTAGACTGAAGACATGAGTGTGCTTCTTGTTTTGAATGGCAGCTTGTGCCTGCAAGAGTGGTTGTTCAACGAACGCCGCTGGCGAGACAGTTGGGTACGTTCCCTGTCCCCGGCTTGTCGTTTGCCAGGTCTACATCCGCTCCACCAGCCAATCTGTCGATGGGCCAACGTCTGGGTGTCGCCAGCAGCCCTGATGAGCCACCGAATGAGCGACAGTTTAATACTGGACCTGCCCGACTCCAAGGTTTTGGCCAGAGTGCGAAAGTAAGTGAGGTCAAGCCGTCGCTTAGCTTCGGTGACGCTGCTCAGCCACACGCTGGTGCAGTTCAAGGGATTCCTCCTGTCAATCCTATCACCTTCCAAGCCAACCAAGGTCAAGGCCTTAGCCAGAACGCTGTGAGCAAGCCGAGCCAAGGAGCCAGCCCGGCGTCCAGCGCGGCGTCCAGCCAGATGGGACCGCCGTCTCCAAGAAACGTTAGGCGGGCGCAGAAGCTGCCGACGTTCCAGGAGACGCTGAGTCGTGGCGGCGCCGCCGCGGATACTGCTGTGGCCGCCTTCAGCCAGACTTGGCCGGATCAGGCTGCTGCCAGCCCCTTTGCCACGCCGGATGCCAAGCGCATCTCTTGGTCACTCGACGAGCCGAGCACGCTGAAGCTGGACAGCCATCGTGCCAAGGACAGTGGACCTGCTTCAACCAGTGCCGCCGCGAAACTTGGGGGCCTGTCAACGGGAGCACAGAGTCAAGCACAGAGCTCTGCGACTTTGAGCGGACCGATCAAAGTGCGGAGTTTGCCACCAAGTCGAACACCGGAGGAGGTCTTCAGTGGCTTTGGTAAGGCTGAACCTGGTGGCCTGGCAGCGACTGATAACGCAGCCAGCTCTGCGCTGTCTGCAGCCAGCAGCGGTCGTCCTGGACAAGCTGCTCAAGCGCCGTCGCCTGCAGCTAAGGACCTCAAGGCGGCGCCGGAGGACCAGCAAGCGAGGGAGGCGAACCAGCGGCAAGCGCCGTCGCTGGCGAGCGACGGCAGTGACGGCCGTGCGACCAGCTTGCCGCCGCCCTCCGAGACCTCAAGGGCAGCGTCGCCTCCGCCTCCTCCTGCACCCACCTCACCACTGCCGCCGACGCTGACGGCAGCCCAGTCGCTGCCTCTCAGCCAGCAGCCGGCAGCACGCGCCGTGCCACAGCTTCCAAAGTCAGATTTTGGTCATCTCCAGAATTCGTCCCCAATTGGACTGCCGCTGTCATCGCAAGCTACAGATGCCTCGCCGGTTGTGGTAGCGCCGCAGGCGTCGTCAGTCAGCGTGCCGAGCTCCAATGAGGGACTGGCCCCCGCATTCGGCAGCGCCGCCGCGAGTGCAACGGCCGGCGGTGTGCCTCCGCCGCTCATGTCCAGCTTCGCACCGGTCAGCCAGGGTGTGTTTACTTTCAGCAAGGCCGCACAGGTACACACTTCCTCCCTCCCTTCCTCCCTTCCTCCCTCCCTCCCTCCTTTGCTCACAAAACATCGGAAAGCATAAAAACTTGTGTACTCGTCATTGTTCTGGACACTCACCTTCACCGGTGGACCCCAACTCCCGTGATGCTGAATGGGCAAGCCCGATGCATGGCAGGCAGAGGCAGAGGAGGACATGGAGGAGGAGGCGCCGGTGCAACCGAGCAGCTCCGCGGCGTTCAATGTCAGCAGCTTCAACATGGGTCTTGGGCTGTCTGGTCCAGCTGCTGCACTTAGTTCAGGCAATCAAGCCAACCCATTCGGCGGTCCTCCTCTGGGTCAAGCACCGAGCCCCTTTGGAGGTCAAGCGTTCGGCAGCAACGGAGCAGGCGGTCTCGGCATGGCGGCGCCGCCCGCCGGCCAGCTCTTCCGGCCAGCCTCGTTCGCGCTTCCACAGGGCGGCAGCTCGTCCAGTAACCCGCCGTCGCCGTCCAAGCCAGCCGCGATGACCACATTCGGCGGCGGAAACCCCTTTGCAGCCACGCCGCTGCAAAGCTCACAGGGTGCACCGTCGTTTGGTAGCCCCAGCAAGATTGGGCTCGGTGGCGGCGGCGGCGGGATAGCGGGGTTTGGCCAGGCCATGGGCCCCGGCCAGCAGGTGCTTGGCGGCGCCCTCGGCGCGTTCGGCCAGAGCCGGAACCTAGGCCAGGCGACGGCCTTTGGGGCTCCTTCGGCGATCGGCGGTGGCGGCGGCGGCGGCGGCTTTGGGGCGCCGTCGTCCGAAGGCGGGTTCGCTGCCGTTGCCAGCTCCGGCGGCGGCTTCGCTGGGGCTGCCGCGCCTGGCGGGGGCTTTGCTGGGGCCGCCAAGTCCAGCGGTGGAGGCTTCGGCGGCCTGGCCGGACTTGGCGGCGGCTTTGGACCGCAGTCGCCTGGTGGCTTTGGGCAACCTGGAAGTCAGCCGCCGCCGAGCATCTTCACTCAGATGCGCAAGTGAGCATATTGTTCGCATAACGATGTACAGCTTGCATCCTGACTTCGCAGCTGAGGACCTCATGAGATCCTTAAAGTCCTGAGACCCAACTTTTGAATCTTATACAGTAATTTGACAAGGAAATGTTGACCCTCACCTCTCAAGTCCTAACTTGCAGACTTGCTCGCCACGCTCTTTAAGATGCTTCTGCCGCTGTTCTGCTGCTATTGAAAGTCTGCTGAGGCCTTTAGATCACTTCACAACACCAATGCTTCGTGGTTCTCAATGTCTGTTTTGCGAGCATAAGTGGCATAGGTGGCATGAAGTAAACTTGCCCAAGAAAATATACAGGACCTAATAATGTTACACCTAAAAAGGCTAGCAAGAAAAGTAGCACGGCTTGAGTCCTTCAGCAATGTGTCCTGCACAATCTGGCTCTCCATCTGCGAAACCTTGCGAAGGTTGCAGAGGTATCGCATGGGCCTGTCAGTGTTGTTGCAGCGGTCTACGGCACATGCAATACATCTGCGTGCCAGTCGCGCCTTGGTTGCAGCCACTGGCTTTAGACAGGGGACCTGCTACTCGAAGACTTGTTTCTCTGTCCTGCGGCTGCTCACTTGGGGATATTGAGCCACTTGAAGCGCTTGTGTGCTTCAGCACATTTCTGGCCCGTTCGAAATCTTGTCCATTTATTTTTATGGGCTGGCCAATCAGAGCCATCGCCCTCTATTGGAAGAGCTCTTTCTCTTTTGCAGAGGGATGCAGCATCTCATGTTTCTCTGGTGCTTTGGGCGGGTGTGATGGAGAGCAAAGAACAACCTCAGCAGAAGATCCCTGTGGATCTCAGTGCAACTCTTGATTTGCGTATTGGCAGCAAAAGTCGGAGTCCCTGGACAGGGGTGGTCAACTCCCTGCCATGGAGCAATTGCTTGTCACAGTCTAATCAGTGCGTCTGAGTTTTCTTTTTGAATATGTGGCTTGTGAAGAGATTGAAAGGTAAGTGATTGAAACGTAAATGATTGAAAGGTAAGCAAAGAGACACAAGCAGGATATGGCGTCAATGCCTTGATAGCTTGGCCTCGTGAGAGTGGCTGGTGTGGCTGTTGACTTGTAGCCCGAACATGGCCTCGTTCCACCGCTGCTGGAAGGTCCGCCACTCACTGAAGCAACGTGCACTGACCTGTTGACAAACATCAGTGTCCACAATTAGCCGACTATGCAAGGCTTTGGATGGCATTATTCACCATCCCCTGCAACGGGAGGCTACTGCTATTGTCAAGACAACAACCTTTGTTGTAGTATTAGTAACATGCTGAAGAATCAGGCTCTTTTCACCTACAACCCCAACACTCATGCACCATCACATCAGATGGTGAAAAATTGACTGCTAGGCCGGGCTTCTTCACTTCGGTCTTGAGGTTAGCAATAAAATTGACCTTGATCTCCATGGTCTGAGGTTCATAACTGAGTCAAGCTTGAGGACTAAATTACAGAGTCACAAGATATGATTCACAATTGCCACATCATATTGGTCACTACTGCCAAGGAGGTATGACAGAAAGGGAGAAGCGAGCAGTGCCGTACCCCTTCCCAGGCAGCCCTGGCTCCGGCAGCCTGGCCCTGGTTTCCGAGCGACGGGATCTTCAAGTGCACGATCCACTGGGCGTCCACGACACCAATCTTCTCCGCCGGCAGGCCGCCCGCGCAGGCGCCGAGCTTCCAGTCGATGCCCCAGCCATGCACCAAGTCATTCTGCCGGGCCGGCAAAAGTTCGAGTTAGTAGAACATATTTGCGACCTGAAGGACTCAGCTGTGCAGCTGAGTCCGTCAAGTTTACCTAGATGGGCAGAGGTATGCCCACGGAACTTGAAATCTTAACTGAAGGGAAACTCAGAATGTCAATATCAAGGTAGTGAAAGCAACAGCTCAAAGATACAACTGAGCACGTTGCGAATGTGTATGGTCTCTGCCTTGTCTAATATGCTCAGAAACAGGGAACAACTTTTACCTGCAGCATTTGCCAAACACATCGCCAGGCTCGGCGAGAAAAGACTGGGGCCATGATTTCCACCATCCTGCACAGATAGCCACCGATTGTGCCCTCCAAGTTGATCAAACAACCATATGGGCTTGCGCTAGTACTTCTACTTTTGGTAAATACAGACCAGGGCTCAGCCAAGAGAAGATATCAGGCAGCCCGGCTAAGAGGACCCACAAGAAGTAATGAGGCGACTCAGAGATGGAGAAAGAAGAGAAGGCAACGGGGAAAGCAGAAGCAACGGAGTACTCAGTGAAGCTCAGAGAGTGGACAAACAGGTGCAAATACCTGCAATTAGGTGCAATTAGGTGCATATACTTGTGACACTGTAGTGTTGACGTTCTGCTAATGTCGTGTGAGAGGGAGCTCGCAGCCATACCCAGCACAGGGAGGCTGGGTGTTGCCCTCCCCGCACTTCTCGCCGTGGACGCTCTCGTTGGTGCTCAGGTGGTAGTCGCCTCCGCCCGGGACGTGCTTGGTGATGGGCCAGGCGATGCGGGACGCGCCGCCCAGCGCCGGCTGCGAGATCTCCAGCCCGTGCTTGGCCACGAGCTCCATGTACCTGTGCTGGGAGGCATGCGTGATCAGCTAAGCTCAAGCTTCACATCAATGTCATCGCTGAGTGACAACCCACCTATGGCTCTTTTGATGGCAGCAGAGAGAGTCTTTTGTCTCATGGTTATTGTCTCATTTCAATTGAAATGAGACGATGACCAGTATACATAGTATACCTCCAAGAGGCACTAAGCTAAACACATGTGGAATGTCCGCAGCTTCAGCCATGAGAGCCCCCTAGAGCTGCCAAGTGACAACAGCTTGAGCCCATTGGGCGCGGCAACGTACGCGGCTCCGTTGAAGTTGTCGGTGTTGAGATCCTCATCCCAGAGAAAGACATAGTCGTACGGAGCCACAGTGTCGGGGTGCAAGAAGCGCTTGGCGAACCACCTTGCGCGGAGTGAAGCATTGGCAGCGAGCTTAGTCTCTACGCAAACGCACACAACAGCACATCGTCACCACTAACCAGCAATAATTGCTGCATTGTGCCCTCAGTCTGACTCTTTAGTGTCTAAAGAAGCCGCCCCAATAACAGATTCATTAGCATGCTCCTCACCACTTGGTCTGCTTGGGTGCCTGGACGTGGATTGCGCGCTGCGCCCAGTCGAGGTCCATCCAGTAGCTCGCATACACGTCATAGTGGAAGAGCACCACCGTGAAGTTGTCAGCAGGAAACTGCATGGGCGCACACGCAGGTTGCTGCAATTCAAGCTCAGGCGCAGCAGCAGGCAATGCAAGACTGCATCACTGTTCACAGGCCAGAAGCTATAATAATTGACTCAAATAAATTTGAGCTGAGCAAAGCTCATCATGTGTATGTGCTACATCCAGCTACATCCATGCTGATATCAATGAGGTGGATGCTGAGAAATGAGCAGTGAGTATGGTGCAGCTCGAAGAGCGGGGGCACCTTGGCTATTATTCTGGACACGTGGTTCTTCTGCGCAAGTCCGACGGCCATGGCCAGCAGCCCAGTGGGCTGCGGACCCACCAGGTCCTGACAGCACAAGAACATGGCGAGGATGCAGCTTCAGGTCGCCGGCACTCAATAGTCTCTGCAGCCGGCTTGTCATGCATGCACTCTGATCAAAGGCGACGGCTTTCCAACTCGCCATGCATGCACTCTGATCAAAGGCGACGGCTTTCCAGGCTTGCAACGTCGACATGCAAACCCACATTCATTTCGAGCATTCAGTTATCCGTCCGCAGGACGGCACTGTCAGCATGGCCGGCACTGTCGCCAATGTGCTCAAATCAGATGTAAAGGAAGGATAGTTATCCATCAGTGCATCCACTGCGTCTTGAACCAGTCTCTTTTGATTGACTGCAGGAGCTCTTAAGGAGATGGCCGTCCAGGACCTTGGCGGGGTCGCCCCAGAGGCGGCGCAGGTACAGGTCTGACGTCGGCCGCTTGATGCCACCGGGGACGAGGTCCGGCGGCGCCGCCACCGGCGCGGGCGCCGCGGCGGCGGCGGCGGC
>WELB01000090.1:0-31614 GCA_009602725.1 Spirogloea muscicola
ACGGCCCTGGCCCCGCACGCGGCGCGCGGCGGCATGTGGCACGGAGGTGATGGCACTGGCAGGCCGGCAACGGTGGTGCTAGAAGTGGACGACCGCGATCCTGTGGAGGTGCTGCCCGACGGCGACGCACGCGGTGGCCGCAGCAGTGGCGGCGGTGGCGGCGGCCGTGTTGAGACCCATGTCAGCGGCGACTTGCCCAGGGGGGCGGACATTGCCGCCGCGACGAGCCGGCCATCGGCTGCTCAGGTCGCGGACGTGGACGCCGACGCGGCGCCGACGCCAAAGGCCGCCACGACGAGCGCCCACGGGCAAGCGGCATCGCCTGCCGTGGACGCCAACGACGGCGAGAGCGATCTGGCGAAGGCTCGGCGCCGAGCCGGCGCGGCGCTCCGGCGCAGGAAGGAGGCGGCGCTGGCCAGCCAGCGGGCCCAGCCGGCAAGCCGGGGGGCCCGCTCGGGGACCAGTCCAGATCTATGCAGAGACAAATAACCAAACAATCAAATGCTGCCATGTATATCAAGTGCTGCTTGACTGGCACNCCGCCGCGGGGCCCTCCACCGCCGCCGCCGCCGCCGCCGCCGCGACCGCGTCGAGCACGCTGTACGACCTGCTCGGCATTGCGCGCACGGTGGCGCTGCCGGAGATCAAGGTGGCGTACCGCCACCTCGCGCGGCGCTACCATCCCGACGTCTGCCCCGCCGAGCTCCGCGAGGAGTGCACGCGCCGGTGCGGCCGCTGGACCTCCCATCTCCACTACTTTTGAGATGTAGCACTTTCTCATATCTAATAAGTTAGATGTTTTTGTAACAATGTAAGTATTGTATGATTGATTGAGTGTCTTAGTGATGTATTTATATTGACAATTGAGCAATGTAAGATTGTAAGATGCGTCGCCTTTATCGCCGCAGCGACGGTGCTGGCCCTCCGGCAAGCGCTGGTAGTGGCTGACACGGCCATGCGGTGCCGGTGGCCATCTCGTTGAGTGTCTGTTGATGGGTTTGCCGGGGTTTGCTCAGATTTCTGGAGGTGCAGGAGGCGTACGAGACGCTGTCAGACCCCCAGCGCCGCGCTTTCTACGACTTCCAGCTCGCCAACCCGGGCGCAGGCGGCCGCCTGCGCCTCGGGCAGCGAGGCCGGCGGCCTTGGGAAGCGCAGGCGCCGTTCGCCAGTGCCGAGGAGCAGGCATCGGCCATGGCGGACTGGCGGATGAGGTGGGAGGGCCAGCTGGCAGGCCTGCGGGATCGCGACCGCTACCGTGCTGCCCACGGTGGTGGCGGCGAGGCCACGTCGTGGGCTGCGCAGATGCGCCAGCGTGCCGCCGCTGCTGCACAGCAGGGCCAGCCTCCGAGCGCGACCAGCTGATGGCAGCTCCTTCCTCACCCCCACTTGGTTGCCTGCTGCTGTAGCAACTGCGTGGCCATGGCCACGTCCGAGATTGGTTGTGGGTGGGCTCGCAGGGCACCCCGCTGTCCCAAGCGATGCTGGCCCGCTGTACATAGATTGATTGACATTTAGGCTGCTGTACATACTTGGATTGAGTAGTCAGCTTGAGCTGACATATAATGCCTGGCACTAACTGATGCCATGCACAGGGATGCACGAATTTGCTCAGAGCTTGCGACCTGGCCTAAGACAGGATGAGTAATCGACTTAGGAATCTCAAGAAGACCCAAGCTTGTTTCCAGCATGTCGACTGCTGACCACGCCATGCCTTGGCGGTATAGTTCGCTGGCCCGGCCGCAGCTAAGCATGGCACATTGTGCAACGCTGGCGCTCGCATATTCCACGAGCGCGAAAGTGGCAAGCCTCAGCAGTTTGGCAGTCATTTGGCATTTCTGGGAACGATCTATCTCTGTGAGTTTCCGCCAGGTCGTAAAAACGGCCAAGCGAGTCACTGTTGGAGAGGCGAAGTTGAGGCTTAGGACTCAGCAGTTGTGAAAGTAGCAGCTCTGCACTTGGCGGCGGCTGCAAAGGTGGTGGTGATGGTGTCTTCGGCGGCGGCGGCGGTGGTTGCGGAGATGCACAGCCAGGAGTGGCCATGCTGCTCAGAGCTGCCGCGGCGCTGCTGAGGGCGCCGCTAACGACCGCCGCCGCCGCCGTCGTCAGCAGGGCCAGCTGCGGCGGCGGCGTGAAGTGGTCGACCGCGAGGCGGCGGTCGCCATGGCCGCCGCTGGAGATGACGGGCCAGGAGGCCCTGCAGCGGGCGCAGGCCCAGCTTCGATGGGTGGAGGCTCGACGTCCGCCGATGGCAATGGAGCAGACATGGAGTGCGACGACGACAGCCCACAATCTCGCGACGAGCATGGCGGCGCTGCATCGGCTGCCGTTGCCGTGAGTGCCACACCGCCCTCCTCTCTGCACTCTGGGGACCCATCAGGCTGCACCGCCCTAACCCTATACCCTAAAATTCCTAAACCCTGTACCCTAAAAATCTTCAACCTAAACCTGAACCCTAACCTGAATGAGGACGTAGGGGTCCCTGCCCACACCGCCATCGGCAACGTGGCAGCGCCTACCTCGATTGCCGACTCACTGTGCCGGTCTCCGCGATCTCTCTGCAGGTTGACGCAGCGCTTGTGCCGCTCCTCATTGCCCGAGGGTCCGCGCTCTTCCCACCAGTACTGGCTTGCGACTAGCCACTGAACTCACAATCACGTTTAGAAATGCTCAGTGGGCGACCATGCATGCACCCCAGGCGCCCAGTTTCCAGTGCTCGCATGCATACAAATTGCCATGGTAGGAGTCCCACGTGGCCTCGTAATTGAGTATCGAGACACTGCCGTACATAAGCGGACACAGAGAGAATTCAAGCTTTCTTGTCAGCAGGAGCGTGGCAGCCATTGAGCGGGTGACTTGTGCAAGGCTGCAAGTCCAGGACGCGCCCCAAGGGGCGGCTCAGTGTAGCATTGGTGCATGCTCGCCCACTTTGCCATGGCCCCTGGACCTACATTAGCCCTCAATTGATGCAGTGGGATAATGCTCATCTAGAAGACAGGGCACCCTGCGCCTGAGCAGGCACAAGCTTCCCAAGCTTGTGCTGAAGCCCCTGCAAGCTCGCGTGCAGTTGTCTCGGGGGACTCGCAGGAGGTTGTCGCTGCGGCCACCCTGGAGATTGGTCGTGAGCTTGATCAGGCGAGTCTTCAAGCCTCACCGGCTGCCACAAAAAACCTCGTCACTTACCCTACTTGTCGACGGCTATCAACGGGCTACCACCGACAGTTCCCATATCGGCACCCACCGCCATACTGACGGTCCCCCGTCACTAGCAGCTGACGGTCACTACCCCCAGGCTGTCGTCAGCCGTCAGTCGTTCCCGTCATCACTGACGGCTAATAACGCCGTCAAGGCAGTCTACAGCGCTGCCACCTCCCGTCGCCGTTCCAGCGCCAGCACCATGCTGTCTCGCAAGCCACGACTCCGGGTTGCGCCGCTCTCAGCTCTATATTAAAGCCACGCTGCCCAGCTTGGTGAAATTGTCCGTCTCCAGGCATCTGTCAAGCCTTTCCTGCGGCACTGACAGTCAATTTAAGTATCAGCCGGATGAGGTGTCTAGTCTCCAGGCATCTGTCAATACTTTACGGCTGCATTCACATTCCAGCCATGTAAATTCGTTACACATGCGGTTCACGCGCGCGCTGGCCGTGCTATGGCTGCTGCTTCCGGGTCTCGACAGAGTGCCGCTTTTCCTGCTTCGAGTGACTCTGATCTGCTGTTGCTCACACGTGGATACTGAGCATCCATCTGCATCACCCTCCGCACCGTCTCGTGCTTTGTAGTGTAGTCCTTATCCGGCACTTTTGTCTTCGCTTTGGACATTGTCCATTCTTTTTGGGTTGGATTTGCCAGCCCCTCTTCTCTATGGGCGAGCTCTTCTCTCGGGCAGGCCTTCGTCATTTGTGCGCCTTCCGGCCCTTTCAAACCATGAAAGGTCATTCCTTGGGCTGGCTTCTCACAGCCATCGCCGTATATTGTAAGAGGTCTCTTCACAGTTCCGGCGGCGCAGCCACAACTTTCGGCTGCTAGCTACTTTGACTGGCGGCTGTTGAATAGGGTTAATAAGAGCACCCATTCATTGTAGTCACTTGCATACCTCCAGTGGTCTTTGCCCCTGTGGAACCTCACTGACTCTATCTTGGGCTCGCCTCTCGCAGTCATTGCCCCCTCCGGATGAACCTATTTTCTTCGTAACAGCTTCTTTACTTCCTTCCCATCAGCCCCTTTGCAAGAGCTTATCCCTCTCACAGCCATTGCCGGTTTCTGGAAGGACATCTCTCTTTTAAGAAAGGAGCTGCGTCTTTTGGAGAAGCTTCGCTCAGGTGGAGACCAGCAGCCCGGCCCTGCCTGGCCCTGGGCTGTGATGTGGCTGGCAGCAAGAATATCGCATGTTCCGCAAGCGAGGTGAGACGACTGACTTCAGCGCCGCTGGCTCGTCGGGCCAGGTTTATCGCATGCCACTTTCAATGTCCCTCCAGCGGTCCATGGCCCAGGCCTTGCATCTGCGTTCTGGCCGTGCTCTCGCTGCAGCCTCTGGCTTTCGTCAGGGGATGATTTTCTGGCAGCTAGTCTGTCGGATTTGAGCCCCCTCACTCGTAATTACTGTGTGGTCCATCCTCCACCCGTTCTGACATAGCATCTTCAGGCCCCTCCGTCAATGTGGCTTTAGGTCCCTCTGTCATTGGCCCCTTCGCACCTTTGTCAATTCTTTTCGGGCTGGCTTTTAACAGCTCTTGCCCCCAATGGAAGAGCCACTTCTTCTGTGGGCGAGCAATTCTGTGGCCTGACCTGCGTGCCCAGGCACGCTGCATGGCGTTGGTGGAGAAGTTGGCCCTTCGACAAGACGGTGGAGCTTGTCATGAGCTTGGCGTCGATGCAAACGGCGTCGATGAGCCTAGATGAAGATAAATGCTGACGTACTAGCCAACGAAATACACCATTCAAACATAGATATTGGCTACTGTGACCAGCTGACTCTAAGGACAGTCTGATAAGAATTGAACCATAACAATTGTCGTCTGCTGTCAAAGAGCACAACACATGAACAAGTCCAGAACGGTTGAAATTGGCCTATGTAGTCCGCTTGGCAATAAAACGCGTGACAGTGCCCAGTAATCGGTATCCAGTATCAGGAGTTTCAAGATCTCTCTGTCTACTTGTTTGTTGCAATCCTGATCTTCCAATGATTCTCGGGACAAGCCCGCACCTTTTCTGTGTTCGTGATTATAACAAGCAATTGCACCGTCTCGTGCTTTGTAGTGTAGTCCTTTTTTGGCACTTCTTTCTTTGGCTTTGAACATTGTCCATCCTCATGGGTTTGCTTTGCCAGCCCCTCTTCTCCATGGTCAGGCCTCCGGCTTTCGTGGCGGCGCTCCAGCTCCCCAAGTTTGCTTGTCGGATTTGTTTTTGCTCACCCGTGGGTACTGATGTCACCTTAGGCACCTTAGTTTAGGTCTCTGTATTATGTAGCCCTGTTTAGTCTGCCTGAACAATGTATCGGCTTGAATTGGCCTCCATTTCATTTCATGCGCCTTCTCTCTATGGACGAGCTCTTCCTATATGGGAGACATGTCCCTGCCGCCAGATGTCCAACAATGCAGCCAGCTGTCGTGACAGTGCCACCTGCCTAGGCCACGTGTCTACCAAGGACACGCGGACCACTACGTGTGGCCACGTGGATCATGACGTGTCTACCAATGCGCTTATGCATGTGCTACGTGGCACTCAACATACCATCCAACTGTCGTGCAAGCCCGATGCAGTGTCAAAACTATTACTACAACTGTCAGCCTGTTAGGCTAACTAACGCCGCAAACTATCATCATCGTTACAGTGGTCCTCCATTGTCACAGTGAACCACACAAAAGAGAGAAGGCGCGCGGGGCGCATGAATTGAAAGGGAGGCCTATTCAAGCCAATACATTGTTCAGGCAGAGTCGAGTGCAGACTAAACAATGCTACATAATACGGAGACCTAATCTAAGGTACCTAAGATGACATTAGTACCCACGGGTGAGCACAAACAAATCTGACAAGCTAACTTGGGGAGCTGGAGCGCCGCCACGAAAGCAAACGAGTATGACCCAGCCTAGGAGCCACGTAGGGAGAAAGTGGGTCCTCCATCCTTGGCGTGAATCTAACACAAAGGTGGATGAGTCAGCCTAGGAGGCCACGTGTGAAGCCCAGTCAGCTGTCCTAGTCAGATCGACACAAATAGGCCGTCGACAGGACACGGCACGACAAGCTCCTTCTTCAGCACAACCTTCGCGGGCGTGCCCGGCTCCTTTCGGCCTTCAGACCCTTCAGACCTTGTCCATTCCTTTGGGCTGGCCATTCCCAGCCACCAGTCAATCTGGCCGCGCTTCTCTTTCGGCCTCCTCCCCCGGATGGTGTCTGGAGGCCCTTCTGGATGGCTCTTTGAGCACCTACAGGACCTATTCCTTGATGGGGGATGAGAGGAGCTTCTCCCTGTTCCTGTCCACCTGCCGGCACATCGCCAGGGCTGCCATTCCACCACGCATTGCCGATGCCTTAAACTCCAGCCACCTGCTAGCCCTTGCAAAGCCAACAGGCGGAGTGAGACCCATTGCGATGACGGAGGTTGTCATGCGGCTGGTATCAAAGGCCGTGTGCAGCGAGCTGAAACCCCAGCTGACCAGCCATCTATCACCCCACCAATTTGATGCTGGCATGTCCTGCGGGGCGGAGGCCCTCGTCCACGGCATTCGTGTCGCTCTCGACCTGGACCCTTCAATGATGGTCCTTGGGCTGGATATCACTAACGCCTTTAACACAGTGGAGCGCAGCGTCATTATGGAGGAGCTGCGCGACCACTTCCCTTCCCTTATACCCTTTTTCCTCATGGCCTATGGACGCCCAGGGCGGCTGCGGTGGCAAGCCGGAGAGTCGTGGAAAACGCTGTGGTCATCTTCTGGCACACGCCAGGGGGATCCCCTTAGCCTAATCCTGCTTGCGTTGGCAAATTGCCGGGCTATTCGGCGCACCCAGAGCCAACACCCAGACCTCCTCTTCCCTTCCTACGCGGATGACACACACATCATTGGACCTCCAGCTGAAGTCATGGCGGCTTACCCCTTGCTCGTTCGCGATTCGGACCTGATGGGCCTGCGGGTTTGCCCGTCCAAGAGCGTGGCCTGGTCCCCACGCGGTCTCCCTGCCAACCTTCAGCTCCCCCACGGCTTTCAGACCCCTGCCAATGGGCTGGCCAACCTCAAGGTCCCCTTCGGTGCACCAGCTCACGTGGCGGTGGACTTGCGGGAACGCATTCAAAAACACCTCGCCCCCCTCCCTTCCCTTCCCCTCCTTGGGGACACGCAGCTGGCGTTGGCCATCCTCACCCGCTGCATCGGCCAACGGGCTTGCTATCTGCAACGGACAGTCGCCCCATCGGGCATGGTGGCGGAGCTCTACAAGGAATATGATGACTCCCTTCAGCAGTCCCTGGCATCCCTACTACATTCTTCATCTTTCCCCTCAGCTTCAGCTTCCCTCCAGGCCTCCCTCCCTACTCGCATGGGCGGCCTTGGCTGCCGGTCGTTGGAGCAGACGGCGCAAGCGGCCTTCCTGGGCTGCTGGCACCAGATCGCCTCCCTGCTCCCCATGCGCTTCCCTTGCCTCCACGACCCTGTACGCAATGTGGAGGAAGGCTCCTTCCCCTTCCCCTTAGGTGGCAGAAGGGCTCCGTTCCTGGCATCTAGTATTCATGCATCGAGTAGTGACCTTTATGTTTTGACCCGTGGTTATTGAGCGGGTCAATCTGCTGTAGGTTATGTAGATTTTTAGATGTGCTTGCCTTTGTACCTGGCCATTTGGCCTACATTTCTTTCTAACACACGATCTCTCCTTCCAAGCGGATCTGAGGAGCATCCGCGACTCAGCCATCAGCTCTTTCCCCTCTCTCCAACCCCTACTCACGCCATTCTCCACCCTCGCCCAAGCTTCTGATAGAGGGGCACAATCCAGACTGGTTACGGCAGTGGAAGACGAACGCCGCAGAAGGTTGAGGAGGCTGCCAGAGATTCAGAACAATCCAAGGAGCTTGGCAAGACTTACTTCTCTGGCCACACCTGGTGCCACTGACTGGATCACCTCTTCCCCCGTCGCCAACGCCTTCAGCATCAGCTCCGAGGCCTTTCGTGTTGAATATTGTAATATGTTGAATCGGCGGGTCGGGGTGGATGACCATCCCGACCGTCTCATTGGGCTCTTAGAGTCTCCCTTGGATAAGGGAGGCCTCGGGCACCGGTCGGAAAACTCTGAACATCTGAGGCCACGCGGTCACGCGCCCGTGCGCCCTAGCCCTGGCTGCCACCCACCTTGGGTGAGGGCGGAGCCTGTGCCGACTGACTGTCTGTCTGAGATCTGAATCTGTTTGCCGCCATGAGCACATCTGCATCTGAGCCGCTGCGACGAGGTCGCTCTGCTGGGCCGCCGTCTCAACGAGGGCGATCTGCTGGACCTGGAGGACGTCCAATGGAGGAACATGACTGGAGGAATCCAGACTCTGACAACGCTGTGTACAACCCACAGGGACAGGTACAGGAGCAAGCACATGAGCACACAGCCCAGGAACATATTCATTTCGGACATCGCTTCAACTCTTCCTCGGCCTCCCACCTAATTGCCTGATTGGGGTGCGCCAGTGCGAGTGCGGCTTCCGTGCAGAGGGTGCTGTGCTCGCCACTCACATGCTGAGATGCCCCACTGGACCAGAAGTGGTGGGCATTCACAACCTCCTTCGCGATGCCCTGGCGGGCTTGATGCACGACGCCGGCTACCGTGCGGTCGTGGAAGTCAACAATATCATGCCTATCACCACGGACGCCCAGGGACGTCATCATCGCCGCACACTTGACATTGTGGGCGTGCAACCTGGTGGAGGACCACGGGCCCTGGTCGACGTTGTTGTTACGGAGGCATATAAAGGCCCAGCATCAACACACATTGCTGGGCACGCAGTGGGCGGAGCAGAACAAAGAAAAATGCGGCATTACTCCGATGACCCCCAATGCGATCAACTCCTGCCAGCTGCAATCGACATCTTTGGCTGTCTGGGTCCTCGCTTCCACACTCTGCTTCAAAACATTGCCAATCTAGGCTACACTCACGTGCAGATGTGTTTCCGGCTGAGATAGGCTTGCCAGCTGCATATTTGTCGCTCTTGCGATAACGAGTTTCGGCCTGTTTGCAGCGTGCTCAGGCTAGTGCCTTGCACCAGAAAGCTGGGCGAGCTCTAGTAGGTGGCACAAGGGCTCCGTTCCTGGCATCTGGTATTCATGCATCGAGTAGTGACCTTTATGTTTTGACCCGTGGTTATTGAGCGGGTCAATCTGCTGTAGGTTATGTAGACTCTAGATGTGCTTGCCTTTGTACCTGGCCATTTGGCCTACATCTCTTTCTAATACATGGTCTTCCCCCCGGGGCGGCGGCGTGGTCAAGTGCGCTCCCCCTCTACACTACCGAATGCGTTTTTCTATGTGCCTACAGTCCCAGGCGATTGCCTTGCATCGCCGGTCTGGTCGCGCCCTTGCAGCAGCCTCTGGTATGCGCAGCGGGGTTGCTCTTCCTCCCCTCAGCTCATCTGACTTCCTACTGCTGACACGGGGGTATTGAGGGCGCCCTGTCTGCCTAGCCTTTGGCTCCGTCATGAACACCTGCATGCATCTGGCTGGCAGTTTACAGCCGATTCCTCAATATCAGCAGCCGCATTTCTTTCTACGCTGCGCCAACCATGCCCGACGCGGTCTTCAAGACGGCCGTCCACCGGCTCCTAGGCCTCCTCCCTCCCTGCCTCGTTGGTCTATTGCAGTGTGCGTGCGGAGCCCGCCCCGCCGACGCTGCGGAGCTGGCTGCACACATGCTCCGCTGTGCGCACGGGGGCGAGAGGACCGGATCCCACGACCTCCTGCGGGACGGCATGCATGGAGTGTTCCTGGAGGCGGGCTACACGGTGGCCGTGGAGAACAGTTCCATCATGCCCATATAGCTGGGCGCGGACGGTCAGCTCCATACCCGCGGCGCCGACCTGGTCGCCATCCCGCCCGGAGGAGGTCCCCGCATCATCGCGGATGTGGTGACTGCCGGAGTCTAGGCGGAGTGCCTCTTTCCCAGCAGCGAGTTATTCGGACTTGCTGCTGCTTACTCGTGGGTACTAATCTTCCATCTGCATCGTCTCGTGTCTAGCTGTGTATCTTTTCTTTTCGGCACCTTTTGGCTGTTTGGATCTTGTTCTTTTTGGGCTGGCCTTTCCCAGCCCCTCTTCTCTATGGGCGAGCACCTACCCTCGCCAGGCAGCGCGGCCTGCCAGCGGGAGGCAGCCTCGTCCCAGCACTCCAGCCACTGCCTATTTCCAAAGCTGTTTCTTCAGCATCCGAGCCCTCCCTCCATCCTAGTTCACTCTGCAGTCTCTTGTCTCTGGTCTCTACGTTATCCGGCTCCTTCAGCCCTTGTTCACTCCGTTGAGCTGGGGTTTCTACAGCCCCCTTGGAAGAGCTGTTTGATGTTGTGGGCTGGCTTTTCACAGCCCTGAGCTGCCTCTTCTCCCTTCGGGCTGGCCCATTCACAGCAAGCTCCCCCTTTTGGAGGCACCTGACGTCCTCGGGCTGACACGGGTTGCTCAGAGGGCCTGAGCTGTCCAGCCTGCGGCTCAGCGTAGTGCAGATACGCTGTGCTGTGCACTTGACCATTCCTCGTGGACTGGCCTTTCACAGCCATCGCCCCCATTCTAATCAGCTACATCCCTCTGCAGTCGAAGTGGCAAGTGCACAGCACAGCGTATCTGCACTACGCTGAGCCACAGGCTGGACAGCTCAGGCCCTCTGAGTAACCCGTGTCAGCCCGAGGACGTCAGATGCCTCTAAGAGGGGGAACTTGCTGTGAATGGGCCAGCCCGAAGGGAGGAAGGGAGAAGAGGCAGCTCAGGGCTGTGATAAGCCAGCCCACAAGAAGTCCACAACATCAAACAGCTCTTCCAAGGGGGCTGTTAAAAACCCAGCTCAACAAAGTGAACAAGGGCTAAAGATGCCACGAGATGACATGTGACTTCCATTTCACATGTCAGCACGACATGACAGCACGGAATCGGTGTTTGCAAGGGCCTTGTCAATATATGCACTCATGGCCTGCTTCGACATGCTAGCAAAGCTTTGCGCCTACACCAACCAGGAATTTTCTGTAGGAGCTCCTAGATAAGGCCATGACACGAGAAATGCGCCGCAATTTGGGGTAGGTAATGAAGTGTACACAAAGACGACAGTACTGCACCGTGCTGGGCAACCTTGTAGCCGTTGTCACTCATGGGCGTTGTCCCTATTGCCACGACCCATTTGCGGATGCATTCGACCCCTATTAACCTCGACGACCCCATCACTCTCAAATACCCTCTCTGTCTTCAGTCTAGCCTTGTTGCCTGCTTCCCACGCGCTCCTCGCCGCTTCTCTAAGTGTCCTCGTGCTCTTGCGTCGCACCCTCACACACTTGTAGCGCCCCTCTTCACCCCTTCTTGAGACCTACAACTATTGTACTGGACATCCTGAGTACTGTGTGTAGCCGAATGTGTCGTACACTTAATCTGGACACTACTCCTCCAAAAATAGTGTGTACTGCAATATGCAGCCTAAAGTCTAAAGCCCTCAAGCATCCAGAAGCGTCAAGTGTGCAGGCAAAAGCCTGTGCTTCTGCGCAAAGAAGGTTGGCACTGCTCCTCCTCTCTAGCTTGACATCAACAAGTCTCAGATGCCAATCGTGTCGTCTTCACTTTCGTCACTGTTGTCACTGTGGCAATCCAAAGGACTGCCTAGTCAGCAGCTTGTGCAATCGATTTTATGGCGTCAACCAGTCATGCAGTTTTGAAAATAATCCCCAGAAGGAGCTCTATCAAGTGTGCCCAAAGTAGCAGCTGATGGGTGAGCAAATTTGACAAACAGGATACCTCAGCAATGGTAACTTGGCAATGCGTCGTGACTCAAGGCCAGTGAGGTACTTCTGTGCTGCTTGAACTTCGTCCGGTCCTACACAGTGGTAGCAATGACACAAGGGCGAAAAACAATGCATTAACAAAAAGGAAACAAATGATGCCCCCCACTTGATGATCTGTGCATTGACCATCCACGTGCCTGACGAGGTTGATCCGCAACAAAGCACTGCGTCTGTTCCGCAACCACTTAGCTGGTCATACTGTGGGATGTCTTGCTATGCTACCCATTGCATCACGGGGATACAATGACAAGCTGCTTCATCATGATGGTGTATAACACCAAGCAGCTCAGGACAAGTGATTGCGACCACCAGATCAATTCACTTCTTTCAGAGGCAAGTACCCTCTGTAATCTGCAATACTGCCCTGTTGCGTTGCGAGTACCCACCTCTAGAGAGCTGGAAGAAGTGGAAGGCACAGCGCTCGGCCGCAAGCCGGACTGGCTGACTGCTATCCTTCAAATTAGTGCTCACTGCGGGCCCAAGTTGCTGTCGATGGGGCTGCAAAGCTTCCGCTTTCGACTACAGCATTGATAATCACAAGCAGAGTCAAGTGCAACTCGTCAATCCTTGTGAGGAGAGTCACCCCACTACTTGCATCAGGGACATAAGCTGCAGGTTGCAAGTATGGATGGATAATTTGGAGAACAGTACATACACAGCTGCAGTTGAATACCAGAAAGTGAGAACAAATTTCCACGAGCTGGACTCTGTTGTTAAGGGGGTGTGTATCACCTACCACTTTGTGAAAAATTACAAGAAAAGCAGAGATGCAAGTACTTGCAAGACAATGAGCAGAAGAGGTTCCAACCTGATCAACTCAGCGGGCTTTACCTTTGAAGAAAGCTTGAGGCTCTTCAGCCCCTTTCGTCGAACATCGCTGGATTCGTCCCTCAGGAGCTCCGAAAGCAGCGGCACAACTTTCTCGAGCTTCGCACTGGCCAGCATCAGGGGGCCTAGTCCTTCTGCCGCAGCTTCACGCACGGGCACCTGATTGACAAGGAGAGATCATCAGACAGGTCTGGCTCGGCGGCCTGCTATTTCGCACACCAGGAAATACAATACCAACTACATGTGGGTAACAAAGCCATGGCCACACAAAGCACATGGATGGCATGACATGCAGTGTCACGTCATATCTCTCGGTAAATCTGAGAAACCGGAGCTTTCGGATAGGGGGTCGCTCGAAGGCCAATATGACCTCACGAAGTAGTCGAGCACCTGCGTACCTTGTCATCGCGCAGTTGTGACTGCACAGTGGGGAGTATCACGTCTATGAGCTCGTCATCTAATACAACTGAGACCGAGTGGGCAAGGATGGAGGCCAGGGCCAGTGTTGAGCCGTGCCGCAGCTTCCAGAATTGGCTGGTGGCTGTTTGGCACAGGTCTTGCACCACTTCAGCTACATCTTGTTTACCCAGGGCCTGCATGAGAGTTCCAAGCTCTGATGATCAGTGGGTTCCGATGTGGCTTTCAGGCATGAACCTTAGGGAACTCCAGGCCAGAATGCGGCCGCCGTCGTGGAAGGCTTAGGCTAGCAATGTACCATGAGTTTCGAATCTCAAGCCCCACAAAGCAGACAACAGGTCAATTATGACGTGCACAAGGTATAAGTGAGCAACAGCTATTTACAGGCATGAATAGGATGACCAAATAACAATCAAGGCCAGAGTGAGTAAGGGCCAAGCACAAGGCTTGCTTGCCTGATACACAATGCCCAGTGTGCGTGCAGCAAGCGACCGGATCTCGTCATCTTCGCTGGGCAGGAGGTCCATCAGGCTCGCGATCACCCGCGACTGTGTCGCAGCGCTCAGGCTTTTGCCCACGTTGCCCACAACGCCCTTGAGCGCCACCAGCATGGCCTCCTTGACTCCTGCCTCACCATTCTGCTTGCAAGCATCACCAAAGGCTTGACAATAAGATGATAGGCCAATGCTGAGCTCTGAGGCTCATGAACCTCCGTGAGAAGAGCAACTTGAAAAAATGAAGAGTAACATCATTACTTCTTCATAGCAGCTACGATGCTCTCTGAACATTGCAAAAACCAATGGCACATGACTTGATCACAACGGCAGATCACCCCCTGTTCTCACCTTGATGCCAGTCAGTAGATCTGCAATGAGGGGGTCCAAGCGCGTGCTGAGCTTTGACAGCCGACCCAAGGCCCTCGCTGCACGCGATCGCACCTTCCTGCAACAGTGAGGAGGAAGAGCATGTGTAAGCTCCATGGCTTCAGATGATGGGAAAGTGTAAGGTAAACTTTCAGTCACTGCCACCATGCCTTCATGCCTTCAATCTCTCAGGTCCATGTACCATTCCATAGCGGCTCTTTCATCTGCAGTGACATGGTAGAGATATTGGAGAGTCTTACAGGACATAGTGAATATTGAGCAGGCGAACAATGTCCTCAGAGGCTGCCTCAGCACATTGTGACCAGACTAACCTGGCATGGTCCTGCAGGCACTTGATGAATGTGGTCTGCAGCTGGGGCAGGAACGGCTTGAGCGACATGCCGCCCTTGTCAATGATGACAGCCAGTGTCCCCAGGATGGCGCTCTTGACCTGCCAGGGGAATCTATCCCCCACGATCCTGATTAACGGCCTGGATGCACACAAACAAGCAAAGATGAGGAGCTTGTTACTATGGGCTCTGCTGCAGCCAGTATGATTAGTCTGACTGGGGCCCGCAACAGAAAGAGCTAGTGAAAACCCTGCAGAATGTACGAACTGTATCTGTGCTTCGGCATGTACGCACTCGTTCGCCAGTGTACAGTCATATCTACATGCTCCTGTGCAATGGTAATGTTACCAAAAGTGACAGAATATTGGAAAACTGTAGAAAAGCAGAGGCGCAAGCGAACACGATTTGATGGCACGCTGCTCCCTACCCTGTGATGGGCACTACAAAAGGGCGGAGGGCGTCGTCGCTGGTCAAGCTGATGAGCTCTCCGAGCCCCTCGGCCGACTGTTCTCTCAGCTCTGCTGACCCACTCATGAGGCCCTGCAGCATCGGAGCGCGACACATGAAGCCAGGCACGAGGACAGGCAACTGGGTTCGCTTGAATGGTCCAGCATGGCATCAACATGTGCAAATAATATCAACGTTGCCATCTGCGGCAACAACTTCAATGAGATTGGGGGTACTTGCAATCACTGGCCCTGAGTGTGGGTCAGCGCTAGTGGGCACCTGTAAGTAAATTTGTAGAACTGGCTGCAAGGCCTTTGGCAGTGTGAAGCCCGGTATGAGGACAGGGCCAGCCTGCAATTGTGCAACAATGTAGAAGGAGGGCCTCATTAAGGTAGATACTGCTGTTAATACTGATGCTCGGCTCGATGTGACTCCGGTTAGCAACTTTCACCGGCTTCCTACATAGTGCACTTTGTTAGATCATAGTACCTTGCGCTTTCTGCGCTCCTTATCTCTGGCTGTTGAAACAGCATCCCTGACAACCTTGAGGTACTGGGGAAGGCTTTCCTTGGGCATGGTGCTCGCCAGACTAACAAGCGCGTCCCAAATAGCCTGCAGTTGGATGTCGCATTCTCTTTAATACCTAAGGTATTCTCAAGGCTCTCGGCGCTTGGTGGCATGAATGCAGTTGAACCTTAGCATAGGTCACACAGACTAAGTAGATAATCCAGCAAAGGGACAGAATCTTGCACAGGTGTGCAGCACTGACTTTCAGGGCGGCAGGGTCGGTGTCTGTGAGCATGACGATGAGGGTGGAGAGAAGGGACGGAAGCTCCTCGTCCATGTCTAGTCTTGTACACTTCAGGAAGAATCCCAGCAGCTCGGCAGAGCCCTTCCTTGTGGTTGGCTGCCATTTGCAGATCAGCCAGTCAGTGCACCAATTTGATGTCATATGCCATACACCGCAGACCAGGAGAGAGCACTGCACAACAGCTGAAATCGTCATCAAAATTGCTAACGAAGAGCAGCCACAGCTTCTTGCAGAGCTGGTCCAATGAGCACGGCAACTGAAAGCACGTCGAAAGTGGTGGCGCTGTGATACTTACGGAGGGGTCAGCAAGCCCCTTCATTAGCTCTCCAAGGAGTATGTCAAGGCCATTTTCGTCGACTCCTGAAAGGATAACCTTAGCTGCTGCTTGCGCTGCTGCTGCCAGCTCAAGCTGTGCCCACCAACAAAAGTAAACTTCAGGGGTATACTTCTGCACCTAATTGCTTGTAGATTTCTATCTGTCCCTCAAAATCGATGAAGTTGCTGAGTCCTCCTCACAAGTCCATGAAATTCCTCAGAATTCTATGAATGAACGCCTCTTCTGACTAGGGGATGAGGCCCTCGCTCGTGGTTCTGCTGCCGACCCAAATGGCAATACTGACCTGGCTTTCATCTCCAACCACAGCCAGCAAGGGCGGGAGCAGCATGGCGAGGTACGATGCGAGCCCCGGCCCAGCTACTTCAGCAAGTGACCCTAGGGCCCGGACGTTGAACAATCTGTCCAAAGAATAAACAGCTACATATGGTTAGCTAACATGAAAGCTACTATCACCATCGAGGACTAACCAAATCCAAATGTCAGAATCTGAACAAGATGAGAATTTATGCCATGTATCTCCTCCTTCTCCTTCGAATGCATTGATGCAATTCCTTACTGCTTCCTGCAAGCCATGGTGATACATGGGTAGAGGAAGAAGCATAAAATTGGGATCTTAACAAGCAGCCATGCCCACAAGTCTTCTGACCGCTAGCCGTACTTGCGAACACCATAAGACCCCTTTTTAGCTAGTGAGCATGACCTTGATTGATCACAGGACACTGTCTATCAGCTCAGGATCACTCACATCGACTATAAGAAGTAACATATGTACATAATGACCAATATGAATGCGCGACAACGTCACTCACGTGAATGGCTGTTGAACGAGCTTTGGAAGAATCTGAGGCAGCACTGCAGCAGTCCGCACACTGCCATAACATCCCAAAATTTGTGAGCTTGCCATTTGCAACTCACGTCACAAGGATAAGAACCTGGAAGAGTTGTTACACGCTTCTCTGACCTGATAATTTGCTTAAGTCCATCGAGTGCAGCATCTGTGAACTCTGGGTCCTTGAGTGCCGACAAGAGCGCTGGTACAATCTCATCCACAGCTTGCACTCCAGCACTCTGTGACATGTCAGTGCAGTCCTACCCCTGTGTTAAGTGGAGAATGCGTGGTGGCTGCTAAATCACAAAGTATTGCATCTGCTCCTTTCCAGACATATTTTTCAGGAGGTTGACACGATGGAAAATGGATACCCTTGATTGGTGAGCACATCATCCACATACCCTGTATAAGGTGTTGAAGGCCTGCCCTGCAGCTTCCCGCACTTCTGGGGCTCTGCCAGAAGCAAACCACAGCCTTCAGCTTGCAAAGCAGTAGCATGGTCCTCGTCCAAAAGGAGCTCAACCAACTTCCTAGAGTACTGTTAACACTATCTCGTTGGCTACATTGTGAAAAGCTGACCCAAAGAGCAGGCAGACATTACATATTTGCAGGTGCCTATCTCAAGGCTAAAGCGTCAAAATTGGCGGAATTCTAGGCTGCCAAGTGCTTTGGAGTTGCCTGTCGCAGAGTGCCCTGCGGATCGTTGGGATGAGCTCCGGCATGTAGGCCGCCAGCTGCTGCTTTCCGGCGCTGCCCATCACTTCGCCGAGGCCGATGCAGACGCCCTGACAGTAAGAATTTCAACTCTGCTATCAGTCCTCAATTTTATGTCTGCTCAAACCCCTCAGCAATGAGAGGCAAGGACGACATCCAGTTACAGGTTTCAACCATTCCCCACCTTGTAAACGTCAGCAAGAGTGCTGCCTCAATTAATACAGCCCTGAACGAGGGGAGCTCTGAGGGCGACGTCATTCCCATCACTTTGAGCAAGCCAATCTAGGATAGGGCAGAAGCATTGACGCTGGTCATCATGCTTCTGTCTGACCTGACGTGTGCTGACGGAGTCATCGTCCAAGTCCCTCGCCAAGATTGGTATAATGGAAGGCAACACGCGCTCGCCAAGCTTCCTCACCAGCTCACCGAGTGACCTTCCAGCCACCTATTGGAGGGACTCACGCCATCAGCACGCCAACAGAAGAGGCAGTTGGTAGGGAAGGCCTTACTGCAATTAACGGAGAAAAGGTATACCTATATGTGTTCTAAACATCAGTGAGGAAAATTGAAAATGGGTCACAAGAGCTTCCAGTTGCAAGCAGCGGGGCTACCTGGCGACGCTCGATGGAGGTCGAAGCCAAGGAGGCGATGAGTGTCCGCATGAGGACCGCCATGATCTCCTTAAGCGTCCTGGGCGTGTTCACCACGACCGTTTTCCACACATGCAGAGCAGCCTGCAGCAAGGAGTACGCCAGATGAGCAAACACCTTGCAGCAAGGGGCAGGCTGGCAAGCGGAACAGAAGTAGACATGGATTACTTCAGCTTGATTTACATGTCCTGATACTCCTGCGAAACCTGACAATGAGGACAAGAGAAGCGCTAATATCCTTCTACTACACAGAAACATTGTAATCGACTAAAGTGGTGCCTCTAGTGATTGAAGGAGCAGGGGTCAAACCTGGCGCACGCTGACTGCAACATCCGACCGGATCATGTAGAGGGCGGCCAGCACCTCGTTCCTCCTCTCCCTCCCAAGCACCTCAATAATGGCCTTGCCATGCGCCTCGGTCGAGGCGCCCTCATCGTCGCTGCCCCCGTCCACCATGACTTTGCCAGAAGTGCCTGCAACCTGTTGACAAGCAATGGCGATTCACCAACCAGCAATGGTCCTGATCTCATGAAGACACTCCATAAGGTTAGGCTGTACGCAGCTGAGTGAAGTGTCATTTGATTTTGACAGACGACAATTTTGGAGATCTTGCAAAGTAACCACCACCCACATACACCGTGCTATGGGCAGCTCGTTAGACACCCAAGCCACTTCAGCAGGACAGCTTGTCAAGCAAAGGTTATGAGGCCTACAGACCTTGAAGAGCAAGTCTCCGAGTAGCTCTACGGAGCTCTGCCGGATGCGCCAGTTGTCGTGGAAGATACCCTCTTCTACGGCAGGCAGCAGCAAGGGGAGCGACCTGACGGCGGACATTTGCAGATATACCAAGTTACAAAGTGCAAAGCAATATTGACTCCCAGTGTGAAGCATGCTTAAGGCAAAACAGGTGCCTATAAGTGCAAGGAGTCATACGAATTACTCACGAGAGGGCATAATGCTCCACAAAGATGTGGCCTGCACCAAGGGAAGTGTCTCGCACGGACTCGTTCTCGTCCGCCAGCCCTGCAAATTGAGATTCACCAAGATGGGGCTTTCTTGTAAATATTTCAGAAACAGTCTGATGTTGCGTGGCCGTATCAGTCTGACATTTTTGCACAACCAAATTAGTTTGACTACGCTACATCAATAATGGTCAACTGGAGGCCAGTAATAATCACTACCATCCAGAATCATAGGGAGGACCCGGCTCAGGTACGGCTGGAACAACTCGCCAAGCGCCCCTGGCAAATACTGCACTCAAGCACATCAAACTAAAGAGAATGACGAGAGATGCAGAGAGCACCCAACTGCGATATTTATTGCAGATAAATCTGACTCTCATTAAGCAGCTTCTGCAGGCTTTGCAATGCCAGGCAGCGCCAACAAGTATCAACTAAAACTCTAAAAACGTCTAACCGCGTAGCAGGGCGACATGGATAAATCGAATGCTGACTAATGTTTGACTGCAGACCAACTGGCCCTGATGAGACAGCTGTTATGTAAGCATGACATGGTACCTTGCATAGTGTGAGGTAACCGTCCCGGACACTTGCTCGTGGATGAGAGCAATTAGCAATCACATCTGGCAACAAAGACTCAAAGTAGCTGATGCCCAGTGCAGCCATAACCTGCACAAGCATTACAGCTCAGCTCTCCACATGCCCATGGCTAATGCTGGAGGTCAAGGTGTCCAGTTCCACCTGCTATCTTTCTGAGAAACTTGAGGATCAGCTACAGGACAGGCACAAGAAGGCAGCTCAATGAGGTCACTACGTAGGTGCACAGTAGCAAGACAGAGCAGCAACATTGACACTTACAGTAACTGAAATCTCTTCAGTACCTCACTGAGACCCTGCGCAGCGCCAGAGCGCTCCACGCTGCTGGAGTCGCTCTTCAGAGTGTCCAGGAGCCAAGGAACGATGTCGCTGAAGCTCTCCTCCCCCATGTTCTGCATCAGCGAGCCCAGGGCCTTTGATGCCACGGCCCTGCAATCTGGGATTGGGTCCACAAGCACCTAAGAAGTTGCAGGAGTAGCGGTTCTTTAGTGTCATAATTGTTGTACTTGCAGTTGTTACACATAAACCATCAATCAATGCGCATGCAATGGCATTTGCATCGGGCTCATTTGTCTATTCTGACAATACGCATCCAACCAAAGGCTTCAAAGCATATATGCTACTTATCTAGTCATTGATAATGAAATTGTCCAGTGACACACTTGACAACCCAGAAGGTCAGCTCATGGGAGCTTCATGAATATCAGCTTGGTACCTTCTTGAGCTCTGGCAGGAGAAGCTGGAGATACGGCAACATGTCCTTGGGCTCTGTGACCAGAGAGCACATGTTGCCAACAATTTGAGCAGCCTTCTTCTTGGTCTCGGCGCTCCTCTCCCTCAACCCACGATGCACGATGGGCACGACGAGTGCAAGCGATGGCGCGTCGACTGAGTTCACAAAGGTTGTCTGCAAAAGTTCACTCAAGGTATCCAAATCAGGCATCCTCCTTGAACTCTCATGTGAACCCATTGCCTGATCTGGAGGCAGCTAGCAACAATGGTGCTGCATGTGTCTTGGAAGCTCTGGCAGTAAAGAATTGGACCTGTAAAAGGAGGTCAAGAGACTCCTTCGTGTGCTCATTTGGGCTGGCAATGCCGACCAAGAGGGTTGGCACAAGGGCAGCAATCTCGGGATTCTTGACTACACCTCCTACCTGGAAGTAGCACAGTAGTCCTGCAGTTAGTGCTTAACAATGAGAGCTGGCCGTTTTGACTTGACAGCTGATAGTCATTACGCGCTGAAGTGTCTGGCTATACAGGAGCAGCTAACTATGTGCTTTTCCAGTAGGTGAAATATGTGCCTAGTTACATGAGGTGTACACTACCAAAGCAAGTGCTTTGAGCCGAGCGGCCATCTGCGGCACAACCTGTTGCAGCGCTAATTGAGCTGCCGTCTGCACCTTGGGATGAGTGTCTGTCAAAACCTGAGATAACAGCAGCAACAACAACTTTAAATTACTCCTTTTGCACCTCAACCAAAACGCATTTCAATCAGCCTGCAGCATCCTCTGTTGAGTGAAGGTGCGGAGCAACACATATCCTCCCTAGCAAGAAGCATGTGGAATGTACTCAGTCGTACATCAAGTTGAGCATAAAGGTCAGAACCTCTGTAAGATTAGGGACAATGGTGGGCAGGCATTGACCAAGCTGTCTCGGCGCGCAATACGCCATGGCTCCCAGCAGCTGCACACTCCCTTGCTTTGTCCTCCAGGCCTTGTCAGTCAGACCCTGCAAGAGGAAGAAAAAATTAGCACTTTCAGCTTACGATTGCTGTGCTGCTTGCAGTGCCATGCATTGCCATTGACGATATATACGAGTAGCATACGCGTTGAAGTCATGCAAATGTCCAGCAACCAGCTGCACAGCGTTTACAGAGGCCAACCAAGCCCAGGTTGGCTTGCCTTGAGCAGAGCTGGGAGGAGGAGCTTGACTCCCTGGGGGCTGAGCTGGGCCATAATGGCGCGAGATGCACCCTCGGCAGCCTCGCGCACGGCGGCCACCCCATCAGAGAATGCGCCGAGCAACAACGGGAGGACGTGGATGACATACCTGACACAAACAAACAATCGTCCTATATTGAATGACAAGCTCTGCGTTAGTAGCCCAAAGTCATCCTGCTGTTTGGGAGATGCCTGGATTTAACCAACTTCCACATGTCAGGTGGCAAATGCGAAACGCGTCCAAGGAGGTGGACTTTCACAATTGGTGGTCTAACCGCTAAGTACTATAAGTTCTGATTATGCAAGAACAAGGTCTAGGCTGCTTTGTAAGTCCTTTCTCAAACTTGAAGAACGTCGTGCAGGGCTTACGGCTCGAAAAGGCGGCCCATCTTCTCACTCAGGCACTCGAGGCCAAAGAGCGCTCCTTCCCTCGCCCTGGGAGAATGTCTGGACATTATGTTGGCACAAGCAAACAACAAGTCAAATGGACACTCATTTCCTTCACTGCTGTGACATCTGTGCCTTTCTACAGAGCCTCTCAGCACATGTAGAAATGCACAAAATTTTCACTGTCTTCCTAAGGCCCCTTTGAATTTGTAAGCAGGAGTGACTACCTTAGCTAGCTTCCTAGCTTTATTACTGTGAGCAGGAACGTACTTGTCCTCCAAGCCCTGCTTCAGAGAGTCAATGACCCCCAGAGCTTTAACTGATGGCAATCCGAGGCCCTTGATCACCCCCGCCAGGCCAAAGGCAGCGCCCTTCCGCTCCGCGTATTTGTCGCTGGTCATGAGCCTCTGGAGGAGTCGGCTGACCAGCAGCGTTGACTGATCCTATCACATGAATGTCACACTATTGCATCATCATAACCGGAAATGACCAGGCTGCCAGAGGTACAGATTCATGTCAACCTAGGATAACGAGAAGACAGTCCATCTAAAGACTTGCAGGCTCAAGGGCTTAACGGTGTTCATGAGCCCTTATATTAAACTCATCAAACAGCAAATCGTGATATATAACACATCCATTCACAACCAAGGTCTCCAATGAGTCTACAATCCACTAACCTTCTGCATTTCCATAAGCGGCGGCAAGCAGTCAGAGACCGCCCGCTGGACGGCCTCAGATGGTGTGTTGAGGACCTCGAGCAGCCGCTCGATGATCGATTCAACCTTCGCTTCGTCCTACATTGTTACAACCAACAAGCAATCCATCACCTACCACAAGCTCGACATCCTGAGCCATGCAGTTATATTCTAATTGATCTGTAAGACACCGTGCAACTTGCAAGATGACTCCAAGTGACTTCATACATAACAGTCAGCAGACTCAATCTTTGCTCCGTCCTCCATTGTCATAACAACAGGCTTTGCATCATTTCAGGTTCTAATCCAACAATCCAGACACTTTACACTTCAACATCTGCAAAAATCAGCAGGTGGAGGAGCACAGACAGGGCACTGGAGAAGTCAGCGTACAGAGGTCAGATGCTTTGCAAGGGCTCCCAGGAATACCACGACCCCTTCTCGCACTAGATCGTACCGCTGCTCATCAGCTGCCTGAATGCAGGTGCCAAGTGGGTCTGGGGCTAAAACAGCGAGGCCACTCAGGCCGCCTGAGGTGCTGGCAAAAGCATAGCTTTGCACATGTGTGGATACAGAGCAAGCAGTCATGCATAGTACTGAGCAAGCGAGTAGTATGCAGGAAAGTTCAGCTTTTGAAGAGCATCTAAATGATTGACAGGAAGTCAATTAGTCAATACAAGTGGTGCACAGACCTTCTTGTCCAAGTAATTCTCAAAGATTGGAAGCAGCACAGAGGCGTGTTCCTTGCCATGGCGGTCGATAATTGCCACGCCTGCATTCACCATCCTCAGCCTCACGTCCAGCAGGGGATCAGCCTGCACCCTCCACGAATGCAGATGGGCTTAAGGCATCTGCTACTTTACAAGTCCATACCATCCTCTTGTATACCTGACATGCAGATGATATCTGCATCTAGTAAGATGTGCTCGTTGGCCTTCTCCTCAAGTCAACATGATGCAACAATCTCAAGATGCCGCAAAAACGTCTTTTCTTGCAACAAGGATACAAATTCTGGTGCACTGCTACATGTATAAGTACCTCTTCTGGTAGTCCTACTTACCATCATAAAGATGCTACCTTGCATATAGGGAAGCCCATCACTTAAGCCGTCCACACAATGTAAAGATAATTACAAGGTTCTGGCTAGGATGGCTACAAAGTAGAGACGGCAATGCCCACCAGAGCTCTTGAGATGAGGAAGGTCGCAACCACTGGCAGGTCTCGTGAGGTGATAACATCTGCAGCTTCCTTCAATGCCAGTCCAACACCTTCCCTCGTAGCCCAGGCGGGCTCGCGTCGGCCTGTCGCAGACTCGAGCTGCATCGACGCCGCAGCTTGCGTGTACAGTGCAAACAGGGCAGACAGAGTTTCCTGCCAGGCAATGTACGCAAACTTGCTGTCAGCACCATGTTGGCTTTGGAACGTGTGCACTTCTGCAAAGATTGACAACTATTCCCTTTATTGTTTTTTCTTACTTTCAGCCTGTATTAGGTTTAAACAGACCCCATAACACGAGTATGACTAGACCGGTTATACACTTCCACTGTTGAGAGGGACTCTGTAGCATAAGCACAGTACACACCAGACATCCTTGAAGCTGTTATGACTACAGCCCCCCTGCTTTGCGGCAGTATCGCTTATCAGGAATATAGTTTGGGATGAAGACTGGAGGTAGAGGGCTCAGGCTTTGGTAGTCAGCATATAGGGTCAGAGCTTGATGTTGCTGCGAGTACAACCTGCACGGTTGTGGGCTGCTCATCCATTGCGGCAGCCAGAGCACGCGCCGCGGCCATTCGCACGTCCAGGTGAGCGTGTGCCAAGGCTGCCACAAGCCTGGGGGCATAGTCAGGGCCTAGCTCGTGCCGATACATGTCCCAGAGGACCTCCGCGGCCTCCACATTGTGCTGCAAATATCCAAGCAGCTGCTCTTCTCAGACGAGCGACATAACTAAGTCGTGAGAGAAATTGACATGTATTATACAAATTTATTGTCTTAGTATATGAGAAGAGTAGGTAGCCCTGTTTGGCCAGACTTAGCAAGCAGTGATCTGATAATGAAGTTATAATGTTGAAGGGTCACTTCAATCATCAGAAAGTTGTCAAACTTCAGTCTCAGGCAATGTACCTCCTCGGGGTCATGTAGGGCCAGCCACAGTGCTGTTGTAATGGCAGGGTCCTCAGCAACCTTCCCCTGGCGTAGAGCAGGCACAAGGCTGGCGGCGTCCAGGCAAGCGCCTCGCACGTGCTCTTTCTCCGCGTACACTCCCTCCAGGACCTGAGCGACTTGGTGTAAATAAGAAATTATCGATACCCTGATGGAAATATGGCCGAGAAAGCAACAACATTTTGAGGGTCCCAATGGTCCAGAAGCACAGGTGTCACATCACAAGGCTATGTTGGGTCCGAGAGACCTGCCTAGCAAATCTAGCAACAATATGTAATAACATTGGAGAACGGGCAGCATGACACAATCAAGAGGTCTTGGGATGCAACAAGCAACGACCACAGCGTATGTGCAGACTTCGCTTCAATGCACTACCTTAAGCAACTCGTATGTCTGGACGCCCCTGCAAAGCTCCCGCAGAATTGGCAGCACGCGGTCTTGATAGAGGGGGATGCAGCCTAGCACATGGTACAGCACCTGCAGCAGCAGCACGTCAGCTAAACCTTCAGAAGCCTGTCAGCTGGTGATGAGTTCGCATTGTTGAGGATGTTCTGGAAGAGGCTAAAGATCGATAAAGCAAGCTCCATTTCCACAGGCCATGTGCTGCTTACAGATAGCATCCGTGGCCGGGGGAGGGTCATGGTGGGTGCGGTGTGCAGCCACATGACACCAAGGAGGTCGTCGTGGAGGCGCGTCTTGTAATTGGCTTTCAGTATGACCTCCACTATCTGCACCAGCAGTTAATTCCAGTGGCTCAGTGCAAGTCATCAGCAATTTGACCGACGAGGACTCGGAGACCCAAGTTGAACCATGATTAAGAACATGCAGACTTCTTGTTGTACAGATCTGGACATAAATGTCACATAAATGTCACACAAGTGTCAGTGTGGATATTGGAGCTGACGGGGAAGACGAAGCCAAACGTTGGCGAAGGCAGGGGCCCGCTGCGGCAGCACAGCAGGAGGCCCTGCACGACACGCTCCACGAGACCCAGGTCCTCGCTGCGCTGCTCCACAGCACCATCATCCTCTGGGTTTGGGACGAAGGCGGCGGCGGCGGGCCGCCGGATGCGGAGCTCCTGGAGGACAGTCTCTGAGGCCGTAGCTACCATGCGGATGGCAGATGCCAGGTCCGCTGCCAAACGGCGCAGTGGCGCAATCACGCAGCGGGCCAGCCGCGTGACTGCCTCATAGGCGGCGCCGCCCACGAGCGGGGACGTCAACATGGGCAGCACAAAGTCCACCTGGCAGGCCGAAAGTAGCAACGTGATCCTGTATTACACTAAAGACTGCAATGTAGCCAGCTTTGCAAAGTGCAGAATGCTCAGACACAATGTCAGCATGCTCTGTAAGTGCATGGTCATTACCAGCTCAGGAAGGTGATCATGGGCGAAATCAGGATTAGCAGCAGCCGCCTGGCCCAACGTGTCCAGCACCAACTCCCACCTCAGCTTCAGCTCCCGCATCTGCGCCCGCAGCGCCGCCTCCTCACGCAGCTGTGCCTGCCGCGCTTCCTCCTTCCCGTCTGCTGGCGGCAGATTGCAAGGTCGTCACGATGCCTCGTCAATCACTTGCCTCACTTTCTAACGTGGTTGTCAGATTTTGCTTACGTACGAGCATTACCAGGACCAACTTGCGCCTTACTTTTCAATGAAATTGTGTGGGTTTGCTTAAATCTGAGACGTATTTAGCATCCAGGTCCAGAGGCACGCCTGTTTTTCGTGCAGGTTTGGGCCCTTCCTTCCGGCTCGTTTTATCAGCGTCCTTCTTGCTCTTGCTAGGAGCCAGCAGGGCCTCTTGCTTGTGGGGTACTGCCACCTGCAGCACGGATCTTGCAGTGAGCAGTCTTAGACAATGGTCCACCAAAGATGGTTGCCGCTCTGCATTACTTCGTCAAGGACATTGAAGCTCTTCCAGCAGAGCTGGAAGTTGACAACTCAAGTATAAATAGCGGATGCTAGAATTGATAGACGCCATTGCAGCCAATGTATGGGGGTGCCTCTGACTCAAGCACATACTCAGCAACCACGTGGTCTGAAGGGGTTTGAAGGGGCGGGACGTGCAAGTGCGTACCGGCTGCTCGTCAACGCTGTCATACATGCGAAAGCGGCCGCGTGCTTGGCGAATGTTGCGGTCTTGCCGGACTTCTGCTACGTAGATCCCAGTGTCAGATGACAGCGTGTCATCTGGCGTATTGTACACCTGCAGTACACCAGCGCTCAGTGGTGGGTCAGTGTGTAAGCACGCAGCGCCCATGTTGGAAAAGAAGACTGCCAGAGTACAAGCGTCATGTTCTTAAAGTGTCTCATCGTGAGGAGCATGACAAGAAGTGAGATTTATGACTCAGGGTTAGGTACTGGCGTTGGAGCAATAAGTAAAGCACCGCACATCTAGGCTGGACAATATGCTAGCAAGAGCGAGCATAAGAACAAGCATACTCTCCATACCAGAAGGTCGTACTCAGTAAGGCTGTCGTGGCCCTCTTTGTCACTCAGCTCCTGCAGACCCTGCTCACAAGTCATGAGGTGCTGCAATGAGTCAGCCGTGCACAATCTGTTGTCGGCCAGGGGCAAAGAGTTACTGGTCCTATTGCATAAGAGCAACATAGTCAGTGAATGTTGTCATCCAATGAAGTTGAGCACGGCTTGCCTCTAAGTGAGTCATAATTGGTGGAAAACAGCCAACAAGAGATGATTTTCTGCCACAGGCAAACAAGAAATATCTAAGACATGCACGCCAGCATTGGAGCAAGGCTGCAAATAGTGCTGCCAGCCAGCGCACTAGGCGCGTGGACAGCCTACCTTGAAGAGCCCTGCATACAAATCAGCAGGTATTGCCCGCATCACGGATGCAATTGCCGCTACGGCTGCCCAGGCCTCTGCGGGCCTCGGGCTCAGCAGTCCAATGGAGCCCAGCAGGATCTGCACCAACCGCAGCCGCAACAATATAGAAAAGTGCCAGTACCAGCACCGATGGCCGAATTCCTCAAGTGAAGGTGGTTGCCCTTTTTAATCAGGCCATCGAACTACGAAGAAGAAGCCTTTATATCAAGTGAAAGGGCGAGCAGTAACTGCCGGTGAAGGGCCAACATGACACAAGTATCTGACGGGGCATTTAGGGAAGGCTAGGCAAATTGAAAGCCCAATCCGTGACTACTATGACCTCAGATACGACCGCTAATCCTCAACTCTCATCCTCGATAGTGTGGAGCCTCATGCAAGACCCCCTGGAGGCAGCAGCTTGTGCTCAGCCAGGGCGACAGGCAGCCTCCCGCAAGCCTGGGCGTTGATCTGTGTGGCAGTGCTTGGCCGCCAGCGGCGTGCCTAGACCGGCAGGCAGGAAAACTACGCCACAGGCACGCACATGCCCTTGCTCTTCCAAATATGGCTAACACAGCTATGATTCAGAGACTCGCAATCAAGTCGCAAAGCTATCCCTGGACACGACCTGCCCTTGAGAAGTATGGGTCCATATTACCTGTAGTGTGTCAACTCCATGGTCCTGTGCATTAAATCTCAAGTGGCATGACTAAGAGAAAGCCACATGGCTGACAATGCGTTGTCCGCTGCGATGCCATTGCACGAGCTGCCACACTAAAGCACAGCTTGGCACTTGATGGACCACAGCACCGCTTTCCTCTGGGTGGGCAGACTGACCGCGGCCGCACCAGTGTGCTGCGAGCGCGGCTAATTAGCCACCGGTAGACAGATGTTGGCTAATCGCAGCCCTGGCCTCACATTAAGAGCCGGGGCGTCTGCCATTGGAAAGCGTTGGCGCCTTGGTGGAAGAACGCACCTTGCAGACGAGGGCTGGGTCTGAGGCCAGGCTCACATGCGGGTCAGCCCCTTGCATCCGCAAGCTCTTCCTCAGTGCCTGGCTTGGAATGGGAATCAGAACAATGATAAGCATCATGAAGCATTCACCACTGGTATTGGATTCACCTTGCATTTGCAGAGGCTCAGCAACTGACAGCCTGCTGGCTTAGGCAAAGGAACTCAGACCCTGTTTCAACTTATTCCAATGGCTGATTAGCTTGGCAGAATGTCGACAGCGACAGGCATGGCAGGGCAGCCTGTCACACTTAAAAAGAGGTGCACTAATGCGGTCGACTGATTGGCTGCAGCTGTATTAAGGACTGGAGCAGAAAAACCTCAGTGAGGACAACATATGTCTGGAGGTACTTATGAGAGCTGCCCTGTTTATAGAAGAGCCTCAAGACTGCTGCACACTTGTGACCGTCGAGAAGTATGATATGAAGGGTCAGGAGATTCTATTCAGAGGTGATAGAGAAATGCAGCCATAGTAGCAATTTAGCAATAGTTACATGCAGGAGGTGAGGCGGGGGTACCTGCCAGACACGGCCGCGGGAGCTGGCAGCAGCGACGCATGGGTGGTGGGCAGCCAACAGGGCGCGCGCGCAGGAGACGGGCGAGGCTGCCAATGCTGCTGCCGGCGCGGCAGCCACTGTGAGCAGCGCCCGTGCGACAAGATTGGGCGATGGCGGCGCCGCCACTGCAGCGGCGGCGCTGCTGCCGCTGCTCTCCTCCTTGCCATCATCAGTGGCCGAGCCCGCCGCCTGCCGTCGCTCCTCCAGCAGAGGCAGCCAGGCGATGACGGCCTCCAGGAGCGCTACTGCCTGGCGCTTGCCCACGCCCGCGGCCATGGCTGCTGCCGCACGCCGCACCTCCCACGACGAGTGCCACAGCAGGCTCGCTCCCAGCTGCACGCATGCTCCACCACAGCAGATCTGCGTCCTGCCGTTAGCTCACAGCACAGCGACCAACGAGAGCTGTCCCCACACAGCCATCGTGCAAGCGAGCGACCGCGAGTGCGTGCCTGGAAGAGGTCGCTGGCGCCAGCCGCATTCTCCGCCACCCTTCACCATGCAGGTCGGGTCAGCCGCGCTTGTGGGCACCGTCAGTGGGAGCTTGCGGCCAGGGCATGCATTGAGCGGCAGATGTTTGCTGAAGCATTGGCGTGATTGTCACAGAGACTTCTGGACTGTATTCAGCATGTACTTAAGTTGTAGTGTCAAGACTACTGCCATCATCCAAACAGATATCTCCTAGAAGAGTGTAGCAAAGAGTGTGTGGAGGCTTCGAAACATGCTTCAGCTGCTTTCACCTGCTTGAGTGCTGCATCAGGATGACAGTCACGAGCTCCACAAGCACCGGTGCCTCCTCCAGCAGAAGCTTGGCGGCCTGTGGCAACAGTGGCAGCGGCCGGTGTCAAGCTGAAGCTTCGTGACTGCAGGCGATGGAGTATGTCAAACAAGGCCACTGCTGGCAGTGCGGTGGGTGCTCACGGCGGCCTGCGAGAGCAGCGGCGACTCCTTCTGAAGCGCCAGCTGCCACACGCGCTCCTTGGCCAGCTTCTCATCTGCGCTGACGGGCTGCCCTCAGAGGCGGTAGTGGCCAGCACAGCACATGTGGGCGCACACGAGGTATAAGAGCGCCCAGGAGAGGAGGAGGAGGCGGGGTGCTCACGGGAACACGGAGAGTCAGGAGACGCGAGGAGATGGAGTGGAGAGAGGAAGCGAGGCTCGCACCAACAGCAGCGTCGGATGCCGCCATGCGCACGAGCAGGAGGAGCGCGAGCACGCCGTCCAGCCGCTGCGTGGGCTTGGCGGCGCCTGCCTTCACGAGCGCCAGCAGGCTGCCTGCCAGAGGACCGCACTGCAAGCCCCCACATTTGACAGCTGCGGATGCTTCAGCAGGCACTGTTCTCTTCCACGCGCAACATGGGACGTCAACAGCCAGGCGACAGCATCCAACAGGCTTAAAGTCTAAAGAAAGGCGTCAGATTGGCCTTGGTTACTTATAGCATTAGTGGTCTTAAAAGCTCAAAGTAAGGGTTAAGAGATTCTGTTCCACAGTGTCTCACCGCTGATCGGAAGCTGTCGCTCTGGATCGCAGCGAGCAGGCTCTTGAGGTAGCCGCGCCGCACCAAGTCCTTCTCCTTGAGCCCATCGTTGTAGAAGGGCACCGCGGCGGCGGCGGCGGCCCCGCCTCCACGGGCCAACCAGAGGCCCAGTGCAGCGATGACGGTCGACCGGGCCTCCTCGTTGGCTGCCGCCACTCGTGCCGCCACCCGATACATTAAGCTTTGCTGGCTCAATGCTTGCGGGATGCGGACCTGACTCTAGTGGAAATTGGTTTGCTGGGTGCAGAGCGAGGTGGGAGGGGGTAAGAAGAGGAGTGAGGAGGAAGGAGGAGGAAGAAGAGGGGGGCTGACTGAAGGCTCACCTTCACTGCGGTAGGCACCGAGGAGGTAAGCCGCTGTGCTCCCGGCACACTCCTGCGCCGTCGGGTCGTCATCGCCGCCGTCGTTGCCAGGCGCGCCTCTGGCTAGGGCGCCGAGTGCGGCGTACATGGCGGCGCGCTGAGTCGGCAGCGTGAGCTTGCCCTCGGACCCTGCAGCACCTCGGGGGCGAGCTGCTCATCAGCCGGCCAGCCAGCAGGCCGCCGCTGGCAGCACTCTTGAGGGAGCTGTGGACTGACCTGCGAGCACGGCGCGGATGGCAGTGGCGCTGGCATCGAGGGCGCCGGCGCTGGCGCAGCGCGCGGCGAGGCCCCGCACGGCCGCCAGCGCCTCTGCGCGGCGGCCCGGCTCGGGCCGCCGGGCCTGCTGCAGTAT
>WELB01000090.1:33569-46891 GCA_009602725.1 Spirogloea muscicola
GGCCGAGCCGGCGGCGGAGGAGGCGGCCGAGGCGGCCGAGGCGGCTGCGGCGGCAGCGGAGGAGCGGCGGGAAGGCGAGCCTTTGGAGGCGGCGGAGACGTCACGGCGGCCCTGCCGCCGTCTGCGGCGGCGTGCCGAGCTCCGCGACCTCCGCAGCGGCGGCGGCGGCGGCGGCGGCTGCGGCGGCGGCGACAAGCTGGCGCGGCTGGAGACGCATGTCTGGCACGCCAAGCGCTTCGCCATGGCGTCCCTGTGGGGCCACCGCCTGGCTGCGGGCGTCTCCGGCAGGTGGGCACGCCATGACCGCAGTCCTGGCGCACAAGTCCTGACTTTATGATCCAGTGTTCAAGTCTTGGGCTTGGGGTTCAGAGCCCGAGGTGGACTTTGAGCACGGCCAGTCATGGTGGCACTAACCCTTCACAGCTACCACCGCTCGCGTCCGGTTCATGGCCTAGTCCTCGCATGTCTAAACGTGGATTTGAACCACTGACACAAGGATCGTCAATCCTTGGGTCTAACCAACTGAGCCATGTATACACAGATCTCATGTGACTATGCAGACACTGTCAATCATTTGCTCTAACCAACTGAGCTATTTAATCACACATATGATTATTCAAGACTGCTGGTGGGGCAGGGGCCGGGGATCGCGCGCCCTCCTGCGGCAGGCCCGCAGCGCGGCGCTGCTGCACGACGCCTCCTATTACGTTGCGCTGCAGCTCAACGGGCCTCAGGTGCCGGCTGGCCCCTCCGGCAGCAGCAGCGGCCGAAGTCGGTGGTGGGTTTTGCTGGGGTAGTGACGGCCTGCTGCGTTGAGCTCCAGGCGGCCGTGCTGGCGGCACTGGCGGCGGTCGTTGCGGAGCCCCAGGCGCTGGCAGCCGCCACTGCGGAGGCTGGCGGGCATTCCTGCGAGGTGCGCGGGAGCTGCCGGTCATGGTGAGCTGGCGACCAGCCGCCGAGGCCCGGCGGGCGTGTTGGAGACGGCGGCGCTGACACTGCCAGCCGGTCCTCATGCGCCACTCTGGCGGCAACGTCTGCGTTGCTGGGCAGCTGCACCGCTGGCGCGAGGCGCCGCGTGGCGCGCTCAGCCCGGCAAGCGCGGCGTGGCGGCCACCCACCGCCTCGGTCACAGCACCTAGCACCGGCAGCAGCGACCAAGCCGCCGCGGCAGCATGGGTCTGGATGCACGTGGCGGCACATGACGACGCGTTGGCAGCCCTCGGGGCAACCTGCGCGGAGCAGGTGCGTGGCCAATCTGGACATAATGAGCCCTGAATCTATTTAGTACCTTCATGTTGCTGTGTATTACCCCTATTTATTTACCATGAAGGTTTGTCTAAGCCTTCATAACGGTCTTCAGTGCAGGTTGGCTCTGCCGGCGGTGTTGAGTGCTGGTCGCGGGCGCGCGAGCTGCTGCGGCTGGAGGTCATGGGTAGCGGCGCCGAAGCTGCTCTTCGCCGGGCTCTGCGCCCGGCATCGACCGAGCCGGACATCTGGTCAGCGGCGGCGTCAGCGCCGTCCGGTGCTGTGCTCGGTGCAGAGGTGGACGACCCTCGGGACCCCACCGAGCACCGCACGTTGTCCCAGCCGGCCGTCGGCGCCGTCAGAAGTGGCGAGCTGCGTGCGGCAAACGACCCTGGAGGCGGCAGTGGATGCGGAGGCAGTGACTGCAGCCTCCCTGCTCTGTCCGACAGCGCGGCGGCGCTGCTGTGGGCGCCCCCGCGCCGCCCCATGGCCGGCGGCGGGAGCTGGCCGGACATCCCCCAGCCGCTGCCCGACTCGGCTCTGTGCGAGCGCCGCCGCCTCCAGCGGCTGGCCACTCTCCACGGCACGATGTCTCCGCTGCCCTCGCCTCCCGTCGGTCTCAGCGATCTCGGGCCCAGTGCTGGTCGCTGCCCCGTGGTTGCCGTGCGCATCGGCGGCCCCACTCCAGGCCTGACTGGGTATCCTCAAGCCCTGACTGGTGCGGTTGCTGTAGTCTGCCGAGGCGGCTCCCTTAATTGCTCACGCAATGTCCATTATATTGCTGCTAATAGGCACCATAGCGGTCTCAGGTGGGCACTGGTGCTGCCGGCTGGGTGGGGCATGGCCTTCTGGGTGCCACTCGTGCTTGCTGGTTGCCACGCCCTCGGGCTGCGAGAGCGCCGCTGGCTGCATACTGATGTGAGTGCCGTAGTACTGACCACTTCATTTTGATCACTCTTAGATAGAACTTTGACATTCTGATTATGTTAAGCATAAATTGTATATTCCCCTGCCTAAACCTGGTGTTGCCAGCAGTTACCGCATGCTGGACCTTGCCAGGCGACGGCAGCCTTGCGTCGCCGTCAGCGCTCACGGTGCGGCTCCGGCCTCGGGGGTTGAGCCGCAGGCAGGGCGGCTCCTGTTCCCGTACGACCACCCCGACTGCCCAGCGCACACGGCCACCGCGGCGGCCTGGGCAATCGAGTGCGCCGCAGTATACGAGCGGACGCCCAAGTCCAAGCGCCAGGCGCTGCCGCCGCGGCCGCCGGACTGGCCAGGGTTATGCTGCGGCGGCGGCGAGCCGCTGCAGGTGGCGTGCACACCCCAGGCTTGCGAGGCACTGCTCCAGCCATTGGCTGCCAGGGATCTGGCGGCGACGTCGACAGGCTCGCTACTGGTGCCAGTGCTCGTTCGACTCCCCCGGCGGGGCACCGCGGTGGAGGGGGCGGAGCTGGCTGCGCCGACTGCCGCCGACCTCTCCGCATGGCAGCGCCGGTCAGTGCCTTGTGGCTATCAGGACCTAGGACTTGGAGATGCAGAGCTTACGAGTTTCAGAGTTGGGCTGACCAGCTAACATGGTGCACGGAGGTCCCTTGCATCAACTCAGGTCGCCTCGGTGGCAAGGCGCGGTCACTGCCGAGGCGCCTGCGCGGCAGCCTGCGCCGCCGACCAAGGCGCAGCGCAAGCGGAGGGCTTCGAAGCACGTCATGGCTGTTGCTAGGCCAATGCCGTTGCCCTCCACCGAGCATCCCACGCCTACCGACATGCCTGCTGCGGCGGAGGCAAGTGGCAGGGGGCTCGCAGGCGCCAAGGCTGCTGACAGCAGTGACGTGGCACTAACTATGGATACGTTGGAGCCAGCAGTGCGGCCGGTTGTTGGGTACGTCACATCAGCGGCCCCTCGTGGCAGGTGCACGCCTCTCCTGCTGCCTCCCCTTGATGTCTTGCTTGCACGCGGCAAGCTTGCGCCATTGCCTTTGCCGATACCGCCAGCAGTGCCAAAGCCATGCGGAGCGAGCACCTCCCTCGTGCTGATGGCGCGTTTGATGCTGCTTGCCACTGCAGCCTTGCTGGTGCTTCCGTGGCGCATTGCGAAGTCCAGGCCCTGCAACAAATGCTGCATGCCCAGATCAATGGTGCCGGGGAGCATGCCGGGTTGGGGCCACCGCAGGAAGCACCAGCTCCGCCGCGTGAGACGGGGCTCAGGGGGGCCAACGACCTGTTGTGTGGTCGGAGCATCATGGCGCTCGTGTGCAAGACGGGTTCCCCTATGTACCGCCCTGCATTGCTCACTGTACTCATGACTGCGGCCATTGAGGCAAGGCCTTAGGTAATGGCCTGGAATCAAGCCTTAGACCTACATTGTGGCACCTACCGACACATCATCCACTAGATGCTTCTAGCAATTAGGATCCACACTTAGGGTCTACACAGAAATTAGGGTCTATACAGGTTCTGATGGCTGGGCTCAGCTAGAAGCATGCTAGAACATCTACTAGACGCTTCTAGCAATCCGGATCTACAGTTAAGGTCACACAGAAATTAAGGTCAGCCATCAGAACCTGATTACATGGGTGGCAGGCGGGCATTGCTTCGCCTCTGTTGCTCTGCCCTCGAGCCCATGCAGCACTTGATCATAAGTGCTGCATTTAGACATAGCTACAATGTTGGCAGCGTGCCTTACCATGCTAGCTGCCGCAGGGTCTGGCACGCATTTGAGCTGCATTGCTGCATGTCCCATTGTAGTAGCATTGCTTGAGCTGGGGCCACGTATCATCCCAGCTTTTTGGCTCCTGAGCACGCTGAATGAGCATGGCGGAGTTTGATGTCGAGGAGGGCAAATAAGTGGCATTAGACTTGCAGGCTTGCAGATTAACCTACACACCCCCTGCCCACCATGCTGATGGAAGCACAGGAGTGAAGACTCTTGCCCTTTTTCTTGAGTACGTTTCCGACAAACTTGGTACAATGGCAACTGGAGGCGAGCATGTGGCAGCCAGACATGCAAGCTTGCTGATGACAACTGCCAGGCCCCACCCATCCAGCCAACAGGATGTGCACTGAGAGGGGATGGTGCGGGCGCGGAAAACAGAGGAGCTGCAATCACTGGGGTCCTGTACAAGAGCTCCTTGATGGTCTTGACGGAGCTTACTAGCTGCTGGTGGTGGCTGCTGCAGCGGTCTGCAATGGCCATCTCTGAAGTACAGAAGCTAAAGCTTAGGAATGGTGGCAGCAGTGCGACAGCCTCATGCCTCTCCTGGCGTGGGCGGTGGCGGCTGCATCGGGAGGTCCTCTCGGGCCTTGCCAGCGAGCGCCTCAGCCTGCAGCTCTGTGCGCTCCGCAGCGACGTCGTCGTCAGCATCGGTTGCCACAGGCACACTGTGAGGCCGGTGCTCGCGGCCGAGTATCAATGGGCGCTGTGCACCAGGGCGCACGACCAGCACCGATGATGGCGAGTTGTGGACGCAGTACGAGCTCACGCTGCCTAGCAGCATCCTGCAACATGCACGCAGCAGGAGCGGCCGCAGCCGCCAGCAAAGCTCAGCATGCTGCAATGCAGCAGGGTCAGCTGTAATAGAGAAACCAGTCGAGCAAGTGACCGAGCGACACACCAACCAGACGACCAACTAGGCAGCCTGCCTGCAGTGTGGCCGCTTGCCGTCACCGGTTTGCAGCATGATGGGGGATGGCCGCCATGTGGCTGGCCGGACCTGGGCCGTTAGTGGTAACATGGGCAAGAGGCTGGGCCAGGCAAGAGCACGCTATGGCCATGCCGCAAAGGGTGTCCAGAGAGGAGCGGAGCACACCTGTTCACGCGACCTCGGCCCCGCGAGGCGGTGACGAGCAGGTCGGCACGCTCCTTCTCCACCTCCTCCACCATCTGCTTGCCTGCATCCTTGCCCTTTACCACACGACCCTCACAGTGCACCTAGAACACGACGCAGCAACAGTGGTGCCAGTCGCAAGTGAGCAGTCGGAAGCTGATGCTGACGCTGCCTCAACACTGACAGATAATAGCAGCCGGGCAGCCGGGCAGCCGGCCACCAACTTGGAGATCCTGCGCGAGCTTGACAAGGTCCTGGATGGATGCCCGCGTGGCATTCTCCTCCTCGCCATCTCCGTCGATGATATCGCCCGTCGGCACCGCCGCTGCAAGCAGCGCCGCAGTTGTGAAGCCAACGGGCCAGGAGCAAGCTGGGCTGCGGCTGTATTCCGAGAGGACTCACACTTCCCGACGCGGACGGCATCGATGCCCGGTATGACGGCCGGCAGGAGTGTGAAGCGCGGCTGCTGAACATTCACGATCACGACGTCGTCGCCCGCCTTGCACACGTGCTCCAGCGTCCATAGGCATGCCCGGAAGCTGCCCTCCGACGTGTCATAGCCCATCAGGATCTTACGGGCGCCTGCTCCCGAGTGCGCATGCCGCAGAGACGAGCGCCGACTGTCAGCAGCATTTCACCGGATGCCTAGACCCCATTTGACCCTTAGCTCCTTGTCCTCCCTCCCTCCTCCCATCATTCTCCCCCCCTCCATTGTTTTTAAGAGATCGATGACACAACGGGAACCAAGAGAGCCCTGCTTGGCCAGCCTGCAACTAAACATTCCTGTGCTCCACAAGCCTCTTCAGACACTCGGCTCAGAGCTGCACCTTCAACCAGCAGCTGTACACGTCTTTCTGAACGAAAGCATAGCTGCATGCACAAGCCCCACCGGCCATCTCCATCTGCAAACACGCCAAGCAGCAACTGCGAGGGTACTGTGGCTGAGTTCGCGCTCACCCGGCTGGTGCACCTCGTCGGGGCCCTGCCAGGGCGGCTTCTTCACGATGAGCACGGAGCAGGGGGCCTCGGCCGCCACGCGGCTGCTCACGCTGCCCACCCATGCCCTGCATCCATGCCCCGCCGCAGCCGAGGAGGCCGCATGTCAGGCTGCATTGCTCGCATGTCAGGCCGACGGTGCGACGACAGGCCTCGGCTGACGGCCAGCAGGAAGATGGCGCGATGCAGGTCCAGGCCGCCGAGACCTGCCGAGCTGGCCGAGTCGCCGGGTGCCGAGGACGACAACGTCCGCGCCGCGGCGCTCCGCCCACGACAGGATGCGCTCGCGGGCGTCGCCCCTTGCAACGTGCGCCTCGACGTTCACCTGCATATGCCTCGCAGCGGTCAGGCCCTCGCCAGTCGCATGCGGCGGCCATGGCCGCCGCCGCCGCTGCCGCCGCCGCCGCNCGCCGCCGCCGCCGCCGCCGCCGCCGCCGCCCCACCTGGCAGCTGGCCTCGTGCGTGGCCTCGCTGGCGCACGTCTCCTGCAGGATGCGGGACGCCTCGTCGCTGGCCGAGTCCAGGTTGCCCACCACCTCGGGCGCCACGCTGCCGAGGCCTGCTCACGACGACGACGACCGCGGCTGCGGCATCAGTGAACAGAGCGGACAGTGCCCATTCCAGCGTCCCGTGAGCACTTCGGCCAGCCTCAGCAGCGGCGGCGGTCGGCGCAGCGGCTGAGTGAAAGCCACGGCGAGGGACTCAGCAGCTTCAGCATAGAGCGTGGGGGATTGGAGTGTGTATTGAGCTGTGGACGGCCTGAGTGGCCAACTACAAAAGGTGGGTTTATGGATTCTGAGGAGTCGAACTGGCGTCGTCTTGCTGTGGGTGGACGCTGAGGACGATGACGCGGTCCTCGGCGTGGTGCGCGAGGTGGCGCACCGCCCAGCGCAGCGCGTACAGCGAGTGCTCCGCCTCGTCCAGCGCGATGAGCACCGTCCGCGGCGCCTCCGGGTGCACCGCCATCGCCGCCGCCTTCCCCGCCGCCCACCCCGCCGCCTCTTCCGCCGCCTTTCAGGCCGCCTCTACCGCCGCCGCCGCCGCCGCCGCTGCAGCCGGTTCCGTGCTAGCAAGCAGAGCCGGTACGTACAAATGCAGCAATGGGGGGTGGGGACGGGATGGGGTGTTTTGCCGTGACAAGTGGCACGCCACGTGGTTTCTCTCATGGCTCTCCCACGTGTCGGGTATTGAGCAAGTGGGTCCCAGCGAGCTGACGCGAGCGGCGTGTGACGGTAGCGGCGGAGGCTCTCGGGTAAGTGAGTGGCTCTAGGTAAGAAGGAAGAAAGTGCTCGCCCATTGAGAATAGGGGCTGGAAAAGCCAGCCCAAAAAAGAATGAATAGAGTACGAGAAGGGGGCCAGGGGAAGCGCTAAGAAAAACTAGCACACAGAGAAACAAAGCAGCTACGAACCACTCAGTAACCTCTGCTAAGCAGCCGCATGCCGGAGATGCTAGGCTCGTGGTAAGAAGAAGAAGAAAGTGCTCGCCCATTGAGAATAGGGGCTGGAACAACCAGCCCGAAAAAGAATGAACAGAGTACGAGAAGGAAGAAGAAGGCTCGCCCATAAAGAAAGAGGGGCTGGCAAAGCCAGCCCAAAAAGAATGGACAATGTCCAAAGCCGAAGAATGAGAAGCCGAGGATTCTTTTTTGGGCTGGCTGTTCCAGCCCATATTCTCAATGGGCGAGCCCTTCTTCTGAGGAAGGACTCCTCTACTCTACCAATCACGACAACATACTAGGGAAGCTCAGTACCCGCGAGTGAGCAACATCAGGTCCGAGTAGCTCGAGGCAGGGAAGGAGGCACTCCGCTGAGACCCGGAGGCCGCGGCCAGAGCGCGTCCTACGCGCGTGTGGACAGCGTGGGCAAGGGATCGCTGGAACGATACCGCCAAGCGCATGCGAAGGGGGCCAGGGGAAGCGCTAAGTAACAGAAACAAAGCTGCTACGAGACACTCAGTAACCCCTGCTAAGCAGCCGCAGATCAGAGATGCTGGGCTCCTGGAAGTGGGTCCCCTGGCCAGAGCCAGAGGCAGCAGCGAGGGCTCTGCCGGCACGAAGGTGCAGCGCCCACTTTCTGGCGCCCGAGTCGTTGTGTCAGTTGTCCAGTCCGAAGCGGTCAGCAGGCATCCTTGTTGGTCTCTCCGCTCTCCAGCTATAGTGCGGCTGTCATTGAGTCTGCCGCGCTCCCAGGCACTCGCGATTCACCACCGTGCTGGTCGTGTATCAGCCCAGGCTAGTGGCTTCCGTGGTGGTGGTTTGGCTCCTCAGTATAGCTTGTCAGATATGCATGTGCTCACTCGGGGATATTTAGTGTCCCCCTTAGCCAGCTCATTACCAAGTTAACAGGACATTTTCAAGGCTAGCATTGGCCTCCCTTTCGATTTCATGCGCACCGCGCGCCTTCTCTCCAGCCCCTTTCGGACCTCGTTCCTCTTTTCAGGCTGGCATTCACAGCCTTCGCCCCCTTGGACGACCTTCAATTTCTTGTGGGCTGTTGCTGCAGCCTCCGCCCCCTTCCGTTTTCCTGAGCTGGAAGAGTCTTTCTCTCTTTGAAAGTGCTGCTTCTTCGTACTTTCGGGCTGGCCTGTTCCAGGAGGAAGAGTCTTACTCTCTCAGCCATTGCCTTACATTGCAAGAGCCATTTCTTCGTAAGAACGCACTTGCTGATTGGAGCTTATTAAGAAGAACGCCACTTCGAGTGGAGGGCGATGGCTGTGAGAGGCTGCAGCCAAGGCGCCCACTCGCAGAAGTACGGGGACTAGTGTTGTGCTTTTGCATCTTCTGACTCGTTCAGATCATTCCATTGGGCTGGCCTCTCACAGCCATTGCCTCACATGGAGTCCTGTTTCTTCTTTGAAAGACTGTTCGCTTTCATTGCCTTCCTTTGGAAAATGTTCTCCTTCTCTTCTTCCGTGTTGGGCTTTCCCAGTAGGACTCGGCCGCTCTGTTTAGCTGGGCCTTGACAGCCACCAAGTTCGGAGCAAGTAGCAGCACCTTCAAAACCTCGAGCATCGAGCATGTGTTGGACATTGAGCTCTGACCCTCGCCCCTTTCAATGAGCTTTTGCAATACTGACTGCTTCAACTTGTACTTGACGATATTTTGACGACCTCGAGGACTCAGGCACCTGGTTGTGATGAGCATTTGGGTTCAGATACGCAGTCTCCCAATGGGCTCGGAGTCATGGCTTCTCCATCTAGCTCGTGCTAAGTATTCTACCTCACGTGCCAAGGCCATCTGCATGGTGTACCTCTGCCAAGCATTCGCCAGTTGTCACTTTTTCTCTCTTGAGGCGCCACAGCAGCGCCTCGTCCAGCTTGCCAGCTCTGCAGGGGTTTGCCACGCAGCCTCTGCAGAGGTGGTATGCTTGGTGCCAGCAGACCCTCTGCGGCCGCAATGTTTGGCTGCTGCAGCCTCTGTCGTTAGTCCTGACTGTCTTTGAGACTGAGGTTGACTTCCTCGGCGCGCTTCTTGGCGCGAGAAAAAAGCTTGCTGAGGTGGCCATCGATCACGGCCACCATATGATGCCAAGGCTCGTCAGAAGCAGCCCAAGCAAGGTGGCGGCTAACATGGCAGCGTTGCCGATACTGCTAAATACTTGTGAGCAAGATCCAGAATGCTGAACGCCACGGCTTGCTCAGTCAGCACAACGGGGGCGAGTTGGTGGCTACAATAGAGCCGTGCAAAAGCCAGTACGCATCATGTATGCATCGAATGCATCGTTAGTAGCTCTTGCAGAGTCGCCTCCTCTTTACGGCCTAAGAAGGAGGGCGTCTTGTGCTTATAGAAGGTGTCGACTGTAGCGTTACTTCCTGTTGTCCTAACAGCATTCATGCTGCACACTCATTCAAGAACGGCCTTACCTGCTGCATTTTTTGATATTTTGTGTTTGACTCTTCCAGTAGAATGCGATGGCTGTGATTGGCCAGCCCAGAAGAAAAGAGAGCAAGGTTTGAAGGAGCCACAAAGGCACTGAAGCTTACAGCAACTTGAGTGACCACTGGGTGCTCACAGTCCCCTGTTGAGCAGGCGCAGGTCAGAGAAAGTAGTCTCTGGTTAGCGGGTCCTCTGTCAATAGCCAAAGGCTGCAGCCAAAAGCGCAATCAGCATGCAGATGAAGCGCATGTGCCATTGACCAACCTGCAGCTACTAAGAGGCGCATGTGAAACACCTGGGCGAAAGAGCCTGTCGCGTTGTAATCGGCCTGGTCCCCTTGGGCACGTTGAGACACCGTGATGCGCGCTAGCTGGTGCAGGAGCTCGCGCCACCGAGCCGAACGCCCCATGGACGTCGATCAACGTACATGAGGGGGAAGAACTCGTCCTTCGGCGAATGTCAGCATGTTCTGCCTCCTTGCCTCGAGCGGCACCGGCCGCTGCATGCCCTGCCTTGGAAGAGGACGCTGTCAGGAAAGAGCGGTGGCTGTGAGAGGCCAGCGCAGACAAAGTATGAATGCTGGAGGCAGATACAGTGGGATTGGCCAGGTCGAACGCGTCAGTCGTCACCACCTGCGCAACGAGGCGCGGTCCACCAGCCAGTCTTCGCCAGTGGAGTGGCCAGGTGGTCGACTCGCCGTGCGTGGGAGACGTCGCCCTTCTGCTGGGAATAAGAAGAAAGTGCTCGCCCATTGAGAATAGGGCCTGGAAAAGCCAGCCCAAAAAAGAATGAACAGAGTACAAGAAGGGGGCCAGGGGAAGCGATAAGAAAAACAAGCACACAGAGAAACAAAGCAGCTACGAATCACTCAGTAACCTCTGCTAAGCAGCCGCAGGTCGGAGATGCTAGGCTCGTGGAAGTGGGTCCCCTGGCCGGAGCCAGAGGCAGCAGCGAGGGCTCTGCCGGCACAAAGGTGCAACGCCCCGGCCATAGAAACAAAGCTGCTACGAGACACTCAGTAACCCCTGCTAAGCAGCCGCAGATCAGAGATGCTGGGCTCCTGGAAGTGGGTCCCCTGGCCAGAGCCAGAGGCAGCAGCGAGGGCTCTGCCGGCACGAAGGTGCAGCGCCCAGGCCATGGACCTCTGCAGCTCCGAGTTACTCTGATCTGCTGTTGCTCACACGTGGATACTGAGCAGCCATCTGCATCTCCCTCTGCACCATCTGCAGCGAGACGGCCAGGCGCATTCGATACACTTGCGCCAGTGACCCGGCTGCAGGAAAGTCTACCGTCTCCCCATGGAAGCGACGGGCGATGATGTGGCGGGCGAGCTGGGTAAGCAGCTCGAGCCACCGAGCGCCCAGCGCCCCATGGGTGTCAATGGCCAACGGGAAGAACTCGTCTTCCGGCGGATGGTCTGCGTACTTCAGCTCTTTAGCCCGAGCGGCGCAGGCGACCGCATACCCAGCCTTGGTGGCATATTGGGCTGGGTGTGAGCGGTCGTATGCATCGGTGGTCACCACGTCCAGGAGAAGACGTGGCCCGCCGGCCTGTGGGGTGGCCACCAGGTCTACACGCCGGGCATGGAGACCGTCGGCCCTTTCCTGGGGGTGCCACCAAGGCTGGGTATGCAGTCGCCTGCGCTGCTCGGGCTAAAGAGCTGAAGTACGCAGACCATCCGCGGGAATACTTCTTCCCGTTGGCCATTGTTACCCATGGGGCGCTGGGCGCTCGGTGGCTCGAGCTGCTCACCCAGCTCGCCTGCCACACCATCGCCCGTCGCTTCCATGGGGAGCCGGTAGACTTTCCAGCAGCCGGGTCGCTGGCGCAAGTGTATCGAATGTGCCTGGCCGTCTCGCTGCAGAGGTCTATGGCCTGGGCGTTGCACCTTCGTGCCGGCAGAGCCCTCGCTGCTGCCTCTGGCTCTGGCCAGGGGACACCACTTCCACGAGCCTAGCATTTCCGACCTGCGGCTGCTTAGCAGAGGTTACTGAGGTTACAGAGGCTTCTGCCAGCCCCTCTCTTCTATGGGCGAGCTCATCTCTACTGAGTGATTCGTAGCTGCTTTGTTTCTGGTTCTTGGCGCTTCCCCTGGCCCCCCTCTCGTACTCTGTTCATTCTTTTTCGGGCTGGCTTTCCAGCCCCTAGTCTCAATGGGCGAGCACCTGGATCGGCATGATGCCGGAGTGCTCCGCTGCGCCGGAGAAGCCAGCCTCCAACAGGGTGCCATGGGAATGGCATGACCGACGTGTTCTCTGCGTTTTCCAGCGCCTATCCTCAATGGGCGAGCACTTTCCTAGTCGTTCGCACTCAAGCTCCCTCAGACCTTGTCCATTCTATTGGGCTGGCCTTTCCCAGCCCCCATTGGGAGTGCCACTTCTTCCCAGCCACCAGTCAATCTGGCCGCGCTTTCTCTCTTTCTCTGCGGCCACCGTGAAGCATCTTTCTCCAGTAGAAACGAGGTGTAGGAATGAAATAGTAGTGTAGAAAATGGTGTAGGAAATGCTCGTCGAGTAGACGGCCATGGCAGAGAAAGGTTAGCCCCACAAAAATAGAGAAGGAGTAGGCTTTGTTCTTCTTTTGTTAATGTCTCAGTCCCTCGCAGCGGGAGTGCCACTTCCTCCGACGGCCTTCGCCCTTGCCTGGCCGTCTCGCTGCAGAGGTCCATGGCCCGGGCGCTGCACCTTCGTGCCGGCAGAGCCCTCGCTGCTGCCTCTGGCTCTGGCCAGGGGACCCACTTCCAGGAGCCCAGCATCTCTGATCTGCGGCTGCTTAGCAGGGGTTACTGAGTGTCTCGTAGCAGCTTTGTTTCTGTTACTTAGCGCTTCCCCTGGCCCCCTTCTCGTCAGCTAGCGACCTCTATGTGCTGACTCGTGGTTACTGAGCGGGTCAGCTTAGCAGCAGGTGACGTACATTTGTCCAATGTGCTTGCCTTTGTACTTGGCCACACATGGCCTCCCCATCTCTTAATATACACGCATTTTCTTCTCGTACTCTGTTCATTCTTTTTCGGGCTGGTTGTTCCAGCCCCTATTCTCAATGGGCGAGCACTTCCTTCTGGTGCGCCCACGTGAACCTTATACCCTGCCCAAGCCACTGGAGCGGCCCCCGGCCTCCGCCGCCGTGCGCGGCGCGATCTGTGGCGCGCCGTCCGCCGCGCGGCCCGGCCGCCGGCGGCGGGACGCCGAAGGCCGCCGCCGCCGAGGCCTGGACCCTAAAGTAAGACCTAATCCTAAACCCTGAACTCACGGCACTGGCGTCGTGAGGCAAGTCTCGCCGGCGCGAGGAGGACGAGGAGGAGGGCGACGGCGAGCCGGAGGAGGGGAGCGAGAGTGACAGCGACGAGGAGCGCGGGCGACGCCGGAGGAGGCGCAAGAAGCG
>WELB01000090.1:68835-87755 GCA_009602725.1 Spirogloea muscicola
GTTACTGAGTGTCTCGTAGCAGCTTTGTTTCTGTTACTTAGCGCTTCCCCTGGCCCCCTTCTCGTACTCTGTTCATTCTTTTTCGGGCTGGTTGTTCCAGCCCCTATTCTCAATGGGCGAGCACTTTCTTCTAAGTACTAACACAGCAGCAAGGGGACTCGCAGTAACCTCGAGTCAGAGAAAGCGCGGCCAGATTGACTGGTGGCTGGGAAAAAGAAAAGAAGAAAGGTCGCTGGCGCAAGTGTATCGAATGCGCCTGGCCGTCTCGCTGCAGAGGTCCATGGCCCGGGCGCTGCACCTTCGTGCCGGCAGAGCCCTCGCTGCTGCCTCTGGCTCTGGCCAGGGGACCCACTTCCAGGAGCCCAGCACCTCTGATCTGCGGCTGCTTAGCAGGGGTTACTGAGTGTCTCGTAGCTGCTTTGTTTCTGTTTCTTAGTGCTTCCCCTGGCCCCCTTCTCGTACTCTGTTCATTCCATTTCGGGCTGGTTGTTCCAGCCCCTATTCTCAATGGGCGAGCACTTTCTTCTTAAAAAGAAAAGGGAGCCTGAGTCGAGTCGGAGATGCAAGAAAGAAGAAGACGTGAAAGAGCTCGCCCATCGAGAAGAAGATGAGCTCGCCCATAGAAGAGAGGGGCTGGCAGAAGAAGAAAGTGCTCGCCCACAGAGAATAGGGTCTGGAAAAGCCAGCCCAAAAAAGAATCAACACAGGACTAGAAGGGGGCCAGGGGAAGCGCTAAGAAAACAAGCACACAAAGAAACAAAGCAGCTACGGATCACTCAGTAACCTCGAGTCGGAGATGCAAGTCCAGCCGGTGGCTGAAGAAAGAAGAGAAAGAGCTCGCCCATAGAGAAGAGGGGCTGGCAAAAGAAGAAAGTGCTCGCCCATTGAGAATAGGGGCTGGCAAAGCCAACCCAAAAAGAATGGACGATGTCCAAAGCCAAAGAAAGAAGTGCCAAAAAAGGACTACAATACAAAGCGCGAGACGGTGCAGAGGGAGATGCAGATGGATGCTCAGTATCCACGTGTGAGCAACAGCAGAACAGAGTAACTCGAAGCAGGAAAAGCGGCACTCTGCCGAGACCCGGAAGCAGCAGCCATAGCACGGCCAGCGCGCGCGTGGACCGCATGAGCCAAAGAGCGCTGTATCGAGACCGCCAGCCTCATCCGAAAGACCTGCGCGAGGGAGCCAGCAGCATTGAAGCCTGGCGAACCCTGCTGCCGCTCGATGGCCTCTCGGGCAAGCCACTGGAGGAGATCCAACCAGCCAATGCCGAAAGCCCCGTGTACGTCAATAGCCACTGCCGCAAAGGCATCGCCTGGAGGGTGGTCAGAGTACTTACTCCGAGCCGCCAAATCGACCGCGTGCCCAACGAGCGTCGTCGACTTCGCGGGGTTGGCCGAATCAACGCAATCTGCAGTCACCACATCAGCGATGATACGCGGACCTCCTCCGGGCGGGATGGCAATGAGGTCCGCGCGGCGGGTGTGAAGCTGTCCGTCAGCACCCCGCAGGATGGGCATGATCGTCGAGTTCTCCACTGCCACCTTGTAGCCGGCCTCCAGGAACACAATCTGCATGGCGTCTCGCAGGAGGTTGTGTGAACCTGTCCGCTCGCCCCCGTGCGCGCAGCGGAGCATGTGGGCCGCCAGCGCCGCAGGGTCATCGTGGCGGGCACCGCACTCGCACTGTTGGACCCCGACGAGGCAGTCAGGGAGGAGGCCAAGGAGCCGGTGGGCCGCCGTCCTGAATACCGACTGGAATTGTCAGCGCCGCGTAGATGGGGAGTGCTGATAGCCACGCCGCCGCCCCGGGGGAGGAGGCGGAGAGGATCCGGTCGCGCCCTCGGATGTCGTGCGGCGGATATGCATTAAGAGAATGAGCTCGCCCACAGAAGAGAGGGGCTGGCAGAAGCCAGCCAAAAAAGAATGGACATAAACCAAAGAGCCCCTGTTTTTCTTAGCGCTTCTCTTGGCCCCCTTCTCGTACTTTGTTCATTCTTTTTTGGGCTGGCTTTTCCAGCCCCTATTCTCAATGGGCGAGCACATTCTTCTTTCTGCCACAATAGGTGCCGAAAAGAGACGAGTTGAGACGAGTTTGTTCCACTGGCAGTCGACGTGCACGGAGCCTTTGGCTCGAAAATGGCTTGACTTGCTCCACCGCCTGGCGCGGCGTGCAGCGGCCCGCCGCCTCGGGCAGCAGGGCGAGCAGCCCGGCTTCAACATCGCCGGGTCCCTCGCTCAAGTCTTCCGTATGCGTTTGGCCGTCTCGATACAGCGGTCCCTTGACTTCGCGGTTCACTTGCGCGCAGGCCGAGCTTTGGCGGCGGCCTCCCGCTTCCGTCAGGGCGACGTCTGTCCGCCAGCTAGCTACTCGGACTTGCATCTCCTGACTAGAGGTTACTGAGCGTTCCCTGGCGTTTCTTCATCTTCCTGGCTGATGTCTTAGTCCTAGTCGTTCGCACTCGGGCTCCCTCAGACCTTGTCAATTCCTTTGGGCTGGCCTTTCCCAGCCACCAGTCAATCTGGCGGCGCTTCTTTTTCTTTTTCATTTTTTAAATAGGTGCCGAAAAGAAGGGAAACACACAGCTCGGCTTCTAGACAACTAGACATGACGGAACCACAGGAAGCTCAATACCTGCGGGTGAGCAACATCAGGTCAGTATAGCTCGAAGCTGGAAAAGATGCAGGCAGACGAGACCCGGAAGCAGCAACGATAGCACGGCCCGCGCGCGAGTGGAATAAGGAAGACAAGCACAAAAAGAAAGAAAGCAGCTACGAATCACTCAGTACCCCCTGCTAAGCAGTCGCAGGTCAGAGATGCTAGGCTCCTGGAAGTGGGTCCCCTGGCCAGAGCCAGAGGCAGAAGGCTGTAGTCCCCCCTGTAGTCTCGTGCATAGCTGTGGGGTTATCTGGCCAAGCGCTTGCCCCAACCAATAGAAGAAGTAAGACGCTTCCAGGAGAGGAAGACGTTTCAGGATAAGGCGGTGGCTGGGAAGAAGTGCTCGCCCATAGAGAAGAGGGAGGGCTGGGAGAGGCCAGCCCAGAGAAAAGAGTGAACAGACTTTGAAAGGGCCAGCGAAAGTGCTATGGCACATAGGGAATGAAGTAGCTACGAAAAAGTCAGTAACCTCTGCTAAGCAGCCGCATATCGGAGAGGAGAAAGGAAATGAGTGTGTATCAAGAGATGGAGGGCCATGTGTGGCCAAGTACAAAAGGAAGCACATTGACAAATGTACGTCACCTGCTGCTAAGCTGACCATGACCAGCTCAGTAATCACGAGTCAGGTCGCTAATTGATGCCCGAATACCGGACGGCAACCGACAAGCTCTTGAGCTACCAGCTAAGGCTAAACCAGGTTTCTGATGCAGCGCATGAGCCTGAGCTCGCTGCAGACAAGCTGACACTCGACTTCGCAAGAATGACAAGTAGGCTGCCGGCATGCCCATCTGAGCTGGAAGCATATCCTCACGTCGAGCATATCCCAAACTTGCAATATTCTCCAGTAAGGTGTGGAGAGGGCGATGGTTGTGAAAGGCCAGCCCAGAAACAGAACAGAAGGAGCAAAGCTCGAAGGGGCCAGGGAAAGTAAAACCTCGGTTTCCATAATGCCGGAGACGAACCAAATAAAGCAAGCCGCCCCTTGAATCCAGGCCAGTTAGTCACCTCCACACATTATGCACCTCTCGTCATCTGATGAGTTTGCGACATCCTCCCCTGCAGTATTTGCCAGTAAGTATTTGGGCTGATCCATTTAGGCCACTTTGTATTTGAGCTTGTCCTGTAAGGCCATTGTGTATTGAGCCAACTTATGTATTGAGCCAACTTTCGTCGCTTCTTCTGGTGCTTATCAATGACTGACAGACAAGCAGTTGCTACATCACATGTTGCCCTATAAATAAACTGCAAATTTGATGAGGAAGTAATTTTCACGTCTGTACCAGACCTTAGCAAGGTGGGAAAAGCATGCCAAGGGAAGAAAGGGGGAGCGCGTTGTACTTTTGAGGTGCTAACAGCCACAGTCCAGGATGCCATAGTTGTAGGGCTCGACAACGACTACATCAATATGGAGCTTTATTACGTCCCAACAGGGCAGCAGCCACACTACTCAAAAAGTAGAAAGCATAAAGGTCTAAAGCAAAGCTTATGCACAGGCTGACTGCGTCCAGAACATGTAACCAAGGCAGGAAATTCTAGGCTCTTGACAGACTGCTTATCTGAGGACAGGCGGGAGCAGCACCCCGCCTGTCCTTATGGCATATCCCTCATACCTCGGATTGAGAAAGCCTGCTGCTATCTGCTCTGGCGTACGCAGCACTGTAAGCGGCATGCTATCCACCTGCCAGAACTGATGGCAGCTACTCACTTGGATCACTAGCAACTGCTAACAGCGTGGTAGTATGTACCAAGAGCATGGAGTAGCAACCACAGATTCCACTAAAATGATGGTCGCAAGGCTGCTTCACCAGCTTTGCGACTAACATAGTTACAGATGCTGCTGAAATTGGGTAGGAGTGTGAAGCCGCGGCCAACAAGTCCTTTGACAACAGCAATAATGCCTGTAAGCCATTTGGTAGGCGGTGAGAATGATGGTAAGGGATGGACTGGATTTTTTGCAGCTTCAGGCACCACATAATGCCGGCTTCACTCAGCAGCTGTAAGTGTAACACAGAATGCCCGTTTCTTCATCCACGCTTGAAGGAGTCCAAGTGTGAACATGCTGAGATGCATCCTGCTCATGGAAGCCCTGAGCTGCCAAAGATGGCTGCCATCTCCTCCTTGGTAAGTGCAATCGAATTGGAGTGATCAAATGTCTTGATGGGCCTTGCAAGCTCCACAAGCTCTTCCACGGGCTTCCCAGGTGCAACAGAGGCCACAAGTGCCACAGGCTCCACCACCTCAGCAGACTGCGAATACTCTGCGCGCTCTGCAGGTGCCACAGGCTGTGTGAGCTCAGGAGGCTCCCCTGGAGCCACGGGCTCTGCAGGCTCCTCGGCGGCAAGGAGGTGGACTGCATCGCCAGTCTCCTTGATCTCCTCCTTAATTGGCCCAGACACACCAGGAGGTGCCTCCTCCACGTGCGCCATGGCTTGCTCTGCCAACACGGGAACACTGGCAACCTGCCCTGCATCACCTGCAAGGGCTTCCTGTGCTCCTAGGTTGCTCTCTACAGAAAACTCCTGTGCAGTCTCCTCAGGTTTCACAGTGCCCTCCTTCACAGCCGGCTCCTCTGCCATGGGAACGGCCTCTTTCGAATCCGCAATCACACGGTCGACACCCAACCCTGCAGACACCTGCTCAAGAGCATTCCGAAGGTCGATCAATAAAGTCCTCCCGGAATGTGGCTAGCTGAAACAAACTCTAAACTTCATGTACATGCTCTTGCAGTCTTTCCCTCAACCAGGCTCTCACCAACCACGAAGACTCCAAGCTTTGCAACTTATGTGGTCACGCATCATGTGCACTAGACTTCACGATTCCAAACGAGCAGCACACCTCATCATATGGAGTTGCCGTGCTTGGCACATTCTTCATTGGGATGGTCCCATTTGCTGCAGCCTTTGTGTCAACGCTGTCATCATCCTCGGGCGCAGTCACGTGCTCCAGTGTAGCCGGCGTGCTCGACAGCACTGTCTTCACCTCTTCAGGACCAAAACCCTCCCCTTTGTCGGTCCCAGATGCAGGGTCCTGCATAACGTCGCGCATCAGTACCTCGAAAAAGCTACGCAGTAACCATGTTCACTGGTCCACGAGCCGTATCTCCGACAGAACCATCAGAAAACCCAATGTAAGAATGTGCTACAGTGCCTCAGGCTGATTCATAAACTGTGTCAACAATGTACTGAGGCTTGATTGTGTCAAGCCCGGCACTATAATCATAACTAGCACATTAGCCTCACCTTGATGCCGCCGTCCGTGGCACTGTCCTCGGGTGCAGGGGCAGCCGCAGTCGTCACAGCCAGCGCGTCCTCCTTCTTCAGGCCGCTGGCGGCCGTCCGCTGCTCCTGGGCGGCAGCGGGCCCCGCAGAAGGGCGGACGGCGACGCCGCCGCTCTGGTCCTTGAGGCCCGCCTGGCAGCGACGACAGGCGCAAATGCGTCCAATTGAGAAGCAGGACCCTCTCGTTAGAGAAGCCTCGGGCCTCACGAAGCTGGGGCTGTCGAGGCCATCAAGAGGAACCTGCGTAAGCTAGCAGGACGTCGCGGAGCTGGCAATGGCGCCCGTCGTCGCAGCACTCCGCATGCGCCTGCGGCGGCGCTTCTCGCGGCGGAGGCGCTGCCGCTCGCTGGAACTGGGGCTCACAGTGGGGGCGGTCGTCCCGGCGGGGCTCGGCGCCGACGCCACGGTGCCGTGCGACTTGCCCAGGCATTGCCCCATGGCGGCGGCGGCGGCGGCAGCGACGGCGGCGGCGGCGTCGGCGATGGCGGCGGCGTNGGCGCCTCGTGCTGTGATGTTGTCGAAAGCGGCAAATGCCGTCGGTGGGGATGGGGGAACATTCGAGGGGGGGCAACGCAGGCCCCTCCCTCGCCGCGAACGGCTCAATGGATTAGCGGGTCACTTCCTTATGGAGGCTCGAAATCGGAACCGTGGAGCAATCGGCCCACCCTACCTCTCGCCGCCGGAGCCGTTGGGCAGCGCTCCGCCGGGGGGCGGGCGCCGCTGACTCGGAGGTCGCCACGTGTCCTCCAGCGAGCGCGCCCTGGATTCGCGCGCGCACCCCCGCTTCGCGGTCGGCCCCTCGCCCTAGTCGCGGCTGCTGACGGCTGCCGTCAGGAAAGGCGGCCCCCGTTTTCCTCCGCCCTTGGCACCCAAACCCACAACGCCAAACCCCTAGACACTGGATGCAAGCGCTTGCTTTCGAAAGAAAGCGCGGCCAGATCAACTGGTGGCTTCCAGCCCAGACGAAAGCGCGGCCACATTGACTGATGGCTGGGGCCAGCCCAGAGGAATGGACAAGGTCAGAAGAAGCCGGATGGTGCAGAAAAGCAAGGTACTCAGGGCTTTGCACCGCCGCGCCGGTCGCGCCCTTGCGCCCTTGCCTCTGGCTTGCGCAGCGGGGTTGCTCGTCCCTCCCCTCATCTCGTCTGATTCCCACTGCTGACACGGGGGTACTAATAGCGCCCTGCCTGCCTTGCCTGTGGCTCCGCTCTCATGGTCATAAACACCCTATGTATGCATCTGGCTGGCTTTCACAGCCGCACTTCTATGTTCAGCAGCCGCATCCTTTGGACGTACATTTCTTTGGGCTGGCCTGTCAGCCATTCCTCTCTTTGGATGAGGCTGTCTCTGTTGTGCCCTGCTGCTTATCGCTCAGCCCTGCTCGTGCTTCCCGTTGGAAGAGCTGTTCCTCTCTCCAGCGGAATCTCCCTCTGATTTGATCAAAGAAGCTTCGCAAAGAGGGGCTTGAATGCACCTAAATTAGTCCCAACCAGCAACCTCTGGCTACGGGCTTCTGAATTCACTCCGTTTCAGCCACCAATTGTGCTGAGTGAAGTGCGCCCCTTCATAAAGGGGCATCCCCATTGACCAAGTCGCTCGCTCCGGCCGGCGCTTCACAGCCACCGCCTCCTCTTGTGGGAGCCGAGCTGCTTCTTCTTATGGATGTGCTTTCTACTTCTCTCTCTTTCTCTCGGGCTGGCTTGTCACAGCCATTGCATTTCTGATCCCCCTCCCAGTCCACTTGTCCACTCCAAAGACTGCATCTTCACACAGACCTGTCTATAAACCATCTACGAGCCCTGGCGAAACACGCTGTTCCATGAGGGCGGTGAAGCGCTATCCCAACCTGATGGACAAGGGGTCTGACAGATGTGTCGATCAATGTGGACTAAATCTCTCCGAGAAGCCAGAGAATGATACTCTCACAAGCGGGGACTGTGGATGGCGGCTGGATGAGGTGAGGACGGCTGCGTTTGTCCAGCCAATGGAATGTCATTCGTCTATGACAGACTTGACCCTGCTTCCCGAGATGCTCGAGCCACTGACTACACATTCCTGGACCAGCAGGAGGATAACAGGCAACATAGATGCTGGCAACAGGAGTCCACACACCGCTCAAGGAAGGGTGAATCAACAGAAGAGCCAAAGAAGCAGCTCTTCAAAAAGCGCACTTGCTGTGACAACGGATGTAGGGGAATAGAGTAAGGGCTTCACTGCAGTAGCCTCAATATTTGAGTTGCCGACTTCACCTCCCTTGTATTCAGGCCACTGTCGCAAGTATGAAGACCATCAGTCAAGCGAAGCAGAAGCAGCTCATCATCTTGTGGTGCCAATGAGCATGTCACACCTGCGGCTTGTAAAGACTAGTCAAGACTTGGGGGTTCCACTGATGATAGCCCAACCCACTCGAGCATCACAAACCTGCAGAGGGGCTCGTACAGCTGCCTACACAACAATTAGTTGCACCTTGCGAAGAGTAGCTTGCTAAGCAGGCATTCCTGTCCTGAAGGGGCAGTAATTGCGAAAGTAAGAAGGCTGCTGCACTTATAAAGGCTCCTCTCCAAATCAATGCCCAGTCTCCTGTTTACGGTAAGAGGCCTCTTTGACTAGCTCGCCTTCGAAAGATGGGTCTTTTTCCAGTATATTGATGGTCGCCCCTTCAGCAATAAATGAGGTAGTAAAATGCACTCGCCCGTGCTTATGACAGCACATGACCTTGACAGGCTCCTGAAAGACATGGTTCTGCAATAAGCTGCCTTCTTGACTTCGTACTAGCATTTGCCACGGCACTTCAACCCCTGTAGGGTCCTTGTGATGCAGGAGCAGAACACAGCAAGACCACTTTGCCATTTAGCAAGACTGTGCAAGTACCTGATGTACCAATGAGCACATCATCCTCATTCTGTACTCATCTTGAGCGTTTCTTCGGAAGCACCTTCTGAGCAGCCACACCACCAACAACTTGTGACTAGGCAAGCACCGGAAGTACGTAAGCATGCATGCCACTTGCCCTGCCCTTACATCTAACAATGCCGTCAGTCACCTAAGACTTGTGTAGGAATACAGCACTCACCACGTGAGTGCTGTGTAAGTGTGCATGAGTTGCCACTTCTGCATGAGAAGTCTCGTGTGGCACATTCTAAGTAGGCACTTCAGAAGGTGTCGCCAACCTCGTCTAATTAGTGTACCTGCTGAGGGAGGCATCATTGTAATGGGCACTTGATTAACCAAGTGCAGATGATTGATAAGATGCCAGTCCCCAGCTGCTGCAGCTTAGACAGGACCAGCAGTTGCCATGACCGAAGTCAACGCTTGGGCTTCAAGAGGCTAACCTCGGACACGACAATGAAGGCTTGCTTCTGCTCTGCCACATCTGCCAATGTCTTTCGGTCATCCGTGAGTTCAAGAGCAGCCCAGCCTTCCTGTGCAGCAGCGGAAGCCAGCCACAACGCACAACACAGAGGATCAGTGGGCCAATTTATATAATATGTGAATGGACGATGTCAATGGGCACATCTCGTTCAACTTCACATATCCTAGCTCTCATTCTTTTCCTATTCAGTCTGCCGGGCAAGCAAGGCCAAGCATGATACTGAGTCAGTCCTCAAGCATTGGTGTACGCAACATCTTGCAAAGTAGGCAAGAAGAAGGCTCCCAGGCTCTCCCGTACAGCGCTGGTAGTCTGCAGGCTTATGTGGCTGCTGCGCCTGAAGCCAAACAGCCTGCTGCACAACATCTTCAAGCGCCCAACCTGAAGTTCGCAGCAGATGGATACTGAGATGGGCAGACTGCAACTGAAATGCACTGACAGTCTTTTTTATGGAAAGCATTGACATCCAGGCTTGCAGGATGGCAAGCACGCTCATTTCACTAAGGACTCACAGTGGTTGACCCTGGAAGCTTCTTTGTCAGTTGCTTCAGTGGCAGGTCCCCATCTCCTTTGAGATTGAGCGTAACAGCTGGTTATGGAAAAAACACACAGCATCCACCCACAGTCAGCCAATCAAGACAAGCATGGGCGCACTCTAGCAAATACTGGCATACTAGCCAGGGTAGTCTAAGCATGCAGTCCAGAATCACCCTCCTCAGCACAGGAAAAGAGAATCTACCCCGCTCAAATGAATTCTGTCAAGGTTGCTATCATCTCAGCCCTCCTGTTGGGAAAAGGCATCGGTACTAGGAAGGATGCCGCTGATCTTCAAAGAGAATCATTGTTGGCAGCAACAAAGACATTGTGGAAGCAGTTGTTACAGAAGGACTCACTCAGGAAGTCGTCTGCAAGTGCCCGTGCTCTCCTGCTAGGCACGGCGACCATGCTCTGCTCAACTTGGTGCAGCTGCAACAGTTCCTCGTATCTGCTCAAACACTGGTAACTTGTAAATAAATAATGGTGCTCGCAAAATTACAGGCCATGCAGGTGTGGCCATGGAGTGCCTGAGCAATGGCTAGAGTTGGCAGAGCCTAATCACCTGGGGTGCTCCCGCTGGATGTCTTCCCTGCTCCTGATGGACTCCTGCGACATGATGTTGTGGATGTACCTGGATTTGTCGAGATCTGCCCTGAGTATCACTTGGGGAGGAAATAATAACCCCAGTTAAGGTCAGCGTCACTTGGTCTCATTACGCAGTTAGTCTCACCTGATCTCCGAGTCCCTTCGCTCATGCGGCGTGATCTGCAGAAACCCATGTCCATGGTAGGTTATTGTGTCAGCCTTGCCCTTCCTGGCAAGGCATAACATGGAAATAATTGTGCACACTTGTGTTGTACAGCAAGGTCGTGTCCTTGGACCTGGTCATGTGAACCAAAGGATTTGCACATGCAAAGGTCCATATTTAGCAAAAGGTTGATCTACTTAAGCGATACAGTGTTGCTTGTTGAGGAACAAGCACTTCACATGTCATTACGGAAAGACTTACTTCACTGCCATTCAAGACCTTGAGCCCCTTCACACGCGCCACGACCATGTATCGCTGGGCAGCACCAGATGTAGTGTGTGTGATGGGGTTGCCTGTCAGGCGCACTTCCTGTCAAAGGCAGACCAGCATGCGTGGCCAGAACAATCAAGCCCCATGGATTGCCCTCAAGTCAGAGAGGCAGTAAGCCCACATAACACTTCTGCCAATCTTTCACTCTACACTGATCAAGGCTATCAGCTTGTCTTCAAGTGTTGTTAACGTGCATAGCATACAATGACTACATATTCCGTAGGGGCCCATGATGGATACGACACCTCTAAAGACAATTGCATCAGTGCTTGTCACATTGCACCCGCTTCAGCACTAACCAGAACACAAACACTGGCAGACTTTGCCGTTTTTGGTGATTGGTGGACAGGCAGATATGCTTGGTAGGGTCTATCTCTTCCGAACCTTCAGAGCCGAGTATGTATTCAGAGCATCAATAGCTGCCATGGTGCTTATGCTGTTATTGCCTGACACACAGCGATACTCCCACTCACAGTCAGAAGTGCAACCATGTGGAAAGCCTTGAAGAAGAAAGAATTTACTGAGGTACGACAAAGGTAACAGACAGGGAATGCACTTGCCGAGCACCAAGCACCCGAGCTTGGCAAACGGAGGCTCTGTGGCCCCGACTTCATGAGCAACTGATGGCGCCAGTTCTTCTGTGGCAGGGAAGGGCTCCACATTGAGGAGCCCATTGCCGCTGAGGTTGAGCAACTCCAAACTACAATATTATACAGGATAGAACTTGGTCAATTGAGCAGCAATTGAGCAGAGACCTTAGAAGAGTGAGCAATAGAAGGTCGTATAAGCCACCCTCCAGCCTTTTGAAGGCTGTTATCATGTCTTGCAGTGGTTACACTTGATTGAGCATTCTAGATGTAGTTTTTAGATGTAAATATAGATTTTATATATTTACATAACTCAAGGTAACAAAAACCTCACATATGAGACAAGATGAGGGGGGATTGCACGTGTCGTACCTAAGAAGGCTGGACAAGCACTTGACCTCATCCCAATTACGGATTTTATTGCCCTCAAGGTCAAGCAGGCGCAACGATGGGAAGCTGAGCTTGCAGCCACGTGCTGTGTCCAACTGCGTCAGGCAGCGCAAGGGCCTAGCCTCAGAGCAGCGCCTCTGCTGACACCTTACCCTCTTGCTCCCAAAGGCAACCACAAAGGAAAATATAAGCAGAGCCATTTCATGACGAGCGAATGAGTAGCAGTAGCAGTACAACGTCTTTCAGCATCGCGCCTCTTGTAGTATAAGGTACTTGTACCAAATTAGAAATCTAGCAAGTGGGCCGCAAGCACAGCAATGTAAACAATGGACTGGAGACTAGCAATATTGACCAGCAAACACAGCAGCTCCTACATCAGAGGCAAGTGTACATCCGAAACCTGCAAAAATTCGATGAGGTTGCTGCAGAGATGGAGCTCCTGGATTTTTGGGATGCTCGTGCTCAGCAGTTGGACCTGAAGGGTGATGGATGTAGGACAACAAGCTGCCATTTAGGATGCCATCCATACCTCGTTCGACATCGTAAAGCTTCACGGGATTGGGTAAATGGGCAGCAAAGTTGCACTATTACTGATGACTCACAGGAGAAAGTCATCATGTGAGGATAAATGGGGCTATGTATGACCTACATCCTTCCATTGCAGATTGCAGTTGTTCAGCACAAGGATCTTGAGTCCCGCCATGCCAGGCAGGAGTGGCGGTGCTGGCAGGAGCCTGCCGTCGCTGAGGTCGAGTGTTTCCAGCACGGGGAGCTCCTGGCAGATCCTGCTCACATCCTAGCTTCACAGCTCGTCGAACGCAGTCAAGTGGTGACAGGCTCCCAATCTTCAACGGTGGTGCAACATGGACGAAGACAGAGTTCAGGACTTGACGTTGATAATCGAGGGGCAGCATGCCTCACCTCCCAGTGTGAGAGCAGGTGCTCGGAGATGTAAAGCTCCCGAAGATCTGCCGCCGACATTGTCAAGGAAAGCAGACACCTCCTGTTGGACCCAACCTCGTCTCCATTTGGGCGAAACATGGAATGGAAGGCAAGCCACAACGTGCTAGCCTTGTCGCTTAGTCCTTCAGCCCTCAGGCTGCAATGTCAGATTTAAGGTGGTCAAACGATCAGTGCTTATGTAATGAGTTACCTCTTCACAGCCACTATTAATCCACACGAGGACCCCTCAGACACCCAGAAGGATACTGCCAGCAGCTGCTCGGAGCTCGCCAGGGCATCCAGCCGACGCAACGCCAGCTCCAGGCAGATACGCCACGCGGAGGCGGTCCAGCCGGGCCTGCTGCGCCTCCACCTGCGCTCGGCCGACTAGCTCAATCGGCAGGCGCCGTCGCCCGCTCGAAAGTATGTACATGTCATCAGCTCCTGCCGCAGCGCCACCGCTTAAAGCCTGGTCAGGCTAGAGACGGGTGTAGGGTTTGGGGTTTGGGGGTTAGGGGTTTACGTTTAGGATTTAGGGTCAAGGTACAGTGGTTTAGGGTTAGGTCAGCTATAATTGAAGCCTTGGGTCTGAAGATCAGTCTTTGCGATTTAGGGTTTAGGATTTTAGCGGCTCAGGGCGTAAGGGGGTAGGGTTACCGGCTTAGGGCTAAGGTTTAGCTATAAGTGAAGCCCTAGGTCTGCATATCAGCCTTCTGGCTCGAGGACTGGAGTTGAGGAAGCTCGGAAAGCCGGCGGGAAGCTGGCGTTAATAGCGCACCGGCGGTGGGCTCGCGGGATGTGTATCGCGCCTCCAGCGCCGCCAGGAGGCTGACGCCGGCGCAGGCCCGAGACGGCCGCACAAAAGACGCGCCGCCGGGGACGGCGGCGGCGAAGTGGGAGACACCGCCGGCGTCGCCAGAGTGACGGCCGCGCGAGGGGTCGTCCCAGTCCACGCCGAGCCAGTCGCCGGCCTGGCCGGCAACGGGCCCCACGTAGCGCAACGTCGCGGCGTGGTACTGGCTATGAGCCTGGTCACCTGCCGCCGCCGCCGCCGCCGCCGCGACTCGCACGCGCTGCCCCGGCCGGAAGCCGCCTGCCGCCGCCATGGCGGACCTCCGCGCAACGTTCAAGTTTCAGTTTTAAAGGATCGGGGTTTAAGGGCTGAGGGACAGGCGCCGAGGTCCGGGCGCCTGAGACGCCCTGTCAGCTGGAGTGCGCGGCCGCCGCGCCGCAGCTTGCCGCAACCTCGTCTCGAGCGCCGAGCTGACGCCTCCGCAGTGCTGGCCATTCCCGCTTGGCCGTCCTCAAGCCACGCTCTCGATGTGCTCGGCTAGCTGCAGCTGCCATCCTCACCGCCCTTTGCTTCAAGACAGACAAAGACAGAAAGACAATTCCAGTAGAGAGGCGATCGCTGTGATCAAGACGGACTCCACCTTTGCTTGCGGGTGTACTTCAAAGAAAGACTCATCCAAAGTGGGCGAGAAGCTCTTGGAGAAGCTACGACTGAAGTGGCAATAGTAAGTGAAGTGCATCTCTGCCCGACAGAAAGTGCATGAGCTCTCATTCAAGTGCATGGGAAGCGCACATTGACATGACGTACAACAAGACTTTCCTTCACAACAAAAGTCCTCGATGCATGTTGGAGCTTTTGTGGGCTGGCTTCTTACAGCCCTCGCCCCCTTCCATAAGAGCAGCCATTGAAGAGGAGGCTGGCTTAAGTGCAGGCACTAGCCCGGTACCAGAAGTGGTTTCACATGTGTGACCATCACAAGATCAACATTGTTAAGGCCCGTGAGTACACAAGCACAGGGGAGATATCAAGTCATGACACACACTTCCTACATATGTTAGGCCCTCGCGATCACCACAACTGATCTGCTTCTCTTGCACACAGCTCATGACCCTCAACAGCTGTCTATGAATGTCCAGTAAACAGTCCTTGAGGACTGTGAGCGTGAGTGTGTCTTGCACCTTCACCCGCTGCTAGCACTTCACCCACTGCTAGGTGAAATGCATGATTCCAGCAACCTGGTCTGATATAAGGGTCCCTTCCTGCATCATACAGGTTGCTCAAGACTCTAGTCGGAGTAGCTGCCCTAGGCTGCTTGTTCATAGGCGGTGGTGGGAGAAAAGCCCGCCATATGCTGCTTGTTCATAGGCGGTGGTAGGAGAAAAGCCCGCCACGTGTGCAGAACGGTGGCTCGTAGCCAGAGACTGCAGCAAAGAAGTAGAACGCACAGACCAAGAACCAGACAATGGGCACAACCGTGTATAACGGCACGCGCCAGTCGGGTGGTGGTACGAGCTGCTGGGGGGCCAGGATCGGAACACCGTACTCGTCAAAGTTGAGCATTGCCCTCCGACTGCTGGGCCTTGGGTGCCACCTGTTATGAGATGCATGCATGGAGGACATGGCACAGGGCGGCATTGCTAATTGAGAAGCTCAGGCAATAATCCTTAATCGGGGTATTCCCCGAGGCCCACCTCAAAAGCTGTTGCTTGTTGCCTTGGAAAAAACGCTTGTGCTCAAGTGCGCATAAAGAAGTGAGCAGGTCGACATAGGTGATTACAGATGAAAGTGCAGCTAACCTCTCCATTATGACGTGGAGGACGGGCACAAACATGTTCTGCATCCCAAATAGTAGGAATGGCACCCAGGATGTGACCTTGAGAAGAGCTCCACAGTCGTGGTAGTCCAGCGTTGCCATCTAGAGAGACAAACCTCTTAGATTCTTTGCTTCATGGGCAAAATATGAAGAGCTTTGAAATTCCATCTTGCAGCCCAGGTAAAGCACGCTCTTGATGAAAGCATGCTGCAGGTGATGAGCACTGCACATTCACTATGCCAGCGCACCTTGTATGCAATGACTACGCCTCCAGCGATGCAATACACAACATGAAACCAGACAACGCCAAAGTTGTCCGTCCAGGTGATGGCTTTCTGTTCCAAGAGCAAGCATACCATGCAGATCATCGAAGCAAGTCGCCTACAGATGCGGCCAGTGTAGACGCTAATGAAGCATAGAGAGCGCCACCGGAAAAGTACGAGCTGGAACAGTCGGTGTTTCAAACATCACATACTGACCTTCTTAGTGCTTCCGGTGGCCTCAAAGCGGCTTGTGAACCAAGGAAAGAAGACCCGTGCTATTGCCCAGCAATTGTACGGTGCCATCCAATACCAGCACTGGCCGGATAAACAGCAGAGTCTTTCAGGCTAAAGGGCGCAGCGTACCCAAGCTCAAGATCTTTATAGAATGCCTTCTCCATCCATGACTCCATCACACCCTAGCGTGGACCACTAAGTGGGGCTAGCATTGTAGAGCGATTGCAGGTGACGATGTCCACTTACTCCCTTTGCTTACGAGCACATCCTTGCTTGGCCAACACAGATTTGGGGAGACTGGTGGCGACACAGATATAGAAACCAAGTTAGGCTTTGAGCCAGGGATGAAGAGCAGGAGGCTCACAGACCTGCTCCCCACGGATTTGGACGTTGATGGACTTGGGAAGGCGGCAGAAGAAGATGTAGCACATGATGCGTGAAGCCACTACATATGGCACCAGGAGAATAATGTACACCTTCGCAGTCTGCATATCACATGATCCAGAAGTGCCGACTACTGCATGCACTCAGAGACCAACTTGCCGGCTGCCAGCTGGCATATTTGATGTGGCTGAGATGCAGATCAGAAACGCAGCAGCTAAACCGCGTCAAAGCAGGAATAGCTGTGCTCACCTTGTATCCGCCAGCCATGATGCGCAAGTCAAAGGCGAGGATGAAGATAGGAAGGGTCATCATCAGCAGAACGACGACGTTCTGGAAATAGTGCAGGCCAGCATACCAGTAGATGATGCGACGGTACAGGCTGCCAAAGCATAGGTGCGAGAGAAGGTCTTACATCAAGTCAATTGCATGCCAAATTTCGTCTTATATTATGCTGCGGTCGAGACAGTGGAAGGGTTCAGGGTTCAGCTCTCGCTCTAGCGACCAGCTTGACCACAACGCCAGGGCAAATGTTGGCAGGTGCTGGGGCACAGGAGGACCTGAAGTGGTGTCCTCTTCGGAAGAGGGGATTATGCTTGAAGAGAATCTGCAGGCTGCCCGTCGCCCACCGTTGGTGCTGCTTGATGTACCCCTGCAGTGTCCACGCCGCGAGGCCTGCCTGGCAAGTACCAGCGGAGGCGTCAATGACCATCCTCATCAGTATCTCAAGGACTAGGTCCAATCTGTCGTGTTGCTGCTAGCTTGCCAGCTTCTCGAGTCGGTTTGGATGGGATCTGCAGCAGTACTTCACAGCGGCAAGTCTGAGGCAGAGGCTACATGTGCACGCAACGAGCCTGACCTGCAGGCGCTGTGTGATGTAGACTGAGTTGTAGCCCTGTGAGTGCAGTGTCAGTGCCGTGTCAAAGTCCTCGGTGATGGAGCCCGTCGTGAAGCCCTGGATCTGGCGCAAGCAGCTGCTGCGGATCACCATGCCAGTGCCGACACACTGGGCGCTGTTGCGCCCATCGCGGTATGGCAAGATGACATCATAGAAGTCCTGCGTGATCGCCGGGCGACGGAGGTATGCTTGGTTATGACAAGCTGGCGCACTGCAAGGGGCCAAGCTCGGGGAGGTCAAGCAAGCTCCTAAGCAAGCTTAACCAAGGATGCCTGCTGTGGTACCTGGGACGCGTCGTTAAGGGGGTCTCCACGAACGATGTTGTAGAAGGCTTGCGGGCTCTGCACGAAGGCCACGTTGTCGGAGTCGAAGTGCGGCAGCATGCTGGCCAGGAAGAAGCGCGAGGGGATCATGTCCGCGTCCAGGATGGCGACGAAGTCACCGAATGCGTGGCGCAGGCCCCAGTTGATGTTCCCTGCCTGTCCAGGAGCAACGAGGAAAGGAAATCTGTACCAGCTCAGAAGGCCTGCGTACCAGCAGCGCTCAATGGCAGCTGCTTTGCGCAACCGGCGTATGCCAACGTGGATGAGCAGCCAGCACTAAGCGAGCTCATGACCTTGAAGTGGTGGGGCACCCCCTTGGGCTTTGATCTCCGGAGATACCGCACCCTCCCGCCCGTCTCAGCACCCTCGACCTCCACCCAGTCCTGCGTACTCATGCCAGCTTCCGACAATCAGTAGCTCCCTCATCTGTTGGCAGTCCGACCTCAACTTCAGCAACATTTAGATGAACAATCTGGAGACAGCAGAAGACTAGATCATGCCTCTTTTGGGCTCATGCAGACACGAGCAGCACGAAGGAAGCGGACCTTGAGTTTGTCGTCGCAACCATCGTCGCATACCCACACGGTAAAGTAGCTGGTGGGGTACTTCTGGCTGGCGGCCGCCCGCACCGTATCTGCGGCGCATCCGCTGCCGTTAGACTCGGGCAGCGCTTGCCGCCTCCAAGCTCGGCATGCCCATGCAAGTCGAAGGCTGGCCTGAAAGCTGTCCAGCAGTATTATTGTGTGCTGCATAGAAATGCGTGAACAGTAGGTCAACCGCGAATATGCTTAATAGGTGATAAAGACTGCCTCACCGACATTGGACGTGGAGACCGAACCTCTAACTCTGCAGAGGGTCTCATCGTACATGGGCGTGTACGCACCTTGGATGACCTCGAGGTCCTCGTTGCAGCAGCAGACGAGTATGGAGACGACGGGGAAGGGCCCGGCGGAGAGCATGAGCTTGGCGGGGCGCTCGCGCGCGGGGCGCGACACCTCCAGGAAGAGCACGAGTGTAGAGAGGTAGATGGACACCTCGGTGGCCAGGAAGAGGATCGGTGTCGGCCCGATGGTGGCGATGTTCCTGACGACCATGTTGAGCTTCCAGCCGAGGTAAGCGCCGCCGCCGGCGCAGACCAGCAGCATGGTGGCCACCATGAGCGCGTGGTGCAGCGCGGGGCTCATGCTGTCGCCGGTAATGGACGCCGCCGGCGGCTGCGACATCCAGTCCTCCTCCGCTGCCGCCGCCGCCGCCGCCGCCGCCTGCTCCGGCCCGAGCACCGCCACGGCTGCGCCATTGGCGAGAGGCGGCAGCACGCTCTCCTCCCACCCCGGCGCCGCGTCCGCCGGCGGCGCCAGCGGGAGGCGGCCGAGC
>WELB01000090.1:96258-113063 GCA_009602725.1 Spirogloea muscicola
TTTTTTTTTTTTTTTTTTTTTTTTTTTTTTTTTTTTTTTTTTTTTTTTTTTTTTTTTTTTTTTTTTTTTTTTTTTTTTTTTTTTTTTTTTTTTTTTTTTTTTTTTTTTTTTTTTTTTTTTTTGCTGCGGGCGAGCCGCGGTGGCGATGGCCTCCGACGGGCCGCCGCGGGGCCCTCCGCGGGCCGCCGCCCGCGGCTGCGGCGCATCCGGATCAATCCGGGGCCTGTAGATTGGCGCCGGCCCCCGTGCACCTAAGGCCTTCCCGTCTGCCTGCTCCGACGTCCGCAGTGACTGTGGCGGCCATTGGAGCGGCACCATGGTGACGGTCCGGGAGTAGTATCCTCCGTTAGCTGGGATCCAAGCGGTGTTTGAGTCCATGGCGGGCATTGTGGAAGCTGTGCCTGTGACGCTGCAGAGCCTAGCCTCCTGCCCCACTGCACGTGACCCCTCCAAGGGCACATACATGGCGAGGAGAGGCTGCCCACTGGCGGTGATGTCGATGTCAGGTCGACGAATACATCAGATAGTTCTGAGCACCCGCGATCGCCGGCTTGACAGATAGGATCACATACTTGGTCGCCGGATGCAATGGAATATGGTTAAAGCCAACGTTGAGGTATCTGGCTCGTGAAGGCTGCCAGCTGTCTCTCCCAGACGGCTCTTATGGCAACATTAATTGCAAGTTGCATCTGTGATGCATTGGTTGAGTGTACTCTCTATACCCAAAAACCATGGCTCGCCTTATGAAGTGGCACATCTCCTTGACTTGGAGCACCAACACCAGCCGCATTGTGCTCCCGTTTACTCTCGAGGAGGTGAGCAGCTACCGGCTGCTTTATCGTAGGCCAGCGATCCAGCTTGCAGTGCTGCTTTGCTGGGAATGCTTTGAGGAATCAAAGCCCTCTTCTTGAGCTGCTGCTTGCTACATTGCATCCCAGTCAGGGAACTGATTTGTGATAGTCTGTCAGGTTTGGCTTTCGCCAAAGTGATCCCACAACTCTGACGCAGTGCCAAGGCACGTAACCCTACAAGTTCAACAAGTTTTGAATGCTGCCGCCAAGCTGAGCACCTTGATGTGCACTTTCCTGATTTGGGTCTCCCCCCTGTCTCGCAGTACCGGGTGGCGCAGCTCTACATGGTTGCAAAGTATAGTGCGAAGGAGTCTGAGTCTGACGATGGTGATGGTGTTGAGTTCCTCAAGAATGAGCCTTATGAAGATGAGAAGCGAAAGGGCCAGTACACGCATAAATATTACCACCTTGCCAGGTCTTTGCCTATCCAGCTGCCCTGTTCTGAGTAAACACTTAGAATACACTGAGAAAACCCTGAGTAAATTTTGAGCAAACACTTGTAAACACATGATCACTAAGTGACTGCTGGCACAAAGGCATGCTAAGAAGGCAGCTGCACTGCAGACTTAGCCCTGTGCACCTGCAGCAGTTGTCGCTGATGTAAGAATCTGAACTTGGGGGGGTCCACTTCAGTAAGCTACCAAGCTGGATTGCCACTATCATTCCTCAAAAGGCCCTGATGTTGGAGGAGGAGGCCTGGAATGCTTATCCTTACTGTAGAACAGGTGAGCGTTGATTTCATCTGAGGAATCACTCGAATGCCTTCACAACCAGCTGGAGCTTCTGCTAGAGCATGTCTGTGACTCTGGGGAGGCTCTTTCCCAGCGCTGTACTGTAGAAGGGTTTGCAAGAAGACAGCAAGAAAGCATTGACCAGAAATGACCATTTTGCAAATCTGACTCATAAGTTCTGTTGCCATGAAAACTGTGGTCTTGGGGCTTCATCAAATGTGCAGTTTATGCGGTACTTACTGCACAGCTGCCCTTTCCTTCTGCCCTACTTTCTTATCTGTGTGGGGCACTGAAGTTGCACTGAAGTTGCATGGAATTGCTGACTGGTATATCATATCAGAGCTGGAGACACTTGAATATTGATCATGGCTCTGTCAAAGAGCACATGAAGAATATTAGATTGACAAGTACTACATGAACACTTTGCAGAGCCCTTTCTTCACCAAGTTCTCGCTGACAATTGAGTCCTTCCACGTAGAGGACCGCGGCACTACAGAGAATGTGAGGAGATGTTTATGTGACTGCTAGTGGGCGTTGCCATACATGCTTTGCTGCCTACTTGCTGCCTAGCCTCTTTCAATTTCACGTGGGTCTGCAACGGCAGCTGTAAGCTCACTGTACTATGGAGGCCTCGACTTAATTAATCAGCCTTGGTTATACAGAAGACATGTGCAACGGGTGTGGCTGCTCTTGATTACTACGAGTCCTGACACAAGTCGACATAGTATGTGCTTGTGTGACAAGGCCCTGAACATGGATGCTGATCACCTCAAGATGCGGCAAGTTGAAATCATAGACATCGCAATGGACCCTGTCGATAAGTACATTCCTGAGGAGGATCCAAGCAAGTTCAAGTCCAAGAAGAATGGAAGGGGTCCACTTATGGAGGGCTGGATGGTGGGTGTGAAAAGTTGGATGTCCCTCCTCTGATTGTTCTGAAGTCTGAATATTCAAGCAGCACTTAGGCAGCTCTTCCAAAGAATCATGTGCTCGCTGCTTAGCAACAATGCCAGCAGAGTCATGAATTGTACAAGCTCAGATTCTACTACAGGAAGACCACTCGCATTTAGTTCATACGTGAATAAAGTACAGTGGTGACATATTCTGAGCCAAGTCTGCTAGCTCATCTGCAGCAAAAGTGCGAGCCCAAATTGTGTGCATACAAGGTGGTTTCTGTGGATGTGCCATACTGGGGCTGGGGCAGCCGGTTGGAAAAGTACATCGCAACAGTAGGTTCCCAGTGCCCTTCTGTTCTTTTCCCTCTTGTTGTCCTCGTTCCTGCCTTCATGACACTGTCAATGTATATTAATTACGGTAGCTGATGGGGCTTGTTCGCAGTACCTCACTGACCTGCTTGTCCGTGGCGCAATACCACTTCCTTATTGGCCAGAAAGCTGAGAGAAAGGTCTTCACTGACGGCCATCGGAAGAGTTTCTGTTGGATGGACGAGTGGATTGATTTGACCATGGTGGACATCCGCAAGATGGAACTGGAAACAGCAACCAACCTCCGAGAAGTAATACTCTCATAACCTGGAAGCCATGCCTGAGCACTTTCAGATTAGTTCGTTAATTTCGCTTCGCTATCTCATTTATCGAGCCCAGAGCTTCAGCGTCCACTAAGCTGCAACTATGGCACCTTGCATGTCATAAGTAACTTCGACTCAGAGTGAAGCCACAAGGACACTCGGCGTCAAGCAGCTAGTACTGATCCTGTCTTATGTGCAATCATCTCTTTCCTGGTAGAAACGTGCAAATGGCAAAGTGAGCACCCCAGGATCACAACAACAACCTCCTCTAGCCAATCAAGTAAGTGCTTGCAGGAGATTGCAATAAGAAGCTCTGGGCATTGTCATCATACAGCCAATGTCCATGTGCACATGATCGATGCAATGGGCATCTTTCATGCAGCATGTCCCTTGTCTCTTAGGCAATCAGACAGTAAACAGCTGACTGTGATTGGCATTCTCAGTCTACCCTGATTGCTCTGCTTTGCCTCATCCAGACTAGCCTACCGAAAGGTCTGGTCAGTGAGGACCCAAAGCAGCCTAAGACAACAACTGGCTTCTTCTCATACCTGTCTACGTCGAAGAAGTCTCCTCAATCCCCGAAGATTCAGTCTCCAAAAGCATCGGTGCGATGACATTGTGCAATCGAATTTGAACTCGCACTTTGACAAGAGGACTGGCCCAGGCTGGAAGTCTCTCTGCCGTAGGAAGCTACTGTCAGTTGCTTGAAGCATGCATGGATTGCTGCACCTGATGGTCAGCTTGCTCTGCAGCTGCCAAGGGAGGAGGTCACAGCTGGCAACATCCCTCAGCAGCCGCGAGCTCCGCCTAGCAACGCCACAACGTTTTCAACGGAGGGCGATGCAGTGAGCAAAGAGTACCAAGCCCTCCACGAGTCAGTCCATGGTCGTGGGTCTCTGAGAGCCAACGCATCATTTGAGAGTCTCTCAGCGGTAGCTGGATCGAAGGCGGGCCACTACTCTCACTCCACCACTGACATTGCCGGCTTGGCTGGGGGCAGCCCGCTGCTGATGCAAACACCCCCACGCACGCCTCGCAAGCACGCAGAGGCTAACGATTACACTGCCGGCTCTGATGAGAAGCCCGTGGATCACTATGTCGGCGTCATAGACAAAGCCATCCACAAGCTCAAGAGCCCTGGTCAAAGCCCCAGCCCAAGCCATTGACTAAGACACATACAAACTCCCAGTATCCAGAGTGCCGCAGCGCCTTGCTGTCCTACTATGGTGATTAACGCAGTCACAAGTCAGTGTCTGTACAAAATTCTCACACCGTGTGCATTGTTATCATCCACTTGCACAGCCCTGATTGACAATTTTCATGAGACTTGTTGATTGGACTATTGCTTGCTGGCAGTGTGGGAAGCCGACCCAAGCTGAGTCATGACCATCCTGCATCGATGTCCACGGGCTAGTCCAGTTTGCTGCCCAGTATCTGTTGATGGCTCAGGCGCATTGTCTTTTTATGTCAGCTGGCCCACAGAGGGAATTGACCCCCCATTCATCTACACATTGCTGAAGATTTATGAAATCCAGTTCGCATCCAGCAGGTCACTTGTAGTCAAGGTCATCAGAAGTGGCTGGAAGCTGCACTGTGGTGTATCTGATGCAAGGACGCACTCCCTTTCATCGCTGTCATTGCAAGCTGAAGGATGTCTCTGTGAGCCAGCAAACCCGTGCGTCATGGTGAGGGGACGCATACAGGACAACTGGCCATCTTGACAGTCATGACACAAAACCCAGAGAACTGAATGCAGGTGGCTGCGCTTGACCTGCAACGGCCCTACTCCTCCTCCTCCTCCTCCTCGTCGCCCCCACCGGATGCCTTCTTGGAGGCGTTCTTCAGGTTCCTCCTCTTCACGCGGCCTGGAGTGCCGCCACCAAACGGGCTGGACAGGGCAAAGTCGATGTGCTTCTGGCTCTCAACGCGTACCAGGAAGGAAGGGATGTTCACGATCTGCTTTCCCACCCTGGCACACCCAACATCGCAGACCTCCCACAGTGAGCCAGCATTGCTAGCAACTGCAGCAGGCAACGAGCCTAGAGAAGCCAGGCAGGCACAAGGGCAGTCCCTGTAACAGTCAATTTGCAGAGAGTATATGTGCAACGATTTTCAGTGAGACCCCAACAACAGATGTTGCGAGCTTTCCCAAGCTGCGAGGAGCATTCAGGGCAGCCATAGCTGCATGCTTGCAGAGCACAACCCCATTGGCGGCACCTGATGTGGCGCTGCCTGATGAGGACACGGGCATGGTGGATCGACTTGGCGAGGCCTGTCTTGAAAACCAGGGTCTGCAACCGGCGCTCGAGGAAATTCTCCGCCGTCAGCGCGAGTACATAATCGAGTTTCGTCTGCAGGGCAGAAACAAGTGGGAAGGGGCACTTGGTCAGGCGCCTGCCAAGGCCTGCGCAGCAGAAACTGGCGCAACACGGCTGGCCTGCAGACAGACTGTGCTCAGACTTGAGCGACCGGCTGCCAATGGGGCTGGCGAGCAAAGGCAGAGAGAGGCTCCCAGGACATTGCTGTTGAGCTACACCTGGTCGTGACGTCCATCAGCGGCCATTGAGTCCATCAGCAGCCATTGATAGGGAGCAATCTGCATGGCCAGGCGAAGCGACTGGCAGCCATAGCCACAGAGAGGGTGACGTTCGACGTAGAATGGAGGACAAACCTGGGTCTCATCGAGGAGGCCGTAGCGGACCATGCGGCGCAGGAGGGCCTCGCCCTCGAAGATGCGGCGGGGGTTCTTCTCGTCGAGCGTGAGGAGCTCGCGGGCGTTCTTGCGGATGCGGGAGAGCGCGTACTGGACGCGCCACAGCTCGCGCTTGGCGCGCAGGCCGTACTCGCCCACGATCTTGAGCTCCGCATCCAGCCGCTCCTTCTCGAACGGCCGCCGCGGCTTCTTGAACGTCTTCCCGTCTGGTGGTGGCGGCAGCGGCGACGGCGAAGGCACGCGTCAGAGAGCGGGGAGGGATGACACCAGCCACTCTGGTGGCGGCGGGGGCGGCGGCGGCGGCGGCGAGTCCGAGCACAGGAGGCGCGGACGCGTAGGCTGGCAGGGCATGGCGGGACGTACGGTTGCGGTAGACCGCGACGTGCACCATGGTGGCACCGCCGGCGCAGCAGCGGCGGCGCCCGCGGGAGTNGCCTGGGCAGGGCCCTAACTGCGGGACCTAACTGCGGGACGAGCTGGACACTCAGAAGACGGTAACTGCAGCCCCGTGACCGCCTTCCCCATCGCCCTCACCAGCCAGCATCCCACCCGCGGCCGTCGGATCGGTCGGAGGGCGACCTCACCGCATCGCAGCCGTTAGAAGCCTTAGGACCAATGCACGTGCGAGCACACTGACCAGATAACCAGTTTCACCGTGCCTCAGTTCGCGGTCACCTGCCGCCCCAGCCCGGCCCGCCGTGCATTCCCCGCAAACCGTTGGCCCGCAGAGGCCCCTTCGCCGTCGCCGCACCCGCGCCCGCGCCGCGGCACCGCCGCGCCGGCTGTGCGCTCGCTGCGGAGCGGCTGCCGCCGCACCGGCCCGGCGTCCGCCTGCCATAGACCTTCGCGTGGGCTGCCAGTGGCCGCAGGCGTGGCGGCGTCGTCTGACGTGGATGGAGCTGCGGGTGGCATGGTTGGAGGCCAGAGCCAGCCCCGCGCTCTTTCCCGGGTGCGGCCGGCCGGGGCTCGGGCTTGCCACTTGACGCGCTCCCGTTGCCCGGGCCGGCGGCCGTGGCTGGAATGTGGCGGTCCATAGCCAACCTCAAGGAGAACATCTCCCAGATTGCGACCGATGTTCTGGATTCGGCAGCGGATGAGGACTTTGAGGCAAAGCCAGCCCTTGGCAGGCACAAGGTCTCCGAATTTTCTGAGGCTCCCGCTCGAGAGCCTGAGAACAAGCCTGCCAGCAATGGCGTGCAAGATTCAGAGGTGCAGGCCTTGTTCTTGTGCTTCGCTTCTGGAAGGCTTGACTTGGACATCATTTGCTGAAGCAGTCGAAGGACAAGACGGGCTGCGTTCTTTATGAGGCACCGTGGTGTACCTCGAGCCTGACACTGCAATGCCTCGGCACTTTATGCTCCTCTGATGCAGTTGCGCTGGTACAAGACCGAGGTCAGCAGGCTCCAGACGGCAGAGTCGGAGATCCAGAGTCTCTCACAGAAATACGTTGCGCTGCTCAAGGAGAAAGAGGTTGCTGGCATCCTCTACTCTTGCCCTGAGTACGTCTGGCGTGATGATCGTCAGAGCTGAGAGACAGATAGCCTTTGCTCTGAGGCACTTTGTTGAGCAATCTGCAACTAGGATAGGCGCAGTAAGTCTGCTTCTACTGACGGTGCTCAAGCACTGGTACAGAGGTCATCAGAGTCTTGGAGTTGGTAATATGCAGGAGGAAGTGCACGTACTCAGGGAAGAGAATGCTGAGATGCAAACTAGGTTGTCTAAGGAGGAGGCGACGACTGCAAGTAACAGTGATGCTGCTGAACACAAGAGACTGAAAGACAGGCAACAAGTAAGTATCTTAACAAGGCAAATGGCCAGCATATGTATCAACATGACTTCGAGAGTGTGCATCCGAGTGTCTGTTGCAGCTACACAAGAAGCTAGTGCTTGAAGTCATGTTGCACTGTAGATCTATTTCTCAGAAGGTCTTAATCGGAGCAGGTTCTTGAGGAGCAGCTGCAGCGCACATCAAACTCGCAGCAGGTACCAGCTATTCACGATGCACCTGAGTGTAACTGAACAAGTACTTGCTGCAGCAATAGAGAGATGTGAGCAAACCTGTCAGCTTCCTCAATCAAGTAGTCGTGAATGATACATGCTTGCAGACGGTGCCTGAACCGGAACGAGCTTCATCCTGCAGGAGCAGTTGGCTGCCTTACAGGAGAATCATAGGAAGAGGACCGATGCTCTCATTGCCAGGCACCGACGCGAGACGGCAGCGCTGCAGGCTGAGAATAAGGCTCTGCATGCTATGTCGGTCAAGCAGGAGATTTCTCTCAGCAATGGCACTCCTGACATACAGCTGGCAGGAAGTAGGGTGCCAGAACTAGAGATAAGCTTGAAGAAAGCAGAAGATCAACTAAAGGTAGGCAATGCAGTCTCCATATCAGACCTGCTTTCCACCCCCTCCAGAGCTTCACACTGCAGACGGTAGTAAGCACCTCAACAAAAGTGTAGAGACAGCTGCTTGCATCCTCGTGAGCAACCAGTGAGAAAAGACCAATGCTGCAGCTTTTTCTGTGTGGGCACAGGAGCTGACTAGAGAGTCCTCAGAGAAAGATGATGCTTGTGCCAAGCTGAGACAGGCATACGAAGTGATTGCTGCTGACCTCAATACAAAGGATGCTCTCATTGAGAGCCACATGTCTGAAAAGACTGATCTTCATAAGCAATTGCAAGGTAAGCTCGATAGGGGGAGTGCGCCAGTAAGTGTCAGAAGACAGGTCTGCAGCCTCCTTACCTTGCACGCCGATAGCCAACGATTTGTGTTCCCTGTATTATATAGCTTGATTACTGAATGTCTACTTGCTTTTCTTTATTGAGGGTGTAGAGAAGCTTGTCAGCCTTGATGCAGCTCATCAAGAGATTAGGGCAACAAAGGTTGAGCTGCAAAGGGTCAGAAAACCAACCATACAAATCGCTCGGACTTCGACCTGTTTCAGTACAAAGTAAACGATGGCATTGCAGAGCAGCTGATGTTTTGTTGAAGGATTAGCATGCCAATGTTCTGCTATGAGAGTAGGCTGGCTGTCGCATTGCTTAATTCACAAGCAAGTCAGACCCTTTTCTGCAGTACAACATATAGGTGACATTGCTATGGCAGGCTAGATCATGTTTGATATGCGCATTTTGTCTTGCAGGTAGCGAGTGAAGTGGCTGCAAGCAACAAGCGGATACTTGAGCAAGACCTCATGCAGCGTGACATCCACTCTCGGTACCAACAATTGGAAGCTGATGCAAGCTCCAAGATTGATTTACTCAATGTACGTGGAATCAATCTACGAGTCCTTGGTGATGGAGAGTGCTGCTCACAAATGAAGATGCAAAGATAGTCAAGTTAGCGACTTTACAGCTGCCCCTGCCAGCAGCTTCTGATGCAAGCAGGTGGTCTCATGGCCTACTTGCAGGATGAAGTACATACGTACAAGGAGAGGCTGCAGGCTAGCAAAGACGAACTAGCTAGTGCGCAGGCAGCTGCTGCTGCCACAGCTCTTCGGAACATGAATGGCATTGTGGCCGCGAAGGAGGAGGTGGACAGACTAAAAGAACAAGCACAGCAGGTGGATGTCTCACTTTGACAAGTACGACTGCAGAACAATCCACACAACCCAAGAGCATTGAAGCGGAAGCCTGCCAAGCACGTTTGGTTGGCTGCACAGCCTGTCTCGCTCTTACTGAGTAAAGTGGCATGTTTGCTGCCATCATGGCAGGCTCTCAAGCTGGAGACAAGACTGGAAGAGTCAGACAAAAGAAGTGCTGAATTGGACTTGGAACTCAATGCAGCTAAGCTTGAGAGAGACAAGGCACTCAGGGATCTGGGTCGTTTGAAGCAGCATCTCTTGGATGTTGTAAGCCTCCCCCTTGGCATGTGTAGCTTTGCTTGATGTGCAGATAGATATTATGTTGTATGTCACAACAACACTTGTAGTAGTCGGTGCAATCTTACAAGGTAAGCCAGCTATTAAGAGGAACAAGGACAGCCTTAATGACACTAACTAGTCTTATCCTGTGCCCTGTGAACATTGGCTCAGGAGTCTGCGGAGTCTGAGAAACTGGAGGAGGAAAGTGAGAGGGTTATTCATCTAGAGGCCCGTGCTGCGGCGAGCGATTGGCGAGTTGCAAGCCTTGAGGCAGAGCTTGAGAAGACAAAGGCCGAGGCAACTGCTGCTTACAGTAGGGCCATAGACCTCGGGAAGAGCTCATCGACAGAGCTTGTGGCCTTACGTAACGAGCTTGCTGGATGCCTTGCTGCCCTTACTGCAAAGGACGTGGAGCTAGAGAATCTACAAAGTGCTCTCGGCCAATACTACCAGGAGACTGAGACAAAGGTTTTATTTCTGCTGGAACTCCTCCTTGTAATCATGAAGTCTGTCATAGGCAAGCTCTCCTGCATGCTGCTTTGACAAAGACGGCCAACAAGGTGGCCATCTCTGACATCGTTACGGTACAATTTGGGACCACATTTCCTTCTTGCGTGTCACAGACAAGCATTTTGAGGACAGTTGCTTTTGCTCACGTAGCTCAGAGGAATGCACCTTGTTCGATGGGAACAGGAGGAGCTCCGGGGGGATCTGAGGTTGGCAAGGGGGCAGGTTGCCCTGTTAAGTGATGACCTTAAGGTATGCTGCTGGACATGCCAGTGGCTCACAATGTCATTATCATGGCATGGTCAATGCTCTGCCCCAAGCACGCATCTCTATTCAAGGCGTTAAGGAATTGGCAGGGGTTTGTCGAGTTGGGCACATATTGAGCAGGCTTATCAACAGTGCCCTGATTGTTGAGAATGGTTGGTCCTGCGATGGGCGATAGAAATTGCAAACACACATACACAGTCGTATTGGTCATTGTATTGTGACATTTTGCAGATTGTATCATAGATAGACTCTAGCATCGAGCAGCAGCATTGCTTCAGGTGACCAAATTCCCAATTATTGTCAGGATGTCAGGCGGGAATTGGAAGCAGTCTCAAAGGAGGCAGCCAGTGCTCAGGAGCAAAGGCAGCAGCTGAATAGTCAACTCCTAGAAAGTCAAGAGAAGATTGGCAAGCTTGTCGAGGAGAATGTGATGCTGAGAAAAGCGTTGGAGCAGAGCATGACCAGGCTCAACCGCATGTCCACAGACTCCGACTTTTACGTTGATAGGTAGGTCATTCAGTAACAAGTGGGTTGGGTATTATTCAACACTAGACTGCCTGCTGCGACCATGTCTCATTTTGACCAGCTTTTGCTCTTGCAGGCGGATTGTCATCAAACTCTTGGTGACGTATTTCCAGCGGAATCACAGCAAGGAGGTACTGTCTTATGTCGGTTCCTTGCATGTTGATGATAGCTTTTGCTGGCCTTTGAAACCATTGTGACAGTGTCATGCATAGATACTTTGCAAGAGGGTATAAATACTTCGGCAGTGGGCATGGTTGCTCTTGTGACCTCCCAAAGTGCTGCTGTGCTTAACTTGTCCGGTATCTCTGGTGATGGTGCTGCTGTTGCACCTCGTACTCAGGTACTTGACCTCATGTGCCGCATGTTGGGCTTCACTCACGAAGACAAGCAGAGAGTGGGGCTCGCGCAGTCCAACGCTCGCGGTGGGGTGGTCCGCAATGTCATCGGCTTCTCGGGCAAGCTGGTGGGCGGCCTGCTGGGCCCTGGGAGGGGGGACGAACCCCCACTCCCACCACCAGATGAGAATCAGGCAGGGCCTTCCTTTCACAAGAGAATCATGGTCCTCCTCGGACTACTTTGTGCATACTTTAAGCAACAACCCCAGCATTTAGTCCCAATAATCTGCCATTTCAGTCAGCTCGTACATTGACATTGTTTGTATCTAAGTGGCGCTCACTGCTGTCAAAGATTGCTACTAGTACAGAGTGATGTTGTGCTACTTACACTGTCCCCCATGTCCTCTGGTCCCCAGACTTTCAGCGACCTGTGGATCGACTTCCTCCTCAAGGAGACGGAGGAGCGTGAGAGGCGAGAGCAGCAGCAGGCTGCAGCGCGGCGGGAGGCTGACCAGCTGCGGCCCCTCCCCTCTCCCAGCCGCAGCACCTTGAAAGACATCACCAGCAACGGCGAGACGGTCGGCACGCCCAGAAGCCCTCGGCGGGAGAAACAGGAGACCGAAGTCGCTGCTGGCCTCCTCGCCATGCCACCCCTCCTTCCCTCTACTCTGTCGAGCCTTCCCAGCAAGCCTGCAAGCCGTGCTTTAGGAGACCCCATTGCCACAATGGCACAATCCACCATTGAGCCCTCCACTCCACTCTCGACCACCAGCTATGCCACGAAAGCAGGAACGGGGGTGCTGAGGAGCCCTCTACCAGCTGCCATCGGCAGTGGCGGTGGTGGTGAGGGTGGATATGTGAGCAGCGGGGAGTTCTCGCCCATCTCACTGAGCAACCAGACCCCGCCACAGCTGCAACCAATACCTCCGGCGCCGCTGCCTACGTACCCGCCGTACCTGTCAGCGCTTAGCAATACCCAGCCCCCCTACAATCACTAGTCCTGGCTCATAGTGCGCCCGACCAGCTCCCGCCTCCTTGCCCTACTCCTCCCAAAACTCCCTCAAAACGTCCTGCGTTTCCTTTCTGTGAGCGCGTGCAGGTGTACTGCGTTGACATTATACATGTTATAGCTTCATTTTTCATGACACCGTTTGCCCTTTCCTTGAGGCTCTGCTGCATCACTTGCAGCAGATCTTAGCAGTAACTGTGCCATCATCAGCCGCGCTCCACAATTTGGGCTAGCAGGCACACTGTCGTAAGCGGACAGGCAGTCAGGCAACTTGCCCATATCGTCCTGGCTTACTGATCAGAATAGAATGAATTGTCCTGTAGTAAACCTGTAGTCAACGTGTGTACACAACCAACCTCCATCGTGGCCGCCATTGAAAAATACAAGAATGCAATGTGGATGGATACCATATTGCTCGATAGCATAGGGTGGCAATGAGTAAAAAAAGGACAACGTACTAGAAGGGGCCGAAAGTGGACAGTAAGATTCATTCAAGAGTACTATGGCCAAGAAAACCAGCCAATTGTTTGACTGCACTTTTCAGAATCTCAATACACTTGGATGATACCTTTTACAGGCCACAAGCAATAGTTCACACACGTGCAGCAGCCTATATGCACACGCTGCGTGTGACGGGACTTGGTGGTAAACACCCAAACGGTGTATTATCAATGTTGCTCAAATGTCACACATCAATTATGAACCCCTGACAACAACAAGGGCACCTAACAATGTTCTATAAAAGAATGTTGCTGTGTATCAAGCAAAAGAATGGATGGGGAAAATTAGGTGAGCAATGTGCTCAGTTTATTTTTTTTCACAAATATGGACACTAGCGCGATTCAGGAAAACGAATTATGTACGCAACCCACGCAGCTTGCACTGATGTGTAGAAGCAAGCACACACCCACACTCTACGGTCTCTAGAGGTGCCTGACCAGCTCAGGCCCGACTATACACAGGCTTCCCAGGGAAGTGAGGTCGCCGGAGCTGCCTTCTCTCGTCATGCCCTCCACGGCCTGGAAGATGTCCGATATGTGTGTGACCCCAAGCGGGGGCAGGTGCCTGGTCACCTGCAGCAACGCGTGCGCCGCATCGGCGGCTGTGTGGCTGACCTTGTCGGTGACCGTGTGCGCAATTGCAGAGACGTGATTGACCACTGACTCCCCGCTCTTCAAAGTGGATCCGACGCCTCCATGCACAGCCTCGCCGAGGGCAGCTTCGGCTGCTTCAGCAGCGGCACCTGTGGCGTGACCAGCCGCCTGTGTTTCGGCTGCAGCCTCAGAGGCCATGGTCTGCCAGGCTGTGCTCCAAGACGAGAGCAGCGCCTCAGTCGCCGCTGCACCGGTGTCAGCTCCCGAGTACACAATGTGCGCCACCGTCTCCGAGATCGACTCCGCCTCAGCTGCCGCCTCTGCAGTGGAAGCGCCTGCAGCAATCGCCGAGCTCTCGGCGGCTGCGCTAACCGCCTCCGCAGCGGAGCTGATGAGAGCTGCCCCTCCAGCAGCTGTCTCAGCGGCAGGTGCCAACGAGATGACAAACGCGCCAACTGCTTCGGTGCAGTGCACAAAGCCCGTTGCTACCAGGGCAATCATAGAGGTCACATCGACACCAGCAGCTACGGTGCGGGCAATGGACTCAGAGTGAGGAAGGCTGGCGGTCCACGAGCTCAAGGAAGAGAGGCTGGTGCCCACAGCGGCCATCAGGTGCACGGCAGCACTGCTGATATGTCCTGCAGCTGAGTTGGCCAAGCCCGGTGAAGGAGGCAGCTGGCCTGGAGGACTGCTCAGAACGTTCCCGGTGATGGTGGCCTCCGCAGATATCACCAACGCCTTCAAGGCTGCAACCTTCAGCTTGACCTCGGCCATGAGCCGCTGCGCCTGTGCCGCATAGAAGGGAAACTTGAGCTGCGAACTCAAGAGCGCGGCAGGGAAGTGCTCAGTCAGCCCCTTGCTCGGCTCCTGCGGCTCCTTGGTTTCAGCCTCGTGGACCTGGAGTGCTACATCTGGCACTGGAGGTGTCTGTGTCTCGTCAGCTGGCGATGTCGCTTGCGCCAAGAAGCTTGCCGATATAATGACCAGGAAACCGAGCAGGACCGAGGGGCCTGGGGTGTCGCCGCTAAGCAGGAAGGTGAAGAACGCTCCCCAGATGGGGATGGTGGTGTAGATGAGCGTTGCAGTCGAGGCATGGACGTTCCTCAGGCCCTGGAGCTCCAACCAATTGCAGAGCCCAGCACACGCCAAACCGCTGTACAGGATTGGAGCCCAAGGCAGCCCCTGCATAAAGAAATGGGGGTACGCCAAAGAATTAGATGCACCCTTGGATTGTGTCTGACATGCTTGCTTCAAAGACAGAATGGCAATCAGGATCCAATTTCGTAGCCCTAAGCCAGCAACTTGCATTTGCAACATGATGTAAAAGCAGATCAGACAACTCAGCAATGTGTTGCTTCACCTGCAGCTGCGAATGAAGAGTAGAGACCCCTGAGCCGCTGCTAGCCAAAGTCCAAGCCTCCCAGAAGAGGCCCATGCAGGCCAGGACAGCTACTTGAATAGCCGTCAAGTCCAGCAGGTTGAATCGTGTCCCTAGAGCCTCAGAGCGGAACACATGAGCAGCAGATAAGATGGAGCACAGGATAGTCCACAGATCGGCAACCCGAGGAAGTGGCACACCAGTCCACCCTTGTCCTTCTTCCTCCAGGAGGCCCATGCCTGCATTTTGAAATTTGGTCAGCCAAGCACTTTACTCAATGCAACCATGAGCAACATGGGATGTGATACCACCTTGCCAAGCACCAGCTCAAATGTGACACAAGGTGAAAATGCTAGCAGGCCAAATGGCTAGTCCTACGTACCAATGAGGGCTGCAAACGTTGCCAGCCATGTCAATTTGTTGACAGGCTTCCCGGTACAAAATTCCATTAGTGGGACAAACACGACCTGCAGAGCATAGGAGCACAAGATTAAAATTGAGTGTGCTTTGACTTGTCGCTCTGAGCAAAGCTACAATGTGCAGGCAGGCACACCCACAAACACTTTGCAATTTTTGTAGTCAGTGAGCATACCGTGAAAATGTACATAAGTGAGGCGTTGCCCGCAGATTCTGCTCTTGAGCCTAGATTTGCAACGACAGTGCCAAAGAAGCTCAGAACACCAAGCTCCACGCCAGCTCGAAGTAAGGCCTTGTTTCTCCTCATCCAAGCTGGACGAATGGCAGGGGCGAAAAAGATGGCTGCTTGCAACCAACAGCATATATGAAACTTAGATCTATGGGGTATGAAAGACTGCAAGCCCATACCGAACTACAGGCAGGCCAAATTCTGCCTAATTGCAGACTCTGGGGTGCAAAGCAAAAACAAGCAGCTAGAGAGACAAGCGCGGCCAGATGAACTGGTGGCTGGGAGAGGCCAGCCCAAAGAAATAGACAAGGGACAGCAGCTAGCAGTCAAAGCAGCTATGCTTTGGCTATGGAGCATAGGCAACCTGACAACTACATCTATACTTCTGGGAGGATTAACTGCAAGTCAGATAGTAAAGAAAACGAGGCCCAAGTCGATACTCAGGTCTGCCCACCAACCTGCAGAGACAAAACGGACTGCCGACGAGAGACTGGCGGGGGTGAAGGGGGCAACCTCCTCCACGTATCTTGCTGCCACTGTGTTCGAGCCGTACAGCGCAGCGAGAACGTTCAGCAACACCAAGCCGGTGTACTTATGCCTATGATTACTGATGTGCTTGCCATCTTCCGTATGCAAGCCACGGGCTTGCTGCTCATCTCCAGCCTGTAGCAGAAGAAGGTTGGACTGGCTGCCATCAGCTTCATCATTGCAAAACTCACAAACTGCAGCTATGTGCAGTACACTAAATGACTAACAGTATCATCACACCTTCGAAAACAACGTTCTGATAAAGTCTATGTACGACAATGGCCAGTGCTACATCACTTGGGTGTCTTCATCATCAGTTTTTATGTCTTGGATTGCCGACCTTGGGAGCATCGTGCTGGTGCCACCGGAACTCTCTGCTCGACCGCGGCCGCCTCGGGCTGAGCGATGCACCGGCGCTCTTGCCTTCGGGCTGGCGAGAGCGCTCGTCGCTGAGGAGGAGCTGGTAGGACAAGGCCCGGCTCTGCTCCTCGGGCGTAAATTGGGCCTTGATGCGGTTGGGGCCAGCTCGAGGCGGTCGCCGCCTCCCTGACGGCCCCGTGGCCTCCTCCTCGTCTCCGCCAGCTAGCGGCACGCTGGATCGGCCGCGCTGCCTCTCCTCGTCGACGACGCTCGTCGGCGACGGCGCTTTTCGAACGCCCGCTCTTAGCACCATTGGCCTCTGAGCCACCTCCGCTCCTCTGCCTGCGCTCCGGCGCGCGCCTCGAGGCCCCCAGCCGATCGGAAGCCGGACCTGAAGCCGCGAGCTCACGGCGACCCGCCTCGCGGCGAGCGCGCCGCCGCTACCGTGGGCCGCGGCGTGCGCCGGCGGCGCC
>WELB01000090.1:113332-126652 GCA_009602725.1 Spirogloea muscicola
GGCGGCCTCGCCAGGGCGGGGGGGCGCCTCCGCCGCCAGAGTGGCGGAGTCGTCGCCAGTCTGGCGGGAGCCGCGCAGCAGCCGCCCGGCCGGCACGGCCCGCCCGTGCGCTTTTCCGCCCTCGGCGCGCCCTTTCCACCGGTCGCCACGTGTCGCGACGCCGGCCCCGCGCGCGTCCGAGCTCGGCGCGCCGTCGTGCCGCCACGTGTCAAGAAGGCCCCCTCTCCAACTTGCCTCCCCCCCCGGGGCGCGGTTTGACCGCGGCGACCCAAGCGTCCTTGTCGTCTTAGCAGGGGTTACTGAGTAATTTGTAGCTGCTTTCTTTCTGTGTGCTTTGGTTTCTTAGCGCTTCCTCTGGCTTCCTCTGGCCCCCTTCTCGTTCTCTGTTCATTCTTTTTTGGGCTGGCTTGTCCAGCCCCTATCCTCTATGGGCGAGCCCCTTTCTTCTCGTCGTGGTGGCCGCCATGGCAGTCCAGCGCGGCCCGCGAGGCCGCCACCTCCGCATCCCCTCTGCTTCCCGCCCTCAGCCTGGAACTCCATTTATCTAGTCGACAGAAATGTGTGCATAAACATAAGCTCTCTCTGTGTGTACATTCTTTTGGGCTGGCCTCTTCCCGGCCACCAGTTAATGTGGCCGCGCTTGCTTCTAAATCGGCAGAGCTGTTCGGTCTGTATGCACCTGGCTGGCTTTCACAGCCGCTCTTCCACTATCACCAGCTCGCATTCTCGTTGTTGCCCTCGCCGCGCCGACCGCCCCGCCATCGCCAGCGCTTAGCCCACGCCGCCCCCGGCCTTCCTCCCCCGTAGCCCCCCTCCATCCGCCGAGCTAGAGCGAGGGCTTGTAGTCCAGACGCTCGCCAGGCCGCTACGTCCTGCCTGTGCTGCACGGGCCTCGGCAGCGACGGAAGGCGGGGCCAGGGCTTCGGCTGGCCGGCGTCAGCCGACCGGCGAGACCGTTGAGTGGCCTTCCCGGGCACTCCCTCGCTTGCCGAAGGTCGGTCACAGCCGGCGGGCATGGCGGCAACTGCGGCAGTGGGGCAGTTGGCTTGGCAGCCTGGGATGACCTTGGCACCAGTCAAGGAAACGCGACCCACTGAAGTCGTAAGTCGCCCGTCTACTGCTTCCCTTGAGTTCCTGTTGGTGTTTAAAAGTCCTGGTGTTTATGGCCGGTGCTAAGTTGGGTTCACCAGCAAGGCAGGCTTGGCTGCACTTACTTTAGGGCCTGCAGTGCACTTCACAACCAGGAGCTTGACATGCTTGGCTGCACCCAATCTCCCCACCAACAAGGACATAGCAGTCCCTTGGTAGTTGTTTGTAGATCCTTATGCAGATCATTTGATTTCTCAAATTAGTCAGCAGTAATACATGTTTCCCATCGCAAGCAACTAAGTGTAGAAGATTTACTTGCACCATACAGCACAGACCTCTGATGGACTTGTCCAATTGGCTGGTGGGGGACAGGCTCCTGTGCGGTCGAGGCAGCCACAGCGGCAAAGAGGGGCGCACAGATTGAATGTGCAGGCTGAAGCACCTCAGCCTGGCAAAGGTGTGCAAGAACACGGCACTTTGTATCAGTGCACAGCAGCAATCTGTTGCTGAACTGGCGAGCCCACCGCTTGGAGGACCTCCTTACATAAAGCGCATGTATCAAGCGGCGGAGATGCGGCGCGTCCTTCCACCAAGACATAGATTACGAACTTGTGTCATGGGAGTTCTCAAACCTTCAAAATCCCTAAGATGTGCAGCAGTCTAGCAGCAGCTTCCTAGCTGACCCGTGCTACTGCCTTGGCTCTTATGCACAGAGAACAAAGGTGACTGGGACAGCGCCTGGACAGCCTTCAAGAGGAGCAAGCGGAGCGGGCGCTCCATCTCAGGCTTTCTGAGGAAGTTTAATCTGGACATGGAGAAATATGTCTCCAGGTCCCCTCAGTCCAATGACTATTCCTCCCTGGAGGAACTGGACCCTTATAAGAGGACGGAGAAGTCCGCGCTCAAAGTCTGGACCGATATTAAATTTACATACGCTGGATTTGGCGTGATTTTGGGGCTCCTGGTTTACATGGTTGTGATTGTTGGACCTCCTCCTCCTCACTAATTCTCAACCTGGTTATTAGAACCATTGACTAGATGACATGGCCAAGTAAGTGTAGGCGGGATTTGCCCCACTGGTAATATGGGTTTATCAGGGCATCCAAGCTTATTTGTCAAGGTTGGTCAGCCCCACTGTGTATGCAGGGGTTGTGCAATTGAATCTGCATGCATGACTTTTAGTAGATCGTGAGGAAGATTGGCACTTGGTAGCCATGGCGCATTTTAATTGTTGTGTGAATATTGAGAATACATAGGTTGTATTCCATTGTTTGACCTGGCGTGTGTGTTGAGCTTGACTGCTTTCCATCAAGAGTACTCTTCTATCAGCTTTGTCCTCTTACTTCTTTGAGGCAAATTCTGGAGTAGCTGCACAAGAATGTCCAGCTGTTCTGCTGCTGACTCCTTGCAGATTAGTTCCTCGCGATATGCAACTCTGTGCCCCTCCTTGTGACTAGCACAGTGCAGTTTGCGCCTGCGTAGTGTTGACTAAATTGATGACAAATGCACTGCTGCGCATCATCTGCTGTCAGTGTGCATGTTAACCTGCGCAGTGGCCACGGTGCCACAAGAACTTCAGTATGATTTGAGAATGCTTCTTGTTTTGAAAGTCTTGCACGCATGCACCTACGGAGAGTGTGGTTTGTTGGAATGTATCTCTAGGAGAGGACAGAAGGTTAGGGCTGTGGCTTGGCTTCGCTGAGCAGCTGGAAGGAATAAATGTCTGCTGCAGAGAACGCCATCAGGGGAGGTCAAGGATGTGGCTGAGAGAGGCCAGCCCTGAAACGTGGAAACTGTCGGGCGAGAAGCAAGTAGAAGCGCCACCACGCAAGAACATCAGCATCTAAGCGGCAGCAACTATGTGGATAATCAGTAGCAGGTTGTGAGTCGTCCCTGCTGGCGAGGATCATTGCACCTTTTGTCAGCATAATGCCTTGGCTATATGACAACCATGCCTTAGCTTTGTTCCTGAATTCTTATGAACCTGCCAAAGTAAATGAGTGTTTTGGACTGATCAATGCATAGCTGCGGTACTGAGTGGATTCACCCAAACAGCAGCTCGATGGCGATGAACTGGAGTGTGTATTGAGTGATGGAGGGCCTGAGAATGAGTGATGGCGTGATGGCGTGATTTAGTGACGGCGATGGCTGGAGGGCGATGGCTATTTGAGAGGCCAGCCCACAAGGAGTGGACAAAGAGGGGGATGCTGTTGTTGGCCAGCCCCAGAAGCTTGAACTTGATGGGCGAGGCTTAGCCTGGACTTGGTACAGGATGCCCAGGCAAGGACTGCACTGGACCCACATCTCAAGATGGTCAAGCGGCTCGCCCTTGCAGTCGGCGCTCTTTGGACCTTGTCCATTCTTTCTGGGCTGGCTATTCACAGCCCCCCCGACCCCTTTCTATGTAGATCTTTAAATGTGCTTGCCTTTGTACTTGGCCATATGGCCTACATTTGTCTCTATACACGGGATTGCTTTCCTTCCCGTGGTTATTGAGCAGGTCAATCTGCTGTAGGTTATGTAGATCTTAGATGTGCTTGCCTTTGTACTTGGCCATTTGGCCTACATTTGTTTCTTATACACGGAATTTTTCCTTCGGACGAGCTCGCGTCTTTCCGGCACCTTCGGACCATTCTTTTCGGGCTGGCTTTTAAAAGCGGCCGAATTGCTGCTCATACCCCGGCCGCCCAGCGCTCGCCGGCGGCGCTTGATCTTATACCACGGCGGCGGCGGCGGAGGCGGCGGCGGTGGCGGCGGCGGCGGAGGCGGCGGCGCCTCGAGTGCCATTGCACGTTTCGTCGCCGCTTCGAAATTTGCCTACACTTAGGTGAACCTGTGTTGGCTGTCCGGCGCTGCTGAAGAGGTCAGGGCACGTGGGAGACCCCTCAGCCCGGCGCCGGCGCCGGCGGCGGCACTTTGCGGGTGGTCCATGGCGGTCGCCAAGGGCCAGGTGCCAATCAACTTTGCAGCCTCCGCCCATTGCGGCTATCTCCGCTGTTGTCAGCCTCCGCTTTGCTTGCGTCGGGGCTGCCTCCACCAGCAGCTTGGCTTCTCTAGGCTTCCATTCCAGCCTCCCGGTCGCCTCGGCGGGCCGCTTGGAGCAATTCCTTGAGCAGCGTCATTGGTGCGGGAGCCTCATTATGGGTGAGAGTGGTCGATTGGCGGTGACTCCTTCTGCGGCCAGGTGGACCTGCTTGACTGCATCTCGTGGCTCTCAGTAGAGTGCCTCAACGAGAAGCCGGATCGCACCCACGTCAACGCCCTCAAGCAGGTACTTCCCTTTGCTATCCTTGACCTGAGGCCAAGGCTCCTGCCCTGACTGCCAGTGGCTCCTCAGGTGCAGTGTTTGAGCATCCACGGGATGAGCTCTGACACTCCAACACTGCAGCAGTGTGGATTAAATGGCGCTTGCCTACCAGCAAGGCCGCTGTGGCCGGGTCGATCGATTTCTTGGCAGAGGTGTATGATGCAGGAAATGGACGTCTGGCTGCGAAAAGCTCCTTGTTTGAGTGCCATATATGGCTTGCAATCATTTGGATTGTGGGTTTGACTACCTTCCATCTGGCACTCACTTCACAGTGACAGCGTCCTTGAGCTTGAGACAAGGTGGACGCACAACAAGTCCGCCTACTGCTCTCAATCTACTTGTTGATGTTTGAACAGGGTTATAGGGAGGACGATGGCCTCACCCTAGAGAGTGATGCCGATGAGCAGCTGCTGCTGTACCTGCCTTTCAACCAGATGGTCAAGCTCCATTCACTCATTGTCAAAGGCCCAGCTTCGCAAGGTATGTTGTGCTGCATCTCAGCAGCTCATTAGCCTCCACTTGAATGTCTGAAGCCTTGATGACGATGTGGTCAGGAATGTGATGCTTTGATAGGCTAGGTACCCAGCTTGTCTCGCAGGTCAGCATGGCCGTCGAGCTGTGGGGCAATATCAGGTCTTACTTGCTTCCTGTAAGCTGTGCTCTTCTTGAACAATAATTCACAGAATAGAACAGCCTCACTGTCTACTTGTGACCTTCACCGCTGACAGGTCCTCGCAAGCTGAAGCTGTATGCGAATCGAGAAAGCATGGGCTTTAGGTGAGGTATCCCTCTAAGCCGATTGTATCAATAAGGCAGGTTGGCACCAACATATGTGTAGTATGGCTGATTGGCAACCTAGCCCTCGAAGAAGGCCAGCCTTGTCAAGAGCTTACACCCCTCATTAGATTCACATGGACATCACAATTTGCATGTGGATCTTTTTCAGTGCAGGCTCTCACTTTCGCTTCTTCTTGGCAGCGATACAGGAAACATGCCTGCTCAAGATGAGCTTGACTTGACCGTTCAGCAGATTGAGGTACGATGATTGGTGTAAGTTCCCAGCATCAGTAGCTATTTGAGTGTCTTCCCCTTGGGCTAGAAGTCATAATGAGTCTCAAGCTGTTGTGTTGTTGTTATGACACCTTAATTACCCACATCTCAAAGTGATGTCACATGTGTTCGCAGGAAGCGATGCCTGTATCACTCAAGTATTTCAAATTCCAGAACGTGAGGAGGTATGACTCTGAGATGTTCAATCTCTCGTTTGGGAAGTGCTTGCATTTGCTGGAGTATGAGCTTAATGGATATAAAGCTTCTCTTCTTTGGCAATGCGCCAATGTTTGTGCAGTCTCACTATTTTTGTGGAGAGCAATCAAGACGATGCTGAGTGTACCTCCATCCAGAAAATCGTCCTACTTGGCAGCACGTAAGTGTTCTGCACAGCACTTTAGACCACTAGGTAATGCTAGCATGTCTTGTAATGGTGTTCAGTACTGATCCCTTGTAATTAGAACATTAATGTGCACATATGTAGAAAAGGTGTACTCTGATGTCCATCTCATTGCTTGCAGTGTAGAGACAACGAATATGAAGGATCTCAAGAAAGTTGAGCATAGCCAGTAGTCCTGCCATATAGTCTATCGTATTAGTGACCAATATTGGTCCACCAGATGCAATGTCCATTGCTCGCCTTTTAGCTTTACAAGGAGCAATGTCAAGGTGTATTAGTGAGGGGCTAGCAAAGATTGCTCTCGTCCTGGATTGTCTTGCTAGCTTTGAGTTGCTGCACTTGCTCTTTCCGTATGAGCAGCCAGGAGCCTGCCGAAGGGCTTCTGGTTGAATACCTCCAAGTCTCGTCGGCTGAACTAGTCCTGTGGTTCCGTCGTGTCTACTTGTCTCGCTGTGTATTTCCCTTCTTTCCGGCACCTGTTGTGGCTCTTTGATTTTTGTCCATTCTTTTTTGGCTGGCTTCTGCCAGCTCCTCTTCTCTGTAGGCGGGCTCCTCTATACTAGTCGGCTGGGCCGCTGTGCACCAGAAAGCTGGTCGACATTAGCGCGTGGGAGAAGGGCTTGTCATTTGCCGTCCAGTCTTCGGGCACCAGTTAGCGATCTCTACGAGCTGACTCGTGGTCACTGAGCGGGTCAGCTCAGCAGCAGGTGTCATACATCTGTCGATGTGCTTGCCTTCGTACTTGGCGCGACAGGCCCTCCACCACTTGATACACTCTCCACTTGTTTCCTTTGGGAAAAGCCCCTTTCGCCATGTTCTCTTCACAGAGCTCTGTAATTATCAGCAGTCGAGTTATTCGCCCTTCGGAGCCAGGACGCTGAACGTCGCTGCCATGGCGCCGCCGCCGCTGCAGCCGGAGGCGCGAGCGCCGGGCGCGGCGGACGCCGCCGAGGCCGCCGCCGAGGCCTGGCTNGCGCCTCTGCGCGCGCTACGCCGGCCTCGCCGCCGTCGCGCTCGACTACGGCGGCTGGTCGTCGGCTGACGGCCCCCAGGTCGACGACGTCGGTGAGTTCACGACGACGGATGGTGGCGGCCGTCGCCGAGACGGAGGAGGAGCGTCGCTGACGGCGAGCTCTGGCCGTGGTTGATTGGGAGCCCCCAGGGCTGCTGACCGTGGCGACGTACTGCCGCAACCTGCAAGAGGTCTCCCTCAGCTACTGCGTGTACGTCACTGATGCGGGTGAGGCCCTCAGGCCCTGCAAGCAGAGAGCCCAGCGTCGCCAAATGGCTGGCAACGTCATTCTCGTGCGCCAGCATTAAGTCTAGGCTGCAACATTTGGTGTGGTGAGGGACTGGCTACTTACTTGTTTTGTCTCCAGCTTGCTGGTCTTTGAGGGAGTCAGGCACTATACATCTGTTTCTGGCTAGCAATGGAGCAAGAGCCACTACATGTTGTGACATCAACATTTAGATGCTGTGGGCTAGGCAATGGCAGGGCCAGTCTTCTTATATTTGTCTTATGCACAGGAGCAATTATTCGTTATAACTTGTCTGGTCCTGGCTGGTCGTGCAGGAGTTGCGCACTTGTCCTCCTGCCCCGCACTGGCGACCCTGCGCCTCAACTTCATGCCTGGGGTGTCCGGCCGCGGCCTCCTCTCCGTTGTCTCCCGCTGCCGCGCGCTGCAACGACTGCACATTGAGCAGTGCATGAGTGTTCGGAGGTGATGCAGCAGAGCAGCCTCATCTCGAAGTTTCCTAAGAGGGTCCTGCCTGCACCCAAATAGTGCTGTGTTTAATTAGCCAGGTGGCTGCCGGACCATTTTGGTCTTAGCACAGGAATAAGCAAGATAGACCAGCTTCATGAAGACCTCATGTTGTGCCTGTGTCAGCAGCGCAGAGTGGCTTGAGTTCCTGGGACGCAATAGGAGGAGCCTAAGGCAGCTGGGCATGGTTCGATGCCGTGGTCTTGGCGAGGACGATCTTGCCCGGTTGGGCAGGGGCTGGGAAGAACTCGAAGAACTTGAATTTGCGCTGGACGCCTACATGCGGTCAGTGTGCCCTCAATATAGCTCTTTGCTTCTGTTCATTTTTTTATTTATCAATTTTACTTTGCGCAATATAATCAGGTGTCTCTCTAGGTTGTTAATATCATCGCTTCACCCAGAGTACTGCTGAGCCGGGCTGGAGGTCCAATTGACTACCTCGCAAGGCTTAGCATAAGCTGCAATAGATTGAAGGTGCCAAATCTAGTCTCCATCTAAGCTTGTTACAGGTTGTTGAGCCACCCGTATGCTTGGGATCTGGAGTCTATGCTAGGTGTTGCAACCAGCTTGTTTTACCTTTGGTTTTCAAGGTGACAAGTAACAGCACTGTTGCTCACTGTCTCGTCGTGATGCCTTATGCTATGCGGTGTGCTGCATTCAACCACAGTCTCATGGACATCCTTTAGTATTCAGTTTAGATTGCTGACAACAGGACCAGGGGTGCATTGCTGTGCATGGGGAGGCTCTTGCAGATTGAGTTGCTCAGAATTGGTAGCCCATGAGTTAGGCCTCAAAGAGGGCTGGATGCCTCTAACTCTCGCGAAACCACATTGTCACTATTGCAGGTTCTGAGGCTGGACTGTGGGCGCACACATGCAGGGGAAAGCACGCTGCAGACCATCGCCCACTGCCCGCACCTCCTTCAGCTGCACCTGAGCAACTTCCTCGCCGCAAGCCCCCACATCTTCCAACTTGTGGTGTCATCCGAGCTCACTGAGCTCCGCATATTGGGCTTGCGCCCCAGCAGCCTTTGCCCTCCCGCACATGTTGCATGGGAAGGAGCGCTGTTGGAGCTGGCCTCCCGCTGCCAGCAGCTGGCTGTTGTGGAACTGAAGGCTGACGGGACTGATTCCACTTTGGTACTGCTTACCTTCCTCTCTGCAGCTGATGCATGAGACTTTAAGCAGTACTCCTTAGGAGGTAAGCACTTTCAGGTGAAGCATTGCTCTTCCTACAGAACCCTTTCACCGATTTCAAAAGCAGAAGAATTTTCTAGGCTTTTCAGTCGGCAATCATGGCATATACTAAAGTGGGTAGTTGCGATCACGTTTGTTGTTTTCAGGTTCTACCACTTGCAGTTGAAGGAAGCTTCTCTGCACAGCTGAAAGCGATGTGCCCAGATCTGCGTGTGCTCCACGTTGATGGTGGCCACTGAGTGCAAAGTGACATTTTAGACCACAGCAAGATCTGCTTCTTCCAGCTGTATATGCAGGGTTTGACTCGGGGATGAACCAAGGTAAGTCTGTCCCAGTGCCTTTGAGACACATCTGAGCACGTATTTGAATGCTGATGCATCGTCTTCTACGCAGTTTGCAGGCCAAATTGGTTAGTACAGGTGTGTCTATGTATTGGTGAGGCAAGCCATATGAATTATCTGAAATGTGCTGTGTGACAGCTGTGTGACAAGCAACTCAGCTGAAAAGCGACCGTATTGACCCGCTTGTTGTCTGAGTGGCCTTCCAGTACAGGTAAGCACACCAGCCAAGAGGAGTTTTGCCTAGATTCTACCTTCTGTGACATCAGTGCTAAGCTACCTCGCTTAAGCTGCATAGCCTACACTGGCCACCTTCTACAAGCGCGTCAAGTCAATGTTCTGTGCAGTGGCTCCTGTGAGTAAATGTCACAGGTCAGTGACATCTCAGGTCACTCTGCATATCACGAGCACTGATAGTGGTGATGACACTTTGGCAGATCACCAGCCAAGTCGGCCGTGAACAGATGTGGGAGGAGATAGAGGCAGGTGGCAGCATCACAATTTGTGCTGCTCAAAGAGGCCTGTGTCTAGTTTGGTAAATGCTTAGGAGCAAACATGCATAGTTTGACAAATGCTGCACCTACTTGTTTGCCGCTTTTTACAACTTATGACCTCTCCCTGTTTTGGCTTCTAGTTGTGGCAGGAAATAATGCTTGACCTCGACAACTACCCAAACTCCAAGTGTCCGCGTCTCAAAAGTAGCTTCAATGTGGGCTGAATTGTAAAAGCAACTGCAGTAGGGGGACGGCTCCAACCTTCCTCAGAGGAGCAGAAGTCAAAGTCAAGGAGCCAATGTCTTGATTGGTGTCCCTGTCTTAAATGTTGTCCCTGAGTGGGACACCACCCTTTGCAAATGTACATGCTGCCATGTTGCACATCTGCTCTACTTTTTGGCATGGGTGACAATCGGTTGGCCAATAGCTCGCCTTAAAAGTGGCTGGGGGCAGCCGCAAATACAACATGGACCTCTGTGGACGCTCGCGCAATATAGCCAAGGCACCGCTGCTATGACCTGGCATGCTTTGACACTATTTACCCACGTGACTCAGGGTCTTTCTTTCGAGAGATAAGAGCAGCTACAAGTCAAACAATCAACTAAGTGAGCACAAGCCTATAATGCAAGCTTATCAGGTTCGCTTATAATTCCTTGTATAAGATCTTGGCACTGTTGACAACGTGCATGCCGAGCTGGTGACGATTCACAAGTTGTATAAGTGGCAGCAAATTTGTGCACGTTTCACAAGTAATGCAGGACCAGTGTGACATATAGCAGCACTGGCAAAACATAGCTGGCAGAGCTGCAAGCCCTGGACTTGCTAGCAGCTACTTCTAGATCCAACCTGTTGTACTTACTAACCTGCCTACGTGAAGGAGGCCATATCAAGCACTGCACTCTCACAATGTGAAAATGGCTCCCGAGATGTACTAATATGGAAGACAAGTGCTGGAAGATCATGCACAGTATGCAACACATAAGCAGACTCAAGTGAAAATTTTGGCCCAGATGCATATTGCCAGCTGATATTGTAAAATATGAACAAAGCTCAGAGCCTTAAAAGCATCTACATAACTTGGTTGAGCAAAAGAATAACTGTAAGTTGGGGATAGAAGGGAGCTATCCACTCTATGAAAGTGCAATTCACTATGAGTCCAAAAATGTATGAAACAACCAATAGGAGCGTCAAAAAGGTGACTGGCAGCATGAAGACATGCTGTGGACTCTGCAGCTAGCGGCCAGTGCCACAGACTCCAGATCTGGATGCCCCAGAAAATGACCTACAATGTGTAGGTCCTAGTCCTAAACTGCTGCGCACAACCTTCAGCAGCATAAGAAGTATGTACACATTCTCTTCTGTCAGTCAGTTGGGTGTCCATCAAGATGTCGTCCATCAGGATAACGACTCCACGAATTGAGAGACAGCCTCTGTGAAGTCATCAGGAAATTCCTCCTGCAGATGACCAGCAGTGCGGTGGCCCGCAGATCTATTAATGCGCCTGATGTGAACTGTTGCAACACGGCGAAGCCAAGAATCGCCACAGATTCTGGATGCTAAGTTTTTTGAGTGCAGTGAACTTGTGGCAAGGGTTACTCACATGGGGCATGTGCCCGCAGCTCGTGATGGACTTGTATGTGACACTCGTCAAACTATCCAGCTGGGCCCTGAGGGTGCTGACCATCTCTTGTGTCACCACCTTGTCCTCTTCGCCTTGCACAATCAACACTGCATTGCCGAGTGGCGCCCATGACTAAGTTCAATTAAGTAAAGGTATGCAAAAGAAGGTGTGCAGCTGCTCTAATTCAGCAGCCTGTCCTGGGCCAGAACAGCCAGCTGACGTACCAGGGCACTTGAGAGCATGCAGGCGATGCACGTAGGGCTCAAAGTCGAGGTGCTGGTACAGGAGTAGGATGCCCTTGTCCCAGTCATCCGTGCTCATCGGCCGGATGTAGCCGCGAATGGCATCCTGTGTTGCCAATGTTTGGTCATAGTACCCAAAGGACTCTCCCCGCATCACCGCATCTCTCCTCTGCCTATACTGCAAATTGAGGGTGGGGCAGAAGTGCATGCTCTCATTTGCATCGTACCTCATGCAACAAGCATTGCAGAATCTCAGTCCCTTGTTTGCATGGGCTGCTCATGCTGATGTCTGGAGGAGACAAGAGAGTCAGGGAAAGCCTGGGGGTTGCAGCTAAACCAGAACAGGCCCAACATAACATTCATAACCGAGCATAGTCGCTTCTTGACAACCTCAAGGCCAACTGCCATATGTCTTGGGTACATGAGGCTGATTTTGCTTCCATTTTGCGTCGCAGCATGCATGACACATGTTCAGCAGGACAGACAAACATCCGTTTTCAGAAGTGGCCATCTGCTGTGGGCAGTGACTGCTGACTGCTGCATGTGGGGTGTGGAGCGGAGGGAGGGGGGGCCAAAAGTAGAGAAGCACCTGGCGGCGAATGTAATTTAGGCCAGCCCAAGGGACGCGCAAGATGAGTCTCGTGTAGAGCAGCCGAAGCTGCGTACTCAGGTCAAGGTGCTGTAAGAATCTTTGGGTCTCAAAAATGCCCGGGGATGTCAGCACAAGGCCAGCAACCCTCGCAGGTGAACTCAGCGCTGCCTCCAGGGCCACTGCGGCGCCTGCCGAGTGGCTGCATGTTGACAGGGAAGCAGATTACCACTTTGATCTCAGAGAGCATCTAGAAATGGCTTGAGAGCGACTTGGCCATGCTGCTACACACTGAAAGGCTGACAGGAGACAGTTATGAAAGCGGCTATGAAGGAAGATTGCAGATGTTGACACACAAGTAGTACTTACTAAGTCAAGATTATTGTATTCAAAGCACAGGCAAGCTCCTGGAATGCACTAGGCAGAGGAAGGCAAGGGGCGCTCACCCAACAAGTGTTGCAACCTCCACGCCGAGCGCGTCCATGAGCGCAAGAGTCAGCTCTGCCGCACCAACCGTCGTGTAGGGGTTGAGCTTGCCGTCGCCCACGTCGAGCGGCCTGGACGACAGGCTAAAGGGGGAGCGGTCGAAGGCGATCACCCGGGCGCCGCCAGGCAGCGCGTCTGCCAGGGGCTTCAGGACAAGGCGCCACGAGAACTCACTGCCGGCGAACCCATGCAGCAGAATGAGCGTCGGGGTCTGCGCCGGCCCTGCCGACGGCGATGGGCTGCCACCAGAATGCACGGTAGCAGCGCCCGACACCAGCTCGGCATGATGCTCTGTCCCAGCGGCCGGCTGCCCCACCCAGGCCTCCTTGTAGTGCACGACGATGCCCGCGACGTCCACGAACTTGCTGTCGGCGTCGGCGAGGTCCCGAGCCGGCACCGTGTCCGTGAGGACCGCCGGGGGCAGCTGCAGCCAGACCTGCGCACGGGGAGCGGAGGGAGCTGTGCCATGAGGCCGACTGCTCAGGGGCCGAATTGAACCACAGTCGTTAAAATGTGAGCCTTATGAGCGACAGTGGAGCCGCGTGAGAATCCGTCGCCGCAGCGAGTCCGCACTCGGCAGCGTCCAGAGCGGCGCCGGCGGCGGCCGCAGGCCAGTGCCACGCGGCCACTCACGTCGGCGGCCTCCTCGGCGGAGAGCCGTAGCTGGCGGGCGGCGGCCGCCGCCAGGGCGCGCAGGAGCTCGCGGTTGGCGTCCTCCGGCGCACTCCTCCGCAGCGGCGACGGC
>WELB01000090.1:126752-140934 GCA_009602725.1 Spirogloea muscicola
CGGCGGGCCCGCGCAGGCCAGCGCCATCGGCACCGGCGGCGGCAGCGGCGGCGGTGGCGGCGGCCGCGTGGCCTCGCCTGCAGGCGACGTGGCAAAGGTTCCGGGATGGAGATATTTAACGAAATGAGTAAGGAAGATGCGGCTGCCGATAATAACCGAGGGAGGCTGTACAAGAGAGAGACCCTTCCAGTCGATTAATGTATCGACTGGTCACTGAGCGGGTCAATCTGGTATACGTGATGTACGTCTCTGAATGTGCTTGCCGTTGTACTTGTCGCTTTTGCGCGACGCCGGCTTGCCGAGCGGTCGTGGAAGTCAACAGTATCATGCCTATCACCACGGACGCCCAGGGACGTCATCATCGCCGCACACTTGACATTGTGGGCGTGCAACCTTGTGGAGGACCACGGGCCCTGGTCGACGACGTTGTTACGGAGGCATATGAAGGCCCAGCATCGACACACATCGCTGGGCACGCAGTGGGCGGTGCAGAACAAAAAAAAACTGCGGCACTACTCCGATTACCCTAGCTGGTGGAAAGACGTCGCCCTGACGGAAGCCGGAGGCCGCCGCCAAAGCTCGGCCTGCGCGCAAGTGAACCGCGAAGGCGAGGGACCGCTGCATCGAGACGGCCAAACGCATACGGAACACCTGAGCGGAGGGACCCGGCTACGTTGAAGCCGGGCTGCTCGCCCTGCTGCCCGAGGCGGCGGGCCGCTGCACGCCGCGCCAGGCGGTGGAGCAAGTCAAGCCATTTCGAGCCAAAGGCTCCGTGCACGTCCACTGCCAGTGGAACGAACTCGTCGCCCACCGGGTGGTCAGAGTACTTCCGTTCATTCTCGCCCGCCGCTTGGCCGACTGCGTAGCCCGCCTCCTCCGACAAGCGTTTTGCACTGTTGGAAGCAAAGCTGTCAGTGGTGACCACGTCTGCGATGAGCCGAGGCCCCCCGCCGAGCGCGCTGGCGACGAGGTCGGCGCGCCGGGTGTGGATGCGGCCATCCGCCCCAGCGGTAGGAGGCATTACGCTGGTGTTCTCGAGCGCCACCGCATAACCGGCCTCGACGAAGATGCCAAACATGGCATTTCGCAGCAGGTCGTGAGGTGCATGTGGGCTGCCAACGATGCCGCGTCGGAACCGCGCTCGCCACACCGCTGACCCCACTGAGGCAGGGGGGGTGGAGGCCGAGGAGGCGGTGCACCGCCGTTCGGAAGGCGTCGTCTGGCATCCGAAGTGCGTCGTGGATCGGCAGGGCAGACAACCAGTCATCCGCCCCTGGTGAGGACGCCGAGAGCAGCCGCGCGCGCCCCCGGAGGTCGTCCGGAGACAAAAGCCCCATCGCCGTGGAAAAGAGGCCGCATCCACCTCCGCCATGAAGCGAGCTTGGGCCCGGAGGTCGGCCGTGTGCGCGAGGTGCGCGAACGGGACGGCCCGCGGCCCCAGGGCAGGGTGATCTGCAAGCAGCGCATCCCTGGCAGAGCGGAGAGCCGCCTGGAAGGGGTACGGGCCAGTCTCCACGTCCGCTGCCGCCTGCTCCAGAAGGGTCGCTGGCGCAAGTGTATCGAATGCGCCTGGCCGTCTCGCTGCAGAGGTCCATGGCCCGGGCGCTGCACCTTCGTGCCGGCAGAGCCCTCGCTGCTGCCTCTGGCTCTGGCCAGGGGACCCACTTCCAGGAGCCCAGCATCTCTGATCTGCGGCTGCTTAGCAGGGGTTACTGAGTGTCTCGTAGCAGCTTTGTTTCTGTTACTTCGCGCTTCCCCTGGCCCCCTTCTCGTACTCTGTTCATTCTTTTTCGGGCTGGTTGTTCCAGCCCCTATTCTCAATGGGCGAGCACTTTCTTCTCCAGAAGGCGACCTCCATGCCGGATGAAACGCTGGGCCACCGGCGGCCTCCGGCTTCCGTCAGGGCGACGTCTTTCCACCAGCTAGCTACTCGGATCTGCATCTCCTGTCTAGAGGTTACTGAGCGTTCCCTGGCTGATGTCTTAGTCCTAGTCGTTCGCACTCAAGCTCCCTCAGACCTTGTCCATTCTTTTGGGCTGGCCTTTCCCAGCCACCAGTCAATCTGGCCGCCCTTTCTCGATTACCCTAAAGCGCCTCAGACCTTGTCCATTCTTTTGGGCTGGCCTTACCCAGCCACCAGTCAATCTGGCCGCGCTTTCTTAATTACCCCCAATGCGATCAGCTCCTGCCAGCGGCAATCGACATCTTTGGCTGTCTGGGTCCTCGTTTCCACACTCTTCTTCAAAACATTGCCAATCTAGGCTACACTCGACGTGCAGTTATGTTTCCGGCTGAGATGGGCTTGCCAAAGCTGCATATCTGTCGCTCTTGCGACGACGAGTTTCGGCCTGTTCGCAGCGTGCTCAAGCTAGTGCCTTGCACCAGAAAGCTGGGCGAGCTCTAGTTGGTGGCAGAAGGGCTCCGTTTCTGGCATCTAGTATTCATGCATCGATTAGTGACCTTTATATTTTGACCCGTGGTTATTGAGCGGGTCAACATGCTGTAGTTTATGTACATCTTTAGATGTGCTTGCCTATTTACTTGGCCATTTGGCCTACATCTGATTCTAATACACGGAGTTATAATTTGTACTTGGCCATTTGGCCTTCGTTCGTTTCAAATACACGAAAAGTTTTTCCAGTAGATGCGGATGGCTGTGATTGGCCAGCCGGGGAAAAGGAATGGAAGCCAGCCAGAGAAGCCAAGAAAGAAGAAAGTGCTCGCTCATTGAGGATAGGCACTGGAAAGGCCAGCCCAAAAAAGAATGAACAGAATACGAGAAGGGGGCCAGGGGAAGCGCTAAGGAAAACAAGCACACCAGCCAGTTTGCATGCAGAAGAACTGGCGCTCCCAGATCAGTCTGGCAGAAATGTACGTGCTCACTCGTGGGTCTAGAGTCCCCCTAACAGCTCTGTTTCCGGCTTGTAACCTTAGCCCTCTCAGATCTTTCTTTGTTCTACTTAATGTGTACTGCCTTGCTTTAGCCTCCCTCATGCGTATCTTCTCCCAGACACTGCACGCCTTGCAAGTCACTGCAAGCCGGCTCAAAATACAGCCATAATCTTGTGTTGACATTTCCTTCGTTCTTCTTACTCACAGAGGACTGGCTTGCTTTGGCATCCCTTTCATGTCATGCGCACCGAAGCCTTCTCTCCTTGTGATATACTGCTTTCTCTCCTGTCAGAGATCTACTTCACCCTTTGTGCATCTCTAATTTGGCTATGGCAGCCATTGACGCCATCAACGCGTGGCTTCCATTCGCCATGCTGCTCCTTACCACAGTGCTAGGGTGCATTAATAAGTCAAGGACATGGGTGCATTGTACGAGCAACATGGAGGCCCTGCTCTGACCAGAAACTCCCTCTGTCGGCAATTTGCAGGTTTGGGCTACACCTTATACGCGTCTAAGACACTGTGCACTAGAAGCTCCTAGTAATCCCATGTCATATTTGGAACAAAGCAGTAACACAATGGACATGCCTGACTCAAAGTTAACAGGCCAAGCGCAGCAACACTGCCGTTTCTCATTCTCTGCCAGAAACGGCATGCCGCCTATGCATCCGCAATCAGCAGCGACCCAGATAAGGCAATCTGCACAGTGCCGCGATAATTCCTCTTGTGATTTAGGGCCAGTGATTATACACACAACCAGCCATCTATGAGGTGCTGCGCTGTACCCTGCGGGACATGATGCTGTACAAGCTGCCCTGCTGCAACACAGACGTGAAACTTGTAAATGACGCGGCAATGCTGACATCAGAAGCCACCAACCTACTCACCTTATCGCCAAGCTTGAATGGAGGCAGCCCCTTGTAAGGGCAGCCAGCACATCTGAACGCGTCCCCCAAGCCACACTGCAACAAGCCCAGGTGCCAATTGGTGGTGAAGTGGCAATCATGCAGCAGGAATTGCTAAGGCGGCCACCATGTGGTCGTCGAAGCACAACTGTAAATTGACACGGGCATGGGGCCCAAGCTCAGGCTTATTGCTGCACAGCATAAGTGCTTGGTACTGATCGAAGGCAGAAACAGCTAGCCAGGCTCAGGGGATAAGTCAATAATCTCGGCTCTTACGCTGCCGCAGGCTGACTGCGGATTCTCAATCTGGTCCAATGTTAGCTTCTTTGTGGCCTGCGCATCCTCCAGCTCTGCACGCCCGCAGCTGCAGTTCTTGCATGCCTTTCTGCTCTTGCTGGCTAGTCCACAATCACTTGCTGCTGCTTCTGCAGGCAATGAGTCAAAGCAAGGGTAGCAAGACTTCGATCAGCGCTGCAAAGTGAGGGTAATACTGGAATTCTTGCAAATCCAAGTCCTTGAAGGACAGCCAATTGTGATAACAGGACAGGTGGCAAGGTAAGGCGAGTCAGTATCTGCTTTCACCTGGCATTAATGTTGGCCTCTCGAGATCCTCTGCTGTTAAAAGTGCATCTTCATCAACCAACTCGTCCTCATCGTCAACCGCATCCACTGCTGATACCTTCCACGAGGGGACACCTGCTCGGCCAGAAGAGCTTGTGATGGCTGGTGACACGTCGGACACAGGGCCTGCAGAAGACAGTATGCCAACCGGGTCAGACTGCCTCTACATCAAGCACAAGCTTCAGAGACCAATGCGAGGCACCCTGACATGAGTGATACTTCCCATGATGGCCCTCTTCTGCCACCTAAGTGACCCCTTGATTTTCCAACCTCAGCAAGACATCAGGCTCTCAGCATTCACGAGCAATTGCAGTCACATGTGGTGGTTGAGCGTCAAGTACCAGGATAGCAGAAAAGAGGTACAGGGGTTAAGATCCCTAATTCTGGGTGCGAACTTAGGACACACGCCAAACCAGGCCACACAACGAGTTGGACAACCAGGTATGCACTTACTGGCTGACACCTGCGCAACCTTCTTCTTCAGCGCAAATGAAGTGCCGACCCAGGCCGGCTTCTCAGCTCTGAGCTGGAAAGCCCCCATGCAAAACACAGGCAGGTAAGTCCTGCCACTCTTCAACTCATCATTGATCAATGTATATCCTGCTCCCAAATGCATGCCTTGAAACAAGCCCCTATTTGGGTGACACTGAACAGTACTTCTATGACACTGACATCTCAACACGGGCCTGTGACTTGTTGCAGAAAAGCATGTCAACTACCACAAAGAGGTCTCTGGCTGGCACTCACAGATAGTGGCTGCAGCAACGGGCCTTGCTGACTGCCAACGGCTGCTGGCGTGACCCCCATCCATTGCCGTGCCAAACCAACAGCAGAGCTGCTCGTCAACTCTTTGATGTTTGAGAACCCTGCCATGACCAGGTTTCGCTCAAAGCCAGCCCTGGTCTGTGGCACTGCAGCACTGGTACCCAGAGCCTGCAATTGAGTATCTCAACATTACATGCTCAGACAGCGCATGTGACTGTGCATCATCACATCGTCACCTTTGCCTGAGCACCTTTTGCCACACAGGCACGTTCAATAACGTACACTGCCAGCGACACTCTAGCAAGGCAAATCAGATGCTTCCATACTGCACCTCAAGCCAATATGCAAGAAGACAAGGCCTGGCGCAAAGCAGTCCATCTCAGTGATTCCTTAAACACTGAGGTCGAACATATAAGGACGTGCTCAAGCACTGCATGGCTGAAGGTGCAACATGCGGCAATTGCAGCACTTCTGCTCGCCGTCTTGCCCATATAGTCACCACGCACTCAGAAATGCTGCCTCCCGAGTAACTCATGGTACCTGTACTTCGACTGCAGATGCGGCCCGGCGACCGACCGGCTCCTGAATGACAAGCTTTCCGCCAGCTTTCAGGACCCGCAGGAGCTCCGCCAGGAGGAAGGGGCCGTGGTGTCCAGGGGCCTCCCCGTACGAGTATACTGCATCGTAAGACGCACTGGCCGCCTCCAGGGGCTGGCCTGCTGGCACACGCACGCCAGTATGCCTTAGAATCAGCCCCGTCGCCACTGACGAAGCTGCCATGCCGGGCAATCGCCATGCGATTCCTCGCGCAGCAGAGGGTCGCCGGCGCGACTCGTCAGTCTGGCGCGTGCGCACCTGGATGGCCGGCCCGAGTGGCTACATCGACGCCATCGATGGGGGCGCCGCAGTCCGCGAAGACCTCGCCGAGGAGCCGCCCGGGCAGCAGGGGCGCGCCCGCGAGGAGCAGCGCGCGCGAGGCGGCGGCGGCGGCGGCGGCCATGGCGGGCGCGGCGCTCGGGGTGGCGGCAGCTCCGAGGGCGAGGCGAAGGTGGCTTGAGACGGCGGAAGTGGGGGCGACGGGTTGGGCTGATTGGGAAATGAGGGCCGTCGCGAACGATGGGCCCGAGGCCGGTGGCGGCACGCCGTTGCGATTAGATGGGGCGATGGGGTCGCACCGCCAATGGGCCCAACAACGGGGGCGAAGCTTCGAGCGACCCACGCTGCCGACACCCCAGGGGAGGCAATCCTTTCTGTGCGCTTGTTTTTCTTAGCGCTTCCCCTTGCCCCCTTCTCGTCCTTTGTTGATTCTTATTTGGGCTGGCTTTTCCAGCCCAAATTCTCAACCGGCGAGCACTTTCTCTGTCTCAATCCTTAACTGCCTCCGCGGCGGATCCACGACTTTGCGCCAGGTTAGTGACAGTCATTTGGCGGCGGTATAGGGCGACGCTTTCCCCCTCCTAGTCAATCCTCTCTGTATTTGTTTCCCGGAGGTTGGTATCGTCCACTCACAGAAGAGAGGATTTCCTAAATTGACATTGTTTTGTCTCGGGATTTGCGCTCCCCTGCCCTTTTGGCAGCCAGCGTAGGGCCACTGACGGGAACGCGTTACCGCTTCTGATGGGATGCTTAACGGGCCCGCTGCGCCGTGAGCGGGAGGGCTTTGGCGCGCCCCCGCCGCCGCCGCAGCTCCAGGGCCGCCATGGCGGCGCCGCAGCCGCGCGCCGGAGCCAGGCGCTAGGGCCTACGCCGAGCCCGCTCCCGCCTCCGCCTCCGCCGCCGGCGGCTGCGCGGCGGGAGGCTCCTCGGGTCATGGCCCACGCGGCGGGCGGGCCGTCCTCGTCCGACGACGAGAGGCGCGACGACCGGCAGGACCGCCGCGAGGACCGCCGGCGGGACCGCGGGGACCGCGACCGCGACGGCCGGCACCGCGGCAGCCCGTCGTCGTCGCACAAGCGCTCCCGACGGGAGCGGGACCCCGACTATGGCGGCGGCGGCGGCGCCGGCGAGCGCAGGGCCACTGAGAACGACGGAGAGCGCAGGTCAGCCGCCACCTCGCTTGCCCTCGGCAGCCTTGGCCCTCCCTCCCCGAGGCTTGCGCAGCGGGGTTGCTCTTCCTCCCCTCAGCTCATCTGACTTCCTACTGCTGACACGGGGGTATTGAGGGCGCCCTGTCTGCCTAGCCTTTGGCTCCGTCATGAACACCTGTATGCATCTGGCTGGCATTTCACAGCCGATTCTTTCATATCAGCAGCCGCTTTCTTCTCCCCGAGGTCCTTCGAGCTCGGCGCCCACGCGGAGGCGGCCGCTCAGCAGCAGCAGCCACCACGGCGCTCCGCCATTGCCGTTGCTATCGGGCTTGCGACCTGAACCATCCTCGACATAGGGACGAGCCTGCGCTCGATCGTCACGTAGTACGCCCAGGTCGCTGTCCTTGCCGGGCACGCTACGCCCTGACGGCCGCCGTCGGAAGCCCTCGCGAGGCTGCAACAGGCCCGCCATGGAGCATGTCGAGGTTTAGGTCTGCTGGCTGCCTCAACGTGCGCCCTCACTCTGACGATAGGCGTCATCCAGCTACGAGAGCCCGCGTCAGCCTGGCTTGCGCTACTGCTGTTGGTCTCGCAGTAGTGTGCAGCAGGGAGCAGTGGGGCATGCATGAGCTCTGATGAGCCTCGGCACTGATATGGTGAAGGGGGAGCAGGGTTACAGTCTTCCATCTTGCATTGCCCCAGGCAAGACATACCCTAGAACTGCGCCAGCGCAGCATGTGTGTGCCGACAATGCTGGGATCTCAGAGGTCGTAGACTAGAACAAGCACATTGTGGCAGGGAAGCAGTTGTCGTCTTGTACAGTGTCAATGACTGAAGCTCGGGCTGGCCATTGCAGCCATCAGACGGGCTCACCTTGCTGTTGCCGTGCCCTGATCTGGGTTTACTGCATGACCTCATCAGCTGAGTCGCTATCATTGCCTAATTAGAGATCGTGTTGATACTCCCCGGGCCTCTCTGAGCCCTGCAGGCGCTGCAATGGTTGCTAAGAGGCCGCTGAATTCGTGCCTCCATCTGCTGCCTCTGTGGCGTAGGTACAATGGAAGGTCCGACCACTACGACCGCCATGGGTGGGGCCGCAGTGAGCATGGGGACAATGAAGGTTAAGAAGCTTCCTACTGCTGACCTACAAGGTGACTGCAGTCAGGGCAGTCGCAAAATGTGCACAGCCTGACACTGACGATGCAGGTTTGGCATCTGCTGATTGCAGGCCACCATTTGCGGCCGCACCCTGACGGTCACCGTGGTGACCTGCACAATGGACCTCGTAGGTGAGTATGTCTCTTTGTGCTGCGTCTGGCATGCCTCGAGCAACGTTTGGTAGTGTCAGCTTCGTCCTGCCGGTGGTATCGCCACGAGCTATTACTTGCCGGAGCCTAAATGGTGCCTTCCTCATAGAGGCACCAGAAGTAGTCATCACCATGGGTTTTGGGGTTTTCTGCAGGGGCGAGGGTGGAATGATGACTTACAAGCAGTTCATGCTGGAGCTCGAGGATGACGTCTCTCCTGCGGAGTCGCTGCAGAGGTGCGATGCCTGTTCACAGGCTTGGCATGGCCTCCCAATCACCTTGCCATCTTGCGTTGCATTTGCTGCCAGCACTGGCTGGACTGTCAAGTGCAGTATGCACCTTGCAGCCTCAAGTTAAGCGCGTCCTGCCTTACGATAACTAGCACCAGTGCAGCAGTGAATTGTTCACTAGTTGCCTGCACGAGTTGCTCATCTTGGGGGCAGATGGGTGCTGTAGGTATGAAGAGTACAAGAAGGAGTGCACAGACAGCCAAAAGAAGGCCTTCTTTGCACAACACAAGGAGGAGGACTGGTGAGAGTGTGTCTTTGGCTGTCTATTACGAGCTATTTGGCAGTACGTCTGTTTGCCCTTGGACTAAAGGGGGGATGTTTGTGTCCAACTTGATAAGTCAGTCTTCGCTGCTTCAGAGTCATGCATTGCAATGCGCGTGTCAAGCCTGAACATCAGATAAGCAGCCACTTGAAATGAAAGCGACAATGCTGGCAAGCTTGCTGCCTGCCACAGCTCTCTGGACACTTCGCACGTTGGGTTTTGGCAGGCTAAAAGACAAATACGAGCCAGGCCGGCTAGAGTCTATCATGGCCCGCCGTAATGAGAATGCAGTGACGTCGTCCAAAGACTTTCTTGCGGAGTTGCAGGCTGGCAAGCTAGAGTGGTGAGCATGTCTTCAAAAGTTGGCTTCTCTGTATGTCGGCCTCTTAACAACCATAGATTGTTGCAGCGCCACAAACTCTTACAGTCAACAAGCACAACACAAGCGCTTGTGGTGGCTTACCACTCCTGCTTACATCTGATGCTGGGCTTTCACACAGCGGGCCAGCGGCGACACGAAGCATTGCTGATGCTCCCTCAGACGAAGACGCCGATCACGGGGCTAAGCGGCGGAGGCATAGCAGCCACCAAGTGGCGGATCGGAAGCAGGATGCAGATGCTGCGCCACTGGCCCCAGCAGGATTGTCCAGCCCGGAAAGGGTTAAGTTGGACGTGATCATGGCGAGGGGCCTGATTACGAAGCTGGACGCCGAGAAAGGGGTCAATGACAGCAACCCATTGGCAAAGTCGGACAGCAAGGATGATGACAGTGAGATGGTCGTGATCCAAGGCCCGTCTCAGGCCCGCAGCCTGGAAGGCACAGAGCTCCTGGATGTGCTGCTTACGTACCTGTGGCGCGTGCATGGTGTCGACTACTATGGTGGCACGGAGCTCAAGGGCCTCCTCAAGGGCCTGCGGCACCTGCGGAGTGGCAAGGCTGTTGTGGACGACAATGAGGCAGCAACCACAGAGTGGGCAAAGAAGGTGGATGCCGCTTGGGAAGCGAGACTACAGGTATGACATTGTACTTGTGTCCAGTATACAACCTATCACATCCTATGTTTACTCATGGAGGTAGGTGTCTATCAGTCTAGATGCGGCTAATGATTTTGAATCGTCTTCACTCTCTTAATTTGTTGACATCCTTGCATTGCTGCCACTGCGGTGCTTGTCAGAGGTAGGGCTTTTCTGTGTGATCTCAATTTCAGCAAAATGGTCAGCTTTGCTGTGGTGCCTCTTATGTTGGTATCCTGCTGGGGAGCAGGGTGGCGATGTACTGGGGCGAATGCTGGGCAAGGAGCGGCAAGAGGAGGCGCTGGGCGCATACGTGAAGAAGATTCGGGATGAGAAGTATGGGTGGAAGTACGGGTGCGGTGCCAAAGGCTGCGTGAAGCTCTTCCACGGCCCCGAGTTTGTGCTCAAGCACCTGCGGCTGAAGCATGCAGAGCTGGTGGAGTCAGCGGTTGCTGCAGCCCGCGAGGAGACTTACCTAAGCAATTACCTCAAGTGAGCAATTCTATATACATATATCTCCTTACTCTTTGACTTACCATAGATTTATGCACTTGCAAAATCTGTTCAAGCTGCCAGCTGCCAAGCTGCCAACTTGTCATGAGTTGCCGCTTGGCACGCCTTTGTGTGCAAGTCTCTGTGGTCGCATCTTATATCTGGCTATCTTATGGCAGCGATTCTGAGGCGCCCTTGGACCCTACTGCCCCAATCCCCAGGCCCATGCAGGTTCGTCATGCAGCAAGGCCCTGAGGAATTTCACCTGCACATTCCCTCTTATGTGCTAATTAGCTGCAAATTTGCTGCATCTCCATGCACAAATACCTAACAATCAGAAGCCATACTGTGCTTTGTTCCTTAGCCAGGCCAGCAGTGTCTTGCTGCAGTCATTATGTGCGTGCAGTAATAGCTGCTAATGTGCCATTTGCTCTGCAAAGCTGTCTGCCAATCCACTTAAGCTTGATGACTGCAGGCCAGGATGAGCGACTTGCGGGAGAAGCTAGACCGGCACAGGGCGCAGACTGGGCGGGGTCAGGCCGGGCGGGAGTACGAGCGTCGCGTCGATGATTGGCAGCCGGAACGCGGCGGCAATCGAGAGTGGGAGCAAGGCAAGGGCAGCATGCAGGCTGGGCCGCCGGCCGGGCCCCGTTTCGACCCTTACCAGCCCAGTGATGTGGACCGGTATGGCAGGATGCCGCCGCTGCCGCTGCCGCTGCAGCCCGACCCAGGATTAAATGACAGGTGCTTTAGATCCAGGGTTAGATTTCAGGGGTTAGGGATTTAGGGTTTTGGGTTTAGCTTTCGCAGTCAGTATCTGAGGTCCAGGACGAGGTTGCATCACTTTCCTCCATGTGGCTCGCTAACTCTCCAGCATGACAGCCAACTGCTTCCACATTGGCCACAGGCGCCACTTCCCGCCGGGGCCGGCCGTGGTCAATGACAGGTTCGCCCACCACGGGCCCGGCGGACCACCGTTCAAGGCGCCTTGTCTCGGGGGGGGTCCAGAGCCCCTCTTTGACCCCTTCGGGCCTCCTCCACCAGGGCCGGGCTTTCCCCCCGAGGGGGTCGCGCCGCCACCAATGCTCATCCCTGTACCTGGTGCTGGGTGAGTCCCTGCTGTGTATTTTGTCTGCAGTAGGGTAGGTGCAGCTTGGCATAGATTGGCTTGCTCCCTGATCTCAGCAGCTGCTTAGACCGTACGCTTGCCCATACTGGCAACAAGAGCTGCTGCAAGTGCATCTATTGCTGCAAAATGTAAGTTGAGGTGTGCATCGAGGTTCTGAGAATCAGAGAAGTCAGCATTTGATCATCCTTGATTCCAGCCAGCTATTACGACCTTTCTGTGCTGGTTGTTTCGATAATCCTCTTTTTGGCTTTGGTGGACTAACTGAAGCAAGCAATGGTCTGTGTGGGTGATACAGGCCATTGGGGCCATTTGTGCCGGCGCCGCCAGAGGTGGCCATGCGTATGATGCGGGACCGTGAGGTGCTGGAGCAACAGGATGGCAGGGAGGGTGGCCACGGCGGCGGCCCTCCAATGGGCGGGGGCTTCAATGACGTGGGGGCTCGCCCAGAGATGGGGCGGGAGCCGACAGGGGCGCCACGGGGCGGGCCGCGAGGGCGGAATTTGGACTCGCGGCTCGGCCGTGGCGCGCCGGTGCTGGTTTTCCCACCTGCAGGGCAGACGGCACGTGCTGACCCGCGGAGCGTGCGAAGGCAGGCCCCGCATACACACACCCACTGGACAATAGATTAGCCGTGCGTTAGCGAATTGCTGGCCATGTTAGTGATGACCTTTTTGTGTCAGCACCTGCTCTGATTGCTCAATGGTTGGCTTGCTTCTGTGTCTGTACAGCTACCGAGACCTTGATGCCCCAGACGACGAGGTGACGGTCATTGATTATCGCAGCCTCTAGGAGGGCTACTCCGGAGCTCAGCCAGGAGTGCCTCTCCGCCTGTCACTACCAGCTTCTCATCCAGTGCGGCAATTAGTTGAGCTATGAAAGTCCACTTTGCACCTATCTCTCCCAATCCTTGACCACTGCTTTCACAGGCTCTCTTTGTGGGCACTTAGAGGCCCATGTGCCCTATGGTACAAGTCCGCCTTGGAGCTTAAGCTGAAGCTCTTGCACATTGCTCTCAAGATAGCGCTCAGACTGTCAGGTCAGCATGCAGCACTCAGGCTGAAGCATATCTTGAACCAACGGGGCACTGTGCTGCCGGCTAATTTGGGTGCGTTTCTCTTGGCAATTTTACATGATCAAAGCAATTCACACGATGTGTCGGCGTTTTGATGTGCTCAAAACAAAGGAGTGGTCTAAGTGGTAGATGACGGACTCTTAATACTGGCGGAGCTTATTGATGGTAGGTCCGATACGGCTTTGCATCTGTCCTGGGGCGCTTGTGTGAGTCGGAAAGGTGCATGGGTAGACAGATTAAGGATAAGATGGAGGATGTCAATGGCCCAGATCCCACTGCATTAAGGAGAGGGACGAGAGAAGGGTAGGGAATGGGCAGTGGTGAGAAGGCAGTGGTGAAAGTCGACCTCAACGTGAGAGTAGGGTGAACGTCTCCATACATGATAAGAAGCACTGAACAGTGCTTGAGAGCTGGGTATTCAAGGCAGAAAAGCCGAAGAGCCCAGCATGGGCAAGGGCTGCAGAAGGAAGGACAAGCTGCTACTCAAGACCAGGGCGAGGTTGGAAACATGAGGAAAGAGCCGGGAGGGCTTATGCGTGATACACTGTAAAAGAGACTGTACACTGTAAGCAGTACTGAAGATGAAGCCCGCAAAAGGAGGGAAGTCTGAGGCAACGTCCTTGGACGCAGTAAGGTTGGTGATCCTTGCTGAGGACCTGACCTCTGAAGACTTCTGTGCCAAGAAATACTACAAGAGGGGAACAGGAAAAGAGTGGTAGTTGGCGTTAGCACACTTTGGTCGTTGCCACGTGCAATGGAAGGCCGCTGATCTACACTGTAACTTACATGCAGGACTTTTGTACATGCTAAAGTCCAAGGACGACGCCGCCGGTAGCCCGTCTGATTGCGAAAGCCGTCAAGGCTGTGCAACGTAGTGCAGGTTACAGATGCTTTAAGACAGAGTTCCAAGGACAAGGGCAAGGTGAAGGGGGGTGAAGGTGGGCCTTCATACGCGCTGCGGCGAGCGCGGTCGCGGGTGCATCAGGCCGAGGGGTGTGGGGGGCAGCCCAAACGAGCGAGGGAGCGCGAGCCGCCGCCGCGGAGCCACGCCGAGGAGGCCCCGGCGCAACTTCGACGCGGGGTGGCCCGGAAACCATGGCCGCCACGGCCGCCCCCGTCCCGGGCCCGGCTCAGCTCTCCGTTCTTAAGGGGCAATCACCAGGCCGTGCGGCGGCTGAGAGACGAGAGGCTGACGACAAAGTGGGGGTTTTGGTGGCCGCCTACGTCGTGCCGGCGGTGGCGGCGACGGCGAGGAGAGAGGGGAGACGGGACGAGCGCGGCGGCGGGCCGTTCAGATTGAAAACTGAAGGCCCCATGGCGGCGGGCGTGCGAGGCGCGGCGGGGGCCATGGCCGCCGTCGCCGCCGTCGGCACAGCAGGCGTCCACACGCGGCCCGCGCGCCGGCC
>WELB01000090.1:150943-161043 GCA_009602725.1 Spirogloea muscicola
CCCGCGGCGAGGGCGCCATGGCCGCCGTCAGCGGCCCGCTGCGGCGAGCGCTGCTGCAGCTGGCGGACGCCGCCAATGGCACGGCAGCCGGCAACGGCACGGGCGGCAATGGCACGGCGGACGCGCCGGTGCCGCCGCCGAGCTCGGCGAAGGAGGAGGTGCAGGCGAGCCTGTCCATCCTGCTGCAGCTCGGCATGCTGGGTGCCGCCTTCGTCGTCGGCCACGTCCTGCGCCGCCGCAAGTTCTACTACGTCCACGAGGCCTCCGTCGCCCTCATCCTCGGTCAGCCGTCGCCGCCGCTGCCGCTGGCAACTCTGCGGCCTGTGACGATGGCAACCCTCGTCCTCGACTGCCATGCCTAAATCAGCTGAGAAGAAGCACGAGAAGCTTACGCTACAGACTTACACTGTGGGCTTCACACTTCTTCTGCGGCCTAAGGTGCTGCATGTATTGAGTATTGAGCGAGGTACAATTGTGTCGTGGCGGCTTCCCAGGTTTCATTGCGGGCGCGGTGGCTACTGTGCTCAACAAGGAGGAAAGCTTCAGGTACCAGCGAAGCGCCTCGCTCAGCTGCCTGAGCACAGACACAAGCGGCAGCTCTTATGGCCTGCACCCCCAGCCCATCATGTTCAGCAGCGAATGCTTGCCCGTCTCTGGCGTGACACTGTCGGCCGGGCCTTATGGTCCTCATTTCTCAGCAGCTCATTAGAAGACCTCCTGCGATTAACATTGCATATCGCATTAGCCTAGTATGATGAATGCAGTTGCACAAGTTGCCTGCACACCACCTCCCACAAAGGACTGCGATGCTGGGCTGAGATGCCACTGTTGCTGCTGCATCTGTTGACTTTGCAGCAAGTACCTCAACTTCAAGGAGGACTTCTTCATCCTCTTTCTGCTACCCCCGATCATATAATATCCTCTTAAGCAGCTCAAATCCTCTGTAGTCAGGTGGCTTTTGTCAGTAATTGTCAGGAGTCGTACGACCAATGGCGATTGCAGTAGGTTAAGGGTCCGGTGATTGCTGTGCAGCATTTGGAGACGCCGGTTGACTTAGGAGCACGAGGGCTAGGGGCAAGTCAAGGCACTCCAGTTGAAAGTCTGTTTTATCAGCAGTCAATGTTGCAGTCACTGCTAGTCAGCTGACCAAGAGCAGCAGATAATCCTTTGAGCAAGCACAGCTACATATGTAGCTTGGGCATGCAGCCAAGTTTCTTGGGTTGTCAGTCTACACTTGTTTCCTTGACTCCCCTGTGCCTCACCTGGTCAGGGTTCAGCTTACAGCCGGTAAGACTTTAGCCTGCAATCTGTTCCATTGTTGCTAGATTCTTATAGCTTCAAGCTTATGTCCATCATGGCTGGTGCAGTAGCACGATGATCTGTTCTTTGGGTTCAGCAATAGGGGCGTTAGGAGGTGCTCTTTCCTTGTGCCCGGTGCTTGGCTCAAGATGTGATAACTTCTCATAAGGAGCTTTGTGGTTTACAAGTGCGCAGAAGCCTTTCTTCTCCAACTTTGGTGCAATTTGTATTTTTGCCATAGCTGGGACTTTTGTTGCGTCAATCGTTACAGGGATCCTCATGTGAGCTTTTTGAATCGATCAGGTCGCAGTGGGTCAATAAGTCCCTTGTATCTGCCTCCTGCACCATGGAGCACCTACAATATGGGGTATACCAGCAGTTGGGCTGCTCATATGTATGTACCGAGCACTGGAAGGACAAGTGGAAGGTGGTAGGAAGGAATATTTACAACACTGCTTCCTTGCAATGGTGGCAGCTACCTGGCTGGCCTGTTCTTCCTCGTCTACAGACTGACATTCCTTGAGAGCATGATCTTTGGGTCACTTATCTCGGCCACCGACCCAGTCTCTGTGCTGGCAATCTTCCAGGTTTGTCATTGCCCATGGTGGAGCAGGACGAAAATTGTGTGCATACTGTCATCAGCACAATCACTATGCATCATTTGGATAGCAAGAAGGATAACCTGGCAGCCCGTGCCTCTGGTTACTGGTCGCGGTCAGATGCGAGCAGAACTCAAGCAGCCTTCCTGTCAATAACACCATGCAGGAGCTGGGAGCGGACTCCAACTTATACGCGCTGGTCTTTGGGGAGTCTGTCCTTAATGATGCGGTATGCACATTGTGTTGTGGCGTGGGTGTGCCCCTCATTAGTCTAGTACATGTGACTATGTTTGTAGTATGTAGTAAGCTCTAGTGATCTTCCCACTTCTACTACTCTCCAGTGCTTAAGAGAGCTTCCGGATTACAACAGTCACAGCTTGTATGTAACTAGCTGAGCGTGAACAGATTGACTGCTTGGCACTCCTGCAACTTGGTACACTCCTGCAAGTTTGTGGTGCAAGCCTTGCGTTGAATCAGCAATTTGTGCCTTTGTCTAACTTGCCAGCCCCTGTCTTTGCGGTTGTATCTGTATGTTGCAGGTTGCGATAGTCTTGTACAGGTAGTCTTATCCACTGAGTTTCGGCTGAGTCTTATGTAGCACGGGGAGCTCAGCATTATGGCATCTGCCTGCTCAATTCAAATTGTAGTCTGGTAGCACGTTTTGTATACATGGCTTCCGCTGTGCACACTACGTGGCAGTATCACCAATGCCTGGGGCTGTACTGGCGCTGCCCTGAAAGGGTTATCTGCGTGTACACAACGGCTGCCTCACTCGCAGAACGCTCGTGTCAGCATACAAGTCCCAATTGGACCAGACTTTGACGGGAGCTGTGTGGTTCTTTGTTGAGAATTTTGTAGGCTCACTTGGCATAGGTGAGGGCTCTCTACAGCCCACTTCTGCACGCCAGCCGCGCCATACTTCAGTCTGGCGCAAATTGTTATGCATGCTTGAAGGAGGCTTGCTTGGAATGAGTGGCTTATGCTCATTCCACCTTGCCTGTCCTCATTGGCTGTGCAGGGGTGTCAGTGGCTCTGTTGTGTGCTCTGATATCCTTTCAGATTTGCCATTGATCTGCTTGAAGTGCACTATGTGTCTCCTTTGGCATGAGAGTCCAGCACTATGTTCTCTACTATGTTGTCTTTAGTGTCTGCCAGCATTTGTGATGAAGTATAATGTCCTTGACACAAGCCCACCTTTTCAAGTATGCGGGATTGTCTGTGTACAAGTGAGTTTTTTCCCTTTGCAGTAGCTTCTGCGCTCTGGATAAGAGTTGATGTTTATCAGCCTTTGAAAGTCTGCATTGGTATAGCTGTTTTCTCATGCTGCATTTGATAAGCCCTTCCTTGTTCCGCACTCATCACATACTTGTTGCTCCTCAGCCTGCAGAACCTGGAGGCTTGTCTGATTGTTCTGTTCCCATATATCGCGTGAGCTCTTCATTCCTGCTACTTCCATGTCCTTGATTGGTCAGAAACATAACAGCATTTAGAACTCTACATCTCTGCTGTACCGTACCACGCTATATCCTCCTTGTGATGCATACGGCGACATTGTGCCATATCGCACCTCAAGATGTTGAGCAGGAAGGAGCACTAGTCGCACCTCTTGTCACCAAGTGGTTGTTTGAACATACAAGGCCCCTGACGTTGCAGATACATGCTGGCCGAGAGCTTTGGCTTAACTGGCATTGTGGCTATCTTATTCTGCGGAATAGTAAGCTTTCTACTCCCAGTACAGCAGACCTTTGTGAAAGAGACAATTGTCACAGTATCTACTGTGATGAAAGATTAGCCAGCTAAAGATCAGCCAGCTGACATAGCCAACAATCTTTGATTGTTGTCAGCAATGCCCTCAGCCTGATGTTGCACCTTTGCCTGATGTTGCACCCTTGCTTGGTTCTTGCAGTTGATGAAGCACTACACATATCCCAACCTCTCAGGTGCAGCTCAGGTGTTAGCTGCTGGCTTCTTTCAGCTGGTGGCTTCACTAGCTGAAACATTTGTGTAAGCCTCTCAGCGTTGATACTCTTCACTGCAAAAATCAGGCCAGCAAAGCACACTGCTTGTTTCGGTCTCTATCCGAGATTGCAGCAGCCTTTCCAAACTGCAGTAGTAAATCGGTGGGTCCAAGCTAGTCTCCGCAATCAACATCGATGCAGAGGCCTTCTTTCCTTCCAAATTCCTCCTGCCAGCGCCTCTGTCTGACATTATGGAGTTGCCAATGTAGCTTCATCTACATGGGTGTGTCGATTGTTTCAGAGGAGCTGAGCTGGTCTCATGTGGGGTTCATCCTCTTTTCGATAGTATCCGTCCTTGTCGTGACATTGTACACAGAGCTAAAGATTGTTCGGCTTGCTCCCATTGTCAAATTTGGCCCACCGATAGCTACTTGGGCCACTCAAGCCGTCATTGCCTTCTCCATCCTTCTTACCTCACTGCCAATTGCCAACTCTTAGCTGTCTATGTGCTGCATATTTGTTTCTGTTTGGCTCATTTAACCGTCGCTGTCAGCCTTGACTATACTCGACTATTCAACCAGGTGTCCATGGGCCTGGCAAGGTGAGTGCAGAATCTGCATGATGCCGTCCACTTACACGCATTGAGATACGTGATTTGAGTGCAAGAGGTGCAAGCGACCAAGTATAGACTGGGAGGTGTGCCTCAATAGCACAGCTATGGACAACAGCAGCTAACATGTTTGGCACACGCTGCAGATTTGCAAATGTGTATCCTTGTACGGTAGTGATCAACTACTTGCGGCCTCCGTCGAAGCAGATACCCGAAAACCACAAGAAGGCCCTAGTCTTCAGTGGTAAAATTGCCTCCTAAAGTCGCCAGCTATGACATTTGCTGGCCCGCTTGCTCCTAAGATATTATGGGCGTTGTTGCAGGACTTCTAAGTTGCACAGACATGTGATCACGACAAATCATTATCTGTACTGATCATCTTGCACATTATCTGTCCTGATCATCTTGCATGCTTGACTCTGATAAGACGGCAATGCATATACAATCTTGTTCAGCATCTACTCCTCCTGCTCCTCCTGCTACTCTTTCAAATTCTTATGGATCTCTGATGGAAGACCTGATTCTGCCGCAGGCTTGCGAGGGGCCATGGCATTCTCACTGGCCCTCAATGCAAAGAGTGACCTCACCAAACCTGGTGATGAAGAAGGGGAGACGGGCTTAGTCATCGTGACATCAACAACTGCAATAGTAGTAGTGACGGTGTGTACAACGATGCCAAACTTTTCCATACACTGGGGTGCTCTGATGAATTATTGATGCCAAGATTCCCAAAGAGAACTTGCTTGAAACCTGGGCGTGCAATCTTGTACGGTCACTCACTTGGCCACTGGAAGCATGCGGACTGGATCAAACCTTTATGGATGAAGATCTTGTGTGCAGGTTTTGGTGATTGGTGGGTCAATTGCTACTCTGCTCGAGAGACTTGAGCTTGTGGGCACCTCTGAGTCGCTTGATCAAGCAGTGAGCACCAAGCATGCTTGTCAGGAAGGCTTAGAAGCTGCGGCGTGAGCTTTGCTTTAATGTCTACCTCTAAACGCTAGTCTCGTCTGCTAGTCACCAGTGACCCGTATGGTTGCTAGGTGAGATGTGTTGCTGCCACACACAGGTTGACAGGCTCATTCAGCAATCTGCGCAGACTTCTCGGGACGAGATGCAGCATCTCAAGAGTCCAGCTCTAGACTCAGAGACAGATGAGGACGATGGCACAATGGATCCCTTGCGGACACGCCTCAAAAAGTTCCAGCAGAGGTGCAGTTGACCTTTGACAAGGACATCATATCTTAGCATAGTGGGATTGATTCCTAATACTAAAGTATCGCCAGAATTATAGCGGTGCTTTGGGATTGGGTATTGGGTATTGGGTGATGCTTTGATATTTTTAGTCCAGCTTTGCATCTGCCCAAGTGTCCATTGGTGGTATACCAGCGAGTTTGTGATTTATTTGCAATGTTACTTGCCTCTTGCTTCTTGCCTCTTGCTCTTGCAGTGCGACCTTCTCAGAGCTCGACAAGAAGTACATCCGTCCCTTCTTCACAGGCCAGAGTGAAGTTAGCGACCAGCAGCTGGAGGTCAGGCTCAACGGTGAGCAAAACATGCTGACTGCCACTGAGTTCCTCAGAGGCTCTAGTCAGCAGATCATCAAGGTCTTACATTACTGAAATTGCTAAGGGTTGACATGTATTTAAGTAAATTAATAATACACACACAGAAATTACATCCATGGTTTTCTTGTCCTTTGGTTGTTGTGAAGGGGGCAACATTAAGGCAGATCATCCCAGCCCGGGGAGAGGTCCGAAGAGGGGGCCGAGGAGATCACTGCAGCCAGATGAGCAGCTCAGCAGGCAGGGGTCTTATATGTCGCCGTCCGAGGACAGCCCTCCAAGCTCACCTAAAGGGCAGCCGTCGCTGCCGCCGCCACCACTGCCCCCCCTTGCCCTGCGGCCTCCTGGCTGATGGTTGTCACATGCCTTGTGCCTACTCTGGCTTGGGCATCTCTGCTTCACCCGCCTAGACCACCCACACAATCTCCTCCTTCCTGGCGTTGTGTAAGATGCAATATGGGCAAGGTGGTCAAGTGTGTCATCATGAGCGCGGCATTCTTCACCTAGTCTTCTTTACATTCAAAGTATTGTTCAGTCTGGTACACACCGTGCAAGTGAGAGTACTGTAGCTTACTCATGACCGTGATTAGTAGGACAATGCCAATTATGCGCACATCACATTGATGGCAGGCCAACTCTAGCAAACAGATGTGCAGTGTTTTATAACAAGCACCTTGTGGACATGTCGATGAGGTGGGGCAGAACTTAAACTGGGATGCGCTTGTCATGCACAAAATGGCCGATGCTGCAACTTGCTTTGATATTGCTCAGAAATCAATGTCTCGGCCATGCCTATGCAACTGCGACTGACAGTAGAGACAAAGTTATGCAAGCTACGTGATGCTGAGTCTCAGTTTCATGCAGAGCGCTTCCTGTCTTCTTAAGATGCCCCCATATGTATTCTCATCTCCTTCAGTGTAGAACCTGCTGGCCTTGCTTTTCTGATCTCAGCAGTCTGCGCACACTTCTTCCAAAGAAGACGAGCTCTTACAAAATGACAAGGTCCGAAGGGGCCAGTAAGCGTTAACATACACAGCTGTGCAAGTACCACGAAGGCTGATCACTTAGTCCCTAGTAAGCAGCCGCTTGTCACCAAGCCCAAAAGCAGTCCCCTTGACGATAGCCAGAGGCGGCAGCTAGAGCACGGCCTCTTCCGAAGACTTTGAGTCAATTCTGAGCAGAGGCTGTCAACGTGCAAGAGCCCATTTTCCATTGAGTTTGTCGCTCAAACAGACTACGGTGGAACATACTTCCAGTTATGAAGCAGAAGTCGAAGATGCAAGATCAATGGTGTGTACAGAAGGCAAGTCATTGAATCTCATCACATACTGAGTTTGTCTCAGATCGACTACTGTCACCCCCAGGCTTCATGAGCCCCTCGTAGATGCCACCATGTGGCATCAACATCAGCTCCAGCTGCCTATCATGGGTCAGGAGGGAGAATGAATGAGCCTGAAACCTCTAGACCGCATCAAAGAAGGAAATAGAACATCTTTTTCCGCAGATACCAAGACATGGACTTGCCAGAACTCCATAACAGCTTGCGATTAATCTGCGGGCTCTTGGTTAATGTAATTGATTCCAGTGCTAGTAAGCTCTGGTACTTAGGTATATGCATCTGGAAAAGCTTCCAATTGACATGAGCGAACATATCTGGAGAAGGTGTATCAGCAACTTTTGGCATCACTTCTGCTCTGCTCTTGAACCTCAGCCAATACACAAACTTCAGCCCGTCCAACATGGCTCCCACTCAGACAGCTCCTAAGGCCTCACATCACAACACTGGAGGGCTTCATGAAGCCACCCTTATGTCAAAGTGACGACGTCTGTCAAAGGTTAACCCTGCTGTGGTTGATCATGCCAAACTGTGCAAGAAGGTAAGAAACCTGTCAGCTTACATGCTGAGTAAAATTTGACTTGAGACCAACACCGGGAGGTCAGCAGGGCAAGCTCTGCAGATGCCAGTAACAGCAATTCAGTGGGAATGATTTGAGCACCTCATTGCCAATGCCCTTGCTGCTGAAGCACCTTCACCTCTTCGGCCCGACCAGGAATACGTCCACTGGACTGCTCAACTGCGCTTCTCGTCCAAAGTCTCATCTCGCCAGGCCCATCTGCTCAGTAATAGGCCCAGGCAGTACCCCGCGACCGCTCCATATGTGCAGGAGATAGGCCACTTCTGCACAAATATGGTGGGAACATCAAATTTTGCTGTTAGGCCAGCTTTGCATTCTGAGAACAGTTTAACTATTGGCATCAGCAAAATAACGGAGGCGTCTGGAAGAGCACAGACTTCACATTTGGAATGCCCAGCTGCATTTGGGTAAGTGTTGCGTGCCTGCCAGGGCTTGTCCCAATCAAGCGGCATAGGCCATGCACCAAACCAGCAGCCGACTGTGGTACCCAGTGCCAGCGCAATGGCAACGCGCTCCCGCTCATTCCACGGCCTGCACCCAGCAGGCATGCCTGTGCCTCAAGCCCTATCCACAAGAGCAGGGCCTTCTGCAGAGAGGACCCTGTGCTCGCCTTCTGCAGCAGCTAACTGCTTTGCCATGCAATGAATGATGCCTTCATATTGATGTCAAACCCTGAATGAGACTGAGGCGGGAGGATTGGTCTCACTCAAAGGCCAGAAACACGCGCCGAAGGTCGTCCTTGCTCGGACCCAGCAAAACCGCGCCATGCACGCACTTCATATGAAGTAGGACATTGGCAGAGCGGTGCGATGTCAGCTCTTCTACCAAGAGCATGTCACCATGGCAGGGCGTTCATCAAGGGGAACGGTAACACGCAACCATTCCCCTCAGGCAACCTAGACCCTGGACCCTGAGCCCCGGGGCCTTTAGATTGTTGCTGCGGTTCCCTCGAGGCCCTCTGCCACGCCGCTCTACTTGAGCCTCGGCACAGGGTCAGCTCTTGACACCTTACTGCAGCTGGCGGCGGCACTGTTCGTGCCTCGACCTGCCGAGGCAGTAGATAGACAGTCCCACTGTGCTCCACAAGCTTATCGTTGCAGGGCTAAGCTACATCGCTAGCCTGGACACAACGACTGCCGCCGTTGGCCACGTCAAGCTTGACATGGTCGAGCTACAGGGACCATCGGAGGGTGCGGGCAGAGGTGCAACTGACCACGGTTGAGGCCATGAGGAGCGCCCACGATGCTGTTGCATGCGCATTTCTGCGTCGCCCAACCGCTGCGGTCAGCTGCCAGGTGACCACGGCTCGCCCGCTTTGCCAAGTGGCTGCCCTTGCACCGTTCAAGCCGATCCACGTAGTCCGGCTTAGCGGCTCTACAGCATAGACTGCAGCTAGGCGTCTGAGGCTGATCGGTGGAGGACTGCGTACGACAGCGACATGGGTGCGCGGAAGAAGACCGCCACAGCGAGGAAGCCCACGAAGCCTGCAGGCATGCAATGCACAACGGGCTGGTAGTTAAGGTCCCAAGGCGTGGCAGCCTGCCGTCAGAAGCTGGCTGCACCGGCCACGCTACTGGCCTCGCTAACAAATTCCGATGAGGCAAGGTCCCCAGTTGCATGCAAGCGCTCCGTGCTGTGGACTTAACAACAAAAAATGTGCAGGATTTCAGCAATTAAGTGATTCAAAGTGAATCTAGTCAGTTAAGCGCTAGAGTGGCCAACTACAAAGGCACTAGTGAGAGATAAGGTCAGAAGTTCGAGGACAAGCAGTCAGGGGTTCGAGTCTGAGCAGCAGCCCGCGCAGACAAGGAGAGCAGCAATCCTAGCGGCCTCCTGACTCGCTCGCTTACCAGCGAGCAGGCCGGCCGCGGCCCTCGCCAGCGCCGCCGCCGCCTGGAAGCGTGGGACGTGCGCTGCCGCCTCAGCCCCAGCTGCCGGAACGAAGGCTGCGCGGGATGCCGCAGCGCGTTGCACGCGAGCTACGATGGCAGGCAGCGCACCGTCAGCCCGGCAGGTCGCTGCCATGGGCTGGCATGCACGAGCGCCGCGATGGCTGCAGCGGCCGCCGCCTGCAGGCGGCGTCGGCGGCGGCGCGGGCCCCGAGAGTCAGCTCCGGCGGCGAAGGCGCAGGCTGCGGCAGAAGCGGCGCCGGCGGC
>WELB01000090.1:162238-204222 GCA_009602725.1 Spirogloea muscicola
GCCGCCGTCGCCCCGGCCGCGAGCGCCGCCGCCGCGTGGACGGCGCTGCTGCTCCGGCTCCTGGCGGTGGCCACGCAGGAGGGCCGTTTCCAGGTGGGCACTTGCCTTAACTACCGCTGCATTAAGCCATGACCTTTAATCAGTATGAATTTGGTGCGCAAACCCCATATAATGCGTGCTGTGCACTTCTGAGCTCATTGCAAATCCCTAAGTCCGTATCCTGAACCCCGAAGCCACACTTGAGGTAATCGTCAAGTACTCTGAACCCTGAGTCATCACCCCCTAACCTACATTGTTAAGCCCATCAATCCCTGATGCCAAGTGCTGACCCTGAGCTCCTCACCTGGTTACTCGTGTCTACGCTCTAGCACTGAACGCTTGATAGTTGGACGCTAGCCCTCATTGCTGAGCCATACACTTCAACAAAATCTCAAGTCTTGCTGCCACCAACAGCCAGTGTCGCTGCTGTTAGGATACTGCGCCTTCTTGAGGGCCCGACAGCCTGCAGCTGCAGTCATGGCATCTGGCGCTGCTGGAACAATCTCCTTGCCATTCTCCTTGCGCAGCCAAAGGTGGTGCTGGACGGTGTGGATACCCTGCGCCGCGCACCGGCAGCCATGGCAGCACACTCGGTCCTCGATGGCCATGCCTTCCATGACAGCTTGGTCGAGGCAGCAGTGGAGCTCTGCCGCCAGGGATTGTGCCCGCCGCTCGTCCTCGTGGCAAGTGACAGGTGAGAGGACGGCGGCAACACTGCGGTTAGTGGATGGTTTTGTCGCTTAAAGTGCCGGGGGCTCGAGAAGGCTCACTGCAGATGTGGACCTCCAGTCACCCTGCGGCCTCAAGAAAGGGCCTTGTGATTCTGTGGATCTGAGATGAAAGAAAGTAGCTATCTCAGATGTTAGTGCCAGATATAAGCGGCTGTTGCTGGGATCCAAGTAATTAGGGGTCAGGTTATACACAATCTGGGTCAGGAACATGTGAAGTTCTACTTGGCTTCAAGCGGCTCCCGTCTTGAGGTCTGTCATTCTTTGAGTACGCGTTGCAGCTATTGCTCAGCCCAGTTCGATGCCGACTTCGGCCCCGGCGACCACATGGAGGCCCTTGAGGTGTGCGCCGCTACTAGGCATTACCATTGCACTTCTGCTGCCTCTGCCATTGGTATTTGGGACCATGCTAGTTACAAAAACTCGACCAGCACAAAGAAGACGCAGGCGGTTTCTCCTTCTCAAGCACGTCAGTTGTCATGTTTGTGTCGCACTCAGAAAGCTCATTGCAAGCTCTGCGCTTACACTGGCAACCCCATGTACTGCGTGGCGAGCTGCGGCAGCTCCTGAACTGGACGCCTGAGGAGGCAGCGATTCACTTCGTTCCAGTACGATTCTCTCCTGCCCAGGTCCGCTCGTATATTACTTCCTCTATACAATGCCTTCACCTTCTCCTCCCGTCCCTCGTCCCTCTCTCCTCCTCACACACTGAAGCGGCATGTCCAGAGCTTGTTGAGATTCTTCTCCTGCGACGCGCATGGCCCGGGGGACGGCAGTGGCAGGTGGTGACAGCGGTGCTGGGCACGACGCCACGCCACCTTGTGGAGCTGCACGCTGTCATGGATCACCACCCTCGTGGCAGCAGGTCCGCGCCTCTAGCGCCCAAGGCCTTTTCGCCATCTTCCACTTCAGCTGGAGTCAGTGCAACAACTTGACCAAAATGACCATCTGTCTGGAGTCCTACCAGCTCCCTGAGCGGCGACCTCATGTCCCACAGGGGTGGTGGTGACGAGGTCTCGCAGATCGATTCGTACCTGGACGTGTACCTCGCTTTCCTCCAGGTGCAGGCTGCTACGTCTCCTTCACTACTTTTGCTGTCACCCATGCATAAATGACATGTTTATGGGCGACTGTGCAACTTGATATGAGCAGGCTCGCAGACAGCACATATTGTGCTCGCCACTCTCATTCCATATGCGCTCTGCACCGTGGCTCTCTGTGGCTCAAGTTTGCAGGTCAGTGCGGTGGAACCGGCGCTGGAGGAAGCCCTGCAGCACCTAGCCGACTTTGGCCGGCAGGCGGGCTGCGGGGAGCTTGGCCCGGCAGACCTGAAGCAGGGGACAGCTTGGCGGCACCCGCCAAGGCGGCGTGCTAGCATTGACAGCGCACTCCAATGGTGGGCCCGCCTGCAACTCACAGACTTCCTCGAGAGCCTGGCAGGCGCCGAGTTCGGGGTGAGGACACACTCTTGTTGGCTTGCTTTGATGAATTGGAATAGAGCGCCTCACACTGAAGCCTCTGGGTTGCGTGTCACATTCAGAGAAGAAAGCAATATATTCGCTGCTTGTGTTGTGGACTTCAAGTACGAGATGCCTTATGCAGGAGAGATGCTTGAGCAACCAAGCTCAGTAGAACCCACAGACTTGCCAGCATGTGACGTTGATCTGGCTGCTCTGTCGAGCTTGTGCGCAGATGCGGTGGGAGGGCGGCGGAGGGGACGAGCTCCTTGAGGACCCTGCTGCGCAGGCGCTCCTTCGGGTAAGCTGCCGGTTGTGAAAGTAGAGCCCCAGGTGGCTGACATACATTCGTTGATACGGTCATGTGTCCTGGAAATGACTAGGGACTTCATGTATTGCAGTCTGGACCTCTGAACCAGAAACCCCAATGGTCTGCATGCTCCCCCAGGCACTTGGTCATGCAATGGCTTGTCTGAATACATTGTCAGGTCACGGTGTTGCTGCTCTTGGCCAAGAGCTCTGCAACTTTCCTTGTTGAATATCGAAGGGGCAGACGAATTCACCTACAGAAGTTTCTGTTTTTACAGACACACAACTCTAAGGAGGTCAAAGAATACCTTACTGACCTACGCATACTGTTTGATGTATGGATGCTGACTGCCTTGTCTGCTCACATGCTCACGTCCAGGTGGGGCTCCTCTACCAGCAGCGCAGCCCTCCATACATACGCCCAACCTCCCGTGCCTTCATACGGTGCCTAGTGCGCTGGTGCGTTACTTGCTCTACACGAGCACCCGTTCTATTAAACCATACAGCTCGCATTTGGGCGTTGTGAGAGTGAAGACAAGCTAAGGCATCTGCTGGTGGCACATGAACAGCTTGTGATGGCAATGCAGGGCTTGACTTGGAGATTGCTGCTGCACTAGTGTTAACATATGCACAAGTTGCTTGCATCCACTGACAGGCTGGTGGCAGAGAAGCTACAATGGAGCTGGCAAACCCGGCTGGCCTACTGGTATCACCGCCTCATGCGGGGACGCAGCTATCGGCATCTCATGCGAGACTGATACTGCACATCCATAAACCAATCCGAAGCTATTTCTAGCAGGGAGTACAACCTGCCAATGGGCCCAAGTGTATTAGCCAATTGTCAATGTCACTTGATCCGGGGGATGTTGGCACTCATGTACGAGTGGACTATCTACTCTATTAGTCAAAAGCACATAGTCATTGTCTGGCAAAGGCTGCAGATACCAAAGAATGATACCTATTCCTTTGATGCTGGGCAGCAGCATGGCCACACTGCATGCGGGCATACGTGTGCAGCAATAGTGCAGCAATCAATGACACCCTGGAATTGCCACTGTCTGTCTGGTCTTTTACCATACTGCTCTGAAGAGCATTTATGTCCCAGCATGCCAAATGACTCTACATCCAATGCTTAGAAGATGCTTTGGAGGCACCACTCGGTGCAAGACCAATTTCCGATCTCCTCCGGCTGCTCCTGTCCAGCGCAGACTGGCTCCTTGTCCAAGGCTGGGGTGGAAGATCTGGCCGCAACTGTCGCCCAGTTCTCTTGCCTGAGTCTCGCTCATCTTGCTCATTCCTCTTTGGAAATGGGAGGTCGTCTGCATTGCAATTTACGACTTAAGCCAACTGCTTACTGGACACTCAGGCACCGGTATCCTACATTGACAGAGCATGCAGGGCAGCAATACATAGGTACCAGAAGATCCTGCACAGATCAGCTGCGCCATAATCAGCATACCAGTTGAGTGGCGAAGTGGTGAGGCCAGGGACTGGCGACGGAAAGAATTTGGCTGTGGGATCGCAGACGGGCCTGCCTCTGGCAGATTGGTAATACCCACAGTGGTGTTCCTCCATTGGGACCTTCCTTGTGAGGGCTTTGGGAGCTGCGACATCTTGCGACTGCTTGCTCTGCACACAGACAATGCACAAGCAGGCAGTGAACACAGCACTGAAGACCTCATTACAATTCCATGGCAGCACACAGCACCTGCAATCTGCTAATGTAAAGTCGAAGACCTCAACTTCTAGGATTTCCAAAGCTGTCATACCTTGCTATGATGTCGCTCTGCAGCAGGTCGGCATCGAGCAAGCAGCTCTCACTGCCAGACACTCCAGTGAAATGAGTGTCCTTGCCGTCCTGCATGCCTTTCTCAACAGACATCTCCTGCCCCACTCTACTTTGACGGGCTACCACTGAGTCCCCCAGATCTCTGCTCAGGTCACTGGACTGCACGTTCACTCCTACGGTCCAAGATTCTCTATTTCTTAGCTCCTGCGATTGAGTAAGCATGTTCAGCTCAGCCTGCACAGTCATCACCTCAACCTCCAGAGCCTTCCGAACATCAGCCTGGCTCACCCAACATTCCTTGCCCTCGTCCAACATGACACCTGGTTGTGTGCCGTCCAATATGTTGGCATCGTTCTCCCCCAATGCATTGCCAGATCCTGAGCTTCTCCCCCTCCTTGGAGTCGGCAGCTTTGGCGAATTGGAGTCAGGACATGGCCAAAGTTTCTCTTCGCCACCGTCGCAGGTTGTAGACGGACTGTCATTTTCATCTGAGCGCCTGGTGTCTGTATACCTATGCTTGGAGGTCCTTAATTGTAGTCTCTTGCTGTAAGACTGCACAGGCTTTCTGCTATAGTCCTTGTGCTGTACGGCCTGCTTAAGGACATCTTCATCTTGATTTCCTGTTGCAGGCCAAGGGCATGCAGGTTGCTCCACATGGGCTTCGATGTTGTTTCTAGTACACACAATGGACTGGCACTCCTTTGCACCTGTTTGTTGAGGTTCTTGCAGCTCTTGAAGGTCCTCAGTCATGATGGACAGGTGCATCTCTGCTGGCCTCGCATGTGGGCTACAAACATCTCTTGAGAAGTCATGGAGAGCTGCTCCTGCCCGCTCCTTCAATCACCACAACCATAAGTCTGTGTTATCGAACTTTCGTCCCAGTAATGTACGAAGAGCCAAGAGCATGTAGCCTGCCTAGCTTGCATAAAGAGCATCACAATGAAAAGGCAGGTGAGCTATGCAACTATTTTGCGGGGCAAGGACTATAACACCACATGGGGTCGGGACCAATACTGTCACAGGGCATGTCATAAGCAAGCACATTGATGAGCCTTTGTCCTCAATCAACAAGATGTTAGCTACCATGGTCCTCATCTGTGCCTTGACATTCTGTATGTGGACCTGTTTCTCAAGGTTTCGTCAGTGCATACCACTTTGTTCCTAGGTGAGAGCGTATGGCTTGCAGCACCCTGTGGTCGTCTATGCACACGGTTCACGCTCAAGTCTGGAACTAGTCTTGGGCTGGTCGCTCTCCAACTACTTTTCCCATCATCTACTATGTGAGCAGCTTCTTTCAAACGAGCGACCTGGTCATAAGCACACAAATTGAGTCGGCAGCTGCTTTCCTGGTCAAACGATGTTATCAATGTAATACTGTAAACCACCTACAGAAGCTGTTCTGCTTTTGCTGGCTCCGCTCCATAGCACTACAATGACGCTAGGCTAACAAAGGCTCTGATTGTCTGAATGGCTGAGAAGTGCACACTTACCTGCTGGCGAAGCTTCTGCAGCTCTTGTTGAGCTTGGTTGCTCTTAGCACTGCCCAGTTCAACACTTGCAACGCGCTCAGCAAACAGTAGAGTGCTGATGCTTTCATCATAAGCATTTACGTCAGGACTGACATGCACCAGCATGAGAGTCTTTGCTCCACCACCTGCTCACATGCAGAGTGCCTGACGTGTTAGCTACTACAAGTACTCGTGGAATGTTGACATCAACAGAGCCTTCCTCAAACTGCAGCAGGAAGCCCTCAGAGGCTTTGGCAGAAGCTTCAGTGCAAGCGCTCTTCTTTCATAGCAAGACTGTTAATGCAAGGGGGCTTGTGACGAATTTAAGAGTAAGACGGGAAATATGTTGGAGCACCAAGGGTCTTACCTAGAGATGGATAGAGAATCTGGGTAAGCTTACTGTTACGATAAGGTATATGAGCACTTTTCTGAGCAAGACTTGAGATGACATCTCCTAATGCTGAAAGGGACCGGTTGATGTTCTGAGCTTCTTTCAACCTCTCTCCTGTAGCTTCAGACTTTGCCACGCGCTCGCTGCCAGCTAGATCTACCAGCTGCAAGGCTCCTCTGAAGTCGAGATTGGTCCTTTCTTCACGGCCAAGAACTTGCACAGTCACAATGCTGTTTACAAAGGTTGACAAGGCATCAGACTGCATGATATATCATCCCTGTACTGTAGATAAGCATCACATCTAAACCTCAATGTTCTGGTTCAGCATAGGCTTCAACACAATTCACAAGCAGAGATACTGCTGGAGACAAGCTGCTGGATGCTTGACCTGTGGGAACGGCTGCTGCGGATGTTGAGGGCTGTAGCCCCACTTGCTCTTTGCTTGGAGCCAAGTTCCATTAGTTGCAAAATCTGCTCAGGATTGCTGACAGCGACAGTCGTCGCATCACATACAGCTCCTGCATCAGCAGTTGCTCGAGGTTCCAGCTTGAATTGCTCAGTCAAGGATCTGACATCAAAATTGTCGTTCAGCTTCATTCTCAATTTCGTACGATGCATGTCAGGTGATCCCAGTACGGGGGTGGAACTGTTTTGGGGAGGATATTTTTTCACAGCTGCTCCTTGAGCAAGCAGATCACGAACTTGCTCATTGTAAACCTCTAGCATTTGCACTTGGAAAGAGAACTTGATGTTCTTGACACGCTCTTCCGATAGTTGAAATAAGTCCGCAAGTGCCCTGAAGATGAGACCTCTGTCCTTTGGCTCTGCTGCATCTGGTCCTGTCTGCAAAACCCTGCCAATTGTGCTATGGATCCGACAACATGAATGTTATGATTTGTAGCTACAGATATATATGCAGCTGTAGTTCGTATACGCAAAGAGTGTGTGCAGCTAAAGTACAGCACAGCAAGAACCTATACGTGGGCTCCCACTAGGTGCAGGAAGGCTGGCAGTCCAACATACCATGGTGTGTGTTTTACCAGATCCTGTTTGCCCATATGCTATTACACAGACATTGTAGCCATCAAGAACAGAACGCAGTAAGGGCTTGACCTTGATGTAGACATCATCTGCAGTGCGATCAGAGGAAAATGGACAAGTGTCAAATTCTCGCCTATGTTCTCAGTATACGCCCCTTTGAATGCTGCATGCTGTGTTTGCAGCACAGGTATGTGCTGTATTGCAGCGTTCACAGCTATTACATGCAAATCATCATATCTGCATGTAATGCAGATCTCAGATCAGATGCATATCTCATGGTGCTGACCTTGACAAGATGAAGGGCCAAGAATGCCGTCAAAGTGAAACTCCTTAGAAGTAGGGCGCGCTTCCAAAGTTGGGTTCCTGACTGATACTGTCTCATTGTCTTCCATGATATGGATGACTTGCGTGCTTGATAATTGAGGCGGTCGAATACGGCAGTACACCCTTATGCTGCCTGGACAGGAATGACATGCAAGGGGGGGGGTCTTCCTCAATGCAAGAAATAGCAACGTGCTCTCCTGCAACTCATACATCAGCACTTTGGAGACTTCAATCCAGCTCAGTCTTGTCGTCCACCTAAAGAATGTCGTGTTTAATCAGTGTACAACCTTTTAGATCTTGAATCTGGTTATACAGAAGTCTATTCTGAGCATGCGCCTCGCAGAGATTCTCCTCTGCCATCTGCTTATCCTTCCTGTGTTGTTCTGTAGATGGAAAAAAGCTTACATATCAGGCAACGGACTTGCAGCACATCTACTTAGCCGCTTGCTTGACAGAGCAAAACAAGTTCTTCAATGACTATCATTCTCAGTGAAGGCGGTAAATGACCAAGTACGTACCGCTGCACTCCTTTGCGTCTTCACATGCCTTTTGAAATTGCTTCTCCGCAGCTTTACCTTTCAGAGTTCGAGCCTGACAAGTCTGCAGACAGGTAAGCAAGTCAAAAGCTAAGTTACCATATTGCTCTATGTGTATCAATCAAAAGTTTGGAAGGCTTCCCGTGTGAATGTCTGCACAAGCACCATACACTGCTGTACTGCACTTGCTGACATGCATACCTGTAGTGCAGAGAAGAGAGTGGCTATGGCGACACCCTGCACACGCGTGACCTCCTGTTGTTTGATAAGAGCAGCTGTGTCTTCCAGTGAAGATGCTGATGCAGTTCCTCTTGTTGACACCTCATCCAAACAAAGATGTTGCTCATCATTAACCCTGCCTTCACAAGTGCAACCTGCTTGTCCTTGGTTTCCCCTATTCACAAACGCCTTCAAACAGCCATCACATCCTTCACACTGTGACAAGTGCTTCTCATCATCTGCTGCCTGCTCATGCATGTGCTGCTCGTTTGCCCTCCCTTCATCCTGGATCAAGTCTCCATCCTTGCGAGGCCTGCAATGTTGGTCGTTCTCTCTGTGCATACTGACAGCACCTCGAAGAGCAACACCGACTTCAAACAGTCTTTCCTCCTCCTGTGTACCAGGCGGCAAACAGGTCACAGACATTAAGCAGATCCCTGCAGATGGTAGACATTGTTCAAGCAGGCAGCTCTACGACTTGATTGAGTACTGTATGGATGTATAGGGAATGCATGTAGCAATGCGTCCATTCATATGTGGGTAGTATCAGCTAGGAAACTCTTGAATCCCACAAAAAACAGGCAAATAAAGCACAGGGCACCCTCCCAAGACGATGCCAGGCATATAACAAGAGGTTGGAGCACTACTAGATTTGCCTTCCCATACCTTATCCTTCAACAATTCAGCGGCAGTGATAGTCTGCTGGAGTTCCTCCATCTTAGCATCAACCCTCACTATACCCTGCCGTATATCACCTCTCATGGAGCCTTGCCTTCATAAATATGCACAAACGCATGTGAATCAACCGGATTGGCAAACTTCATAATATGAAGAACAGCTGCAACTTTGTATCAAGAAACTTTGTATCAGCATCCGTACCACGACTCTGAGGTGCTGGCCTCTCGCCTCTGCTTTAGCTGCATTTCCAGGAACGCCAAGTCATCCAACTCCCTCATGCATCTGCTGGCCCGGTCATTCTCGTGTTCCACGTCATGGTACAGCTGGTGTAGAACACTCTCTGCCTGAAGTATGTCTGAAGCAAGACTTGCATCCTCTTTGCTGCAGTGCTTATCCTGCAGAATAGCAGGACCTGCCTGAGGTCATGTATGTCCTGGTCTTATGAATGAAATACATGATTTGCTACTGAATCTAACATGCAATTTCCAATGATTGAAATACCTTTGAAAGAGAGCGACTAGCAGCACAATATGCTGCCTCCAATCGTTGCTTATGCTGGGTGTGTTTGAGGATATCCGTCTGTAGCTGCAGATACACAAACTAGCTGTCAAGACCTCTGGATGCTAAATTTATCCTACCTCATCAATAACAACTTCTAGGTGGCCTAGAGCTATTGAAAGACCATGGGAGCAGGTAAGCAACACTCGACACAGCTGCCCAAGGGTATACAGCCACAAGTGAAGACATGTAAAGCTTCTCACAGATTTGGCATGTTTTGTCAGTGTAGCAATGCGCCTTCCAAATTCCTCCTTGAGCATGCCCAAGAAAACGTCAACTACCTGCAAGCAGTGAAGCATTTCTGGCAGGTGGATTGTCACCCTACACTCTCCTGTCAAAGGACATGAAGCAGCACTTTAACATCATAGCACTCGACCTAGCACGATAATGTTCCACATTAAGGCCAAACACTCAGACACAAGCATCTGCTGGCTGGTCATACCGACAGTGTAGGGGCAGAGTTGAGGAAGTCATCCACCGCCGGCTGCATCATTGTCTGTAAAGATTCATACAGTCAAGTACAGACCTCCAATACATTTGCTGTCTCATTGCAAATTTCTGCATCCTCTTTACACCCAACTCACAGCTAGGCAAAGACTCACTTCTGAAGCAGTACATGAGCTTCTCCATGATACGTCTCCATTTCCCTTCAACGTGGAACCACCGGGGATGGAAGCACGTGACGGCAGCAACTGCTTACGAAGAGTGGATGCAAGCTTATTTATAATTGATGCCGCAGATATTTCTGAAACATACGCCATATAAACACGAGCGTCAGAGAGAAGGAGGTGGTCAGGGCTTCTGCACGCCTTGCTACTTGCTTGCTTGCATGCATAAAGTATCAACAACACATACCTCCGGTGTGCATGCTTGGAGTCTTCTGTTCCTCCATAGACACTCTATCTCGCAAGCACTTCACTTGTTCTTCAGATGCAAGGCGCTGGCTTGAAGATAGAGTCAGGTCTGAGCTCTGTGCTAGGCTTCGCAAACGAACACCTCTTGACATGCCATCAGCAGATTGTCCTGCCCTGCTCTTAGCTGGTAGAGCTACTTTAGCAAGACCGCGAGGTGTCAAAAGAACATCAGGCAGGCAGTCCATAGAGCCATGGTCTCCTGGTTTATCATCTGAAACGTCGACACTCAATTGCAAAGTGTTGCTTGCCGCGTGCTCTTCAATCTGCAACTGACTTGTTTTTTCAGCCGATGTTCCGCCTGATTGAGAAGCTTTGGATGGTGATGGAGGGCTGTCCATGCTCAGCACTCGTGGAACATCTGCCTCAAAAATTTGCATATTGTGACTTGATGCTTTTTGTTGTAGCTGTTGCTTGCCTGCACCAGTATCTGTTGAAGAGGAACCAGCTACAAAGCTCCTCTCAAGCTTCCGCTTGAGACTATGGAACCTTGGTTCCTAAACTCGGGCACCACAGGCTCATGTTCTGGCGTACCTCCTGTAGTCTCGCCTTGTATAGGTGGAGCGTCGTTGTCTGGTAATTCACTCGGCCCTTTCAAAGCCCTGCTACATGAGAATTTTGGAGAGTAAACCCCAGTGCCTGTCTGGCGTTGGATGCTATTTCCAGCTGGCGTCCAGCGAGGTACCTCCTTTGGTGACTTAAGTGAGGGCACATGAGTCCAGATCCCTGTGTGACCAGCTCTCTGCCAGGTGTAGTACGACTTAAGAGCAAGAACAGAGTCAACCACGCGTGCAGTTGCGCCTTGAGAGGTGTGCTCCTGACACGGTAATATATCACAATTGTCATCAACACACCGCTGATGCACTCTCTACACATTCCGGTGCTTCTGTAAGCATGTCAAGCAAACAAAGTACAGGCTACCAAACGGCAGCCTACCTTTTCAATATCCGCGATCTGAAAGGCTGGAGCCCCAATGCTGCGCAGCACTTTGATGACTTGCTCAAGATTCTCCAGAGTGTGATATATGTTTCTCCGAGGAGAGAAAGGACCAGAAGGGCAAACCGACTGATCCAGCTGCCCTTCCGCTACCTGCACATGAACCACCCTAGTGAGCATGCTGTGCAGCTTAGCGCATGCCGAGTTGCAATGGCTTGCCCCTTGCTCGTTGTACAGGTCTGCTTTGGCCGATATCTGTGCATGTAGAGGACATTGGTATATCCTTGACAGGGGAGCAGTGGGGCACACCTTGCACTTGGAACCTGGCAGAGCAACATTCACAAGTCTGCAAAGTACAGTCCCATTCCTAAGATATCTGCGAAACTCTTCTTCGGACGGCTTGCTTGGAGTGATGTCTCCCAGCAGGTTTGCTATGAACGCCGCGGCCTCATGCCTGCGTGCCTCTGTGATCGAACAGCTACGTTTACTGGTTACTTGAAAGAGATCTCTCTGTTGGATGGATTAGGATTGTCTTTTGATCTCGAAACTGATGCAATTCGGTCAGACATCTTTGGCCTGCAAATGGCTTGAGTGCCGCTAATATGATTGTACAGAGATGCCAATAGAGGAGGCATGATACGAACACAAACTCCAACAGTGCAGGGACTCTTACATCACCAACCTATCAGCTCTGCCCGTCTCATTTGGAGGAGGATGTCGTTGACGACTCTGACGCCGCTCTGGCTTACTCGGTGTGGGGAAGGACCGTTGCCGTCCTCGTCAGGGAAGCTGCTGGATGACTGGGAGCTCGTACCTCCAGCTGTCATACCATAGGATCTCCTCCCAGCTACTCTCTGCAATAACTGTTGCTTCCGCAGGGGAACTCCGAAAATGGGTGCTGCCTGCAGCAATCCTTCAGCCGGAGCTTCACCAGCGTCGCTTTGGCTACCCGACATGACATGACCAAGAGCGCTGTTGGCCTGTTCCTGCTGCTTCAATGGCACCGCCTGGGAAATTCAGAGCAGGAACGCGTCGCCAAGTGGAAAACATCGCAGGCAGCAGGAGCTTCCGAGCTGGACGGCGCGGCGGCGGCTGGTCGCGCGGGCGAGGGCGGCGGACGGGGCGCCGCGAGCGGCGGGGCGGCCTTGCCGGCTTGGCTCTGCGGCCTCGATCTGCAGGTTCAGGCGGCCGCGCCACAGCGGTGTGCGACAGGCGACCCGCCGACGACCGGCTGCGACTGGCCGACGACACGCCTGCGACGGTCCCAGGCGAGGTGCGACCTCGCTGCCGGAGTCGTTGCAGATTCAAAATTTAGCCAAAGGAAAGTGCACATGTCATGGTTAGCATAGGCAATCGCTTGGCCGTCATATCGCGGTGGATGAATCTAGAATTCCGTGGCGGGTTGACGGCAGCTAAGCTTGTCGCGCACATGGGCAAGTGGCCGTATTGGCTTCCTGGTGGCAGTAGAGCTCAACAATCTCGCGCAGGTCTTTCGGATGAGGCTGGCGGTCTCGCTAAAGCGCTCTTTGGCTCATGCGGTCCACGAGCGCGCTGGCCGTGCTATGGCTGCTGCTTCCGGGTCTCGGCAAAGTGCCGCTTGTCCTGCTCCGAGTTACTCTGATTTTGCTGTTGCTCACACGTGGATACTGAGCATCGATCTGCATCTTCCTCTGCACCGTCTTGCACTTTGTTGTGTAGTCCTTTTTCTTTTTCTTTTCGGCACCTCTTTCTTTGGCTTTGAACATTGTACATTCTTTTTCGGTTGGCTTTGCCAGCTCCTCTTCTTTATGGGCGGGCACTTTCTCAACAATGGATGAAACGGCTCTTTCGAACTGACAGCAGTGGCTGTGAGAGGCCAGCCCAAAGGAATGGACAAGGTCTGAAAGAACAAAGTGCCCGCCCATAGAGAAGAGGGGCTGGCAAAGCCAACCCAAAAAGAATGGACAATGTTCAAAGCCAAAGAAAGAAGTGCCGAAAAAGAACTACACTACAAAGTGCAAGACGGTCCAGAGGAAGATGCAGGTGGATGCTCAGTATCCACGTGTGAGCAACAGCAGATCAGAGTAACTCGGAGCAGGAAAAGCGGCACTCTGCTGAAAGGGCCGGATGACGTAAAGAGCAAGAGAAGGGCATAGAAGAAGCTCTTCTGAAGTAAAGAGGAACTCTTGACAGCACCTGGCGCCTCGCCTTCATCAGAAGAAAGTGCTCGCCCATTGAGAAGAGGGGCTGGAACAACCAGCCCGAAAAAGAATGAACAGAGTACGAGAAGGGGGCCAGGGGAAGCGCTAAGAAACAGAAACATAGCAGCTAGGAGACACTCAGTAACCCCTGCTAAGCAGCCGCAGGTCAGAGATGCTGGGCTCCTGGAAGTGGGTCCCCTGGCCAGAGCCAGAGGCAGCAGCGAGGGCTCTGCCGGCACGAAGGTGCAGCAGTGCAACCTTCATCGCCTGGCACAGCATGTTGATGCCCGCCGACGTAGTCGGGCGGGTAGCTTAGGGCATTCTAGCGTCCCGCGAGCCATTGTTGCCTGCTATAGGATGCGGCTATCTTTGAGTCTGCAGCGCTCCCAAGCACTTGCGACACACCAGCGTGCTGGGCGTGCACTAGGCCAGGCTAACGGTTTCCATGGGGGTAGTCTGGCTCCTCAGCTTAGCTTGTCAGACGTGCTCACTCGAGGATTTTAGCGTCCCCCTTAGCCAGCTCATTGCCCTGTTACCAGGACTTTTATAAGGCTCAAATTGGCCTCCCTCTCATTTTCATGCGCACCGCTCACCTTCCCCCTCTTGACAAAAGAGGAGATTACATAGGGCCAATGCCTGTGAAAGGCCAGCCCCAAAGAATAGAAAGTGCTCGCCCACAGAGGGTAGGGGCTAGGAAAGAAGAAGGTGCTCGCCCATTGAGAAGAGGGGCTGGCAAAGCCAACCCAAAAAGAATGGACAATGTTCAAAGCCAAAGAAAGAGGTGCTGAAAAAGGACTACACTACAAAGTGCAAGATGGTGCAGAGGGAGATGCAGATGGCTGCTCAGTATCCACGTGTGAGCAACACGGCCAGGAAAGGCCAGCCCCAAAGGAGTGGACAGGTGCCAAAAGAGCCAGAAGGTGCCGAAATGAAAAGCTCAGCTGGAGACGAGACGACCGCAGATGGAAGCTTAGTACCCACGAGTGAGCAGCAGCAAGTCGGAGTAACTCGCAGCTGGGAAAGAGGCACTCCGTCTAGACCCAGATGCAGCAGCCAGCGTGGCCTGCTTGGTGCGCAGGCTGTAGTTATTGTCAAGCTCTTGGGACAGAAGAATCTCAAATTGTTTTCTTTTCATTCCGCAACCTGAAGAACCGTCTCCCCTTCACGGTGTGAAGACAGAAAGCGCGGTGTGCGGAGGCAGTAGAGTGGATGCCGACCTAAGCAGTACACTGTTTAGGCAAAAAGCTAGAGCAAAGTTGAGACTACTTAAAACGAGGCCTATGCAAAGTAGTTTCTATGAGACTCGAGGCTGCTCTCAGGGATTACTGAGCACCCAGTGGCACTTGAGTCGCCATGCGCTTCAACGCTTTCCTTGCCTCTCCCAGCCACCGCGCTTTCTATTGTCCTGGCCCTTTGTTCGTTCAACCGTCTGGGCTGGCCAATCACAGCCATCGCCCTCTACTGGAGGAGGTTTGCTCACTATGGAAAAGATTGCGGCTGCTGATATTAGAAGAGCGGCTGTAAAAGCCAGTCAGGTGCATACAGGGGGTGGTGTTCATGAAGAGGAAGGTTCGTGTAATTGAAACAAATTAAGGCCAAAATGGCCAAGTACAATGGCAAGCACATATACTGACGTACATCACCCAGAACAGATTGACCCGCTCAGTAAGCACGGGTCAATACATAAAGGTCACTAATTGATGCCTGAAGACTAGATGGCAAAAAAGTAAGTGCTCGCCCATAGAGAAGGCGGACGTGTGTATAAAGAGATGGGGAGGCCATGTGTGGCCAAGTACAAAGGCAAGCACATTGACAAATGCACGTCACCTGCTGCTAAGGCGACCCGCTCAGTACGAGTCGGCACGTAGAGGTCGCTAACTGATGCTCGAATACCGGATGGCAATCGACAAGCTCTCGAACTACCAGCCAAGGCTCGACCAGCTTTCTGATGCAACGCATGAGCCTGAGCTCGCTGCAGACAAGCTGACACTCGACGTCGCAAAAATGACAGATAGGCAGCCGGCATACCCATCTGGACTGGAAACATATCCTCGCGTAGTGCAGAGAGAAGGGGGGCTGACAAAGCCAGCCAGGGGAAGGTAATTTCGGAGAAACAAACGAAGAAAGTGCTCGCCCATTGAGGATAGTGGCAGGAAATGCCAGCTCAAAAAAAATGAACAACGTACGAGAACGAAGGCCAAATGTCCAAGTACAGAGGCAAGCACATCTAATGACCTTTACATAACCTATAGCAGATTGACTCGCTCAGTAACCACGGGTCAACACATAAAGGTCGCTAATCGATGCCTGAGGGGGGCGAAGCATGGCGGTGCAAGCGAGCTATATGAAGCTCTTTGGATTTTGTCCATTCTTTTTTGGCTGGCTTCTGCCAGCCCCTCTCTTCTATGGGCGAGCTGATTCTTCTTCTTATACGAAGCAGGAAGCTCTACGAGTCTCCCAAAGAAGAAGAAAGTGCCCAAAAGCCGCTGCTCAGGTGCGCGGCCGTCACGACCATGGCGCCGGCGCCTGACCAGGCCGCCCTGGCCGCGCTCAAGGCCCTGCAGGTCGACCGCCGGGCCGCCCGGCCGCGCCGCCTGCAGGCCGATCGCGGCCGAGCCGGATGCTGGCCTGCACCGCTCCCTGACGCGTTGCAGTCTCTGCGGGCTGCAGGATTCGATAGACAAGCTCGCGGCGCAGCAGGCGGCCGAGAAGCTGAAGATCGGGCGGAACTTCCTCGAGCAGTGCAAGCCCCTCTACGAGGTCCGGTCACTCGCCCCTGCCTCGGCAATCGACAGTGGGCAGGCCATTTGCTCTGATTGCATGATTGTGCACAATTCTTCACCTTTGATTCTTACGTATCAGTCCAAATTGATTGTGGACAGCGGAGGCGAAAGATCATCAATGGCGAGGTCGAGCCCGCAGATGAGGAGGTGGGAGAGGTGCCCGAAATGGGGGACGCTCTACTTCCAACGCAGAAACAGCACAAGGGCATTCCATACTTTTGGCTTAGTGTACTGAAGAATCAGGTAGATGCTGCCTACTCGACTCTTACGAGAATCTGGCAATCTAGAGATATCAGCTCAAAGTATTCCATCTCCACTAGGGTAAAGTGATTTAGAAGTGGAGATACTTAAGTACTTCGATTGACTTGTAGCAGACAAGTGCATCAGCTTTGCAAAATTACTGCGTAAATCCAATGTAATCTAGGAGAGTATCAGGCTGGTGCTCATGTATTGTGCCTGTGTTGTCAGGACACTATCTCCGAGTACGTGAAGAGGCGAGATGAAGCTGCCCTCGTTTACCTTCAGGACATACAGCTCATTGTGCCGAGAGAAGCTCCTGGGTAATGTGCGCTCACATGCCTGACTTCTTGAATTCACAGACGGGTCTTGCTTCGTCTTAGGCGCCTGAAAGCATAAGGGCAAGCATACCATGAAATATTGGCTACGTTCGTTCTCTTTTACATTGCACCAATAGACAAGCACAGTACACATGTCTACTGCAAATAGCTTGCAGTAAGCTGTTTGTTGCTGGAGAGCACACTATCTTTCTAAGATTGTGAAATGCATGGATGCTCATTGCAGGTATCATGTAGAGTTTATTTTTCGACAGAATCCATATTTCCACGATAAAGTGCTCATTAAAGAAGTTCATTTCGTGGCTGCTGGACAGCCTTTGCAAGAAGCCATTGTGCAAGGATCCATACCAATCAGGTGGAAAAATCAGGAGAATAATCTCACAGTACGTCAGGTCGTCAAACAAGCGAAGAAGGGGAAGGTCTGCCACCATTGACCTAAGCTCATTAAGATAAGCAGTAGAAAGAAAATTGAGGCAGCTTGGACGAGATCTACCCACACGTCTTGTGAGAGCAGCTGTAGACATGTGTGGGATCTGTTGACAATGGTTTACAATGTGTTGCTTATTCAGGCAGGCAAGGGAAAACGGGGGGGTGACGCGCCGCTCACCACGAAATTGAAACCATGTCAATCCTTCTTCAACTTCTTCTCAGAAGAAGACCCTTTTTCGAGAAAGGAAAAGAGAAAAGGTCAAGCTGATGCAGAGATTGATGATGTGGATGATGAAGGGCCAATTCTAGATGATCTGGAGGGACTAGAACTAGAAGATGCTGGACCTCCACGCCTATCTGAAAGCCATCAAGAGATCCTCGTGACTTTGTGGCAAGAGGTGTGATATCTGCAGTAGAGTCAGCTTTTTTGGTATTACATCCTGGTAGAAAGGTGTTGGAGCCAAAAAAAGTGGGTACTTATTTCAGCCTCAGTCTTCGTCCTTATGCAACTGGCCAGCTTTCTTGTGTATCTACGAGTGCATGCTGCTCATTTAGGCAGTATCTACTCTTTCTGCCACTTTTCTGATATGTTGACGCTTTACTTACTGATTTCTCGTTGTGCTGCTCGATGACAAGCACCCTAGGTGGTACCCAGTGCAGTGGACCTGTTCACAGCCGACGAGTTTCTCGCTCAGGAAGGAAAACTAGGGAGTACTTCTGATGATTATGAGCAAGTTGGGGCTGCTGGTGATCAGCTTGGGGCTCTGCCGCCAACCATTGCACGTCGTGTCCAGTAAGCCATACCCCAGTGCTGTACATGGCTGACTCCAGCTGCTGGATCAGGAGTTGCCTTCCAGAAAGCTGGGCGAGCTCTAGTAGGTGGCAGAAGGGCTCCGTTCCTGGCATCTAGTATTCATGCATCGAGTAGTGACCTTTATGTTTTGACCCGTGGTTATTGAGCGGGTCAATCTGCTGTAGGTTATGTAGATTTTTAGATGTGCTTGCCTTTGTACCTGGCCATTTGGCCTACATTTCTTTCTAATACACGATCTCTTCCAGAGGAAAAATTTGCTTGCCCATTGCCAGTATGTGCCAAAATGTCCAAGTGTTGGAGGGCAAGGATACACCTTCTGGTGCACGATGGATTAGTGGTCTTGCACATCTTGCATGTTGTTGGCCGCTACTCATGATTCTTTTGTCTCTCAGGGCACTGCGAACAATGCAATTGGAGCTGAGGAACTTGAAAGACGAGCAAGCAATGGAAGTCGATATCCTACAAAAGAAATTCGAGTCGTTGTGCGTGGATATTTTCCAGCAACGGAATACAGTTGTCTTGGGCAAGACAGAGTGAGTGCAGACTTCATCCTTGCAGTCCAAACCGAATCGGTCACATTAAAGATTGATACTTATCTGTTGCTTGTGACCTGAAGCAGTGTCAATCTGATGTGGCAGGGGACAAATGGCTGTTCCTCGGTTCTGGCTATTGGCTCTCAAGGCCTGCCCCTCCACTGTGGAGCTTATCCGCCGCCGAGATGAACCTGTGCTTGCCAGCCTGATGGACATCTCTGTCAGGTTGCAGGTCATTTTTCGTTTGCCAATCGCGTTCTCATGGCCACTTCTCTCTGATTGGAATTGAAGGAGCTTCCATGCTATCTCCCTGCTCTTTGCACTTAAGGTCCTACTCTTTTGGTAAGTTACTTGTTCCTGGTTTTCATATTATTCCTTGGATGCTGGCAGACGGCAATCAGGAGCAAGCTTCTCCATTGACTTTCACTTCACTAAGAATGAATACTTCACAAACGATGTGTTAAGTAAAGCATTCCACATGGGCGGGGAGGGTGAGGGCTTGCTGAGCACAACAAGCACCTCCATACAGTGGCTGCCCGGTAAAAATATCACAGTCAAGGATTCTCAGGCAGCCCATCCTAGAGCTTGTGCCAGGTTCGATTCTTGACCATGCTTTCTGTATCTGGGACTCAGTGGTCACAGTTACGCTCTTTGGAGGAGCTCTTTCTGTATTTAGACATGTTGTCTTAATTACAAGTGCCACATGTCAGCCTGTTGGTAGGAGGACAAAAGTAGTCATGACATTAGCCTGAGGTGGAAGAACCTTCTATGGTGGCATTGTGGAGCTTCTTGACTGATTTGTCTTATACATGCTCTTTGCAGTTTCTTCCATCTTTTCAACGAAAGAGGCAGTCAGCTTCTGTTTGCAGGGGATGAGCGTGTCTCACTATCAGCAGTTGTGATCAAGGATCAGATGGAGGCGCTAGCAGTGGCCTTGAGGGACAGCATTGTCTTGCAGACATTCACTCTATACAAGGAGGCTGCACAATGGGACCTTGGAGGAGGTTATGACAGCCACTCTGAGGACGAAGATGTGGAGGATGATGAGGTGGGTTGTGTTCCTTCTTGGTGAAGACTGCCACAGTGATCAGATCCAATGAAATTTTCTACACAATTTGCTTTTTTGCTTACATGTATCAGAAGTCCTTGCATATCAGGTACATATTTGCACTATTGATGCTTGAAGCAGGTTATCTGTCTGTAACCTCTCAGGATAATCTGTGCAGGATGAAGAGGATGATCCATCAGTTGACAACATCAGTGGTCGGAAGAGACCAATTGGCAAGAGCAAGAAAAAGCGGAAAGAAGACGGTAGTGCAGCGGTTTGTTGTGGCATGTCTCAGAGCACAGGCCTTATATTGATTGCCATTCTCGTTTTAGCGCCTCAGGTGTTCCTCCTCTGGGACATGTTCGCCAATCAAGGTTGACGGCAGTCCAATGCTTGATATGTCGGTGGCCCTCAATCATATTTTCTCTTCTTGCACATATTTGCCAACCGAGGTTGACCCAAAATTTCCGTGCTACATAAGGGTGTCAGTGGCCCTCAACAGGCAAGCGCATCCTGCGTGGAGGGGTATGGATAGGGGCCAATAGGGCATGCATTCTTGGAGTACCGTGGACAAGGGCAAAGATGTTTCAAAGAGTCTGTTGTAAATTCATATTGTCATTGGCTTGGGATGAACGTAACAATGTTGTCACAGTACAGGTTTGCATTGCGCAAGCGTGTATCTGGAGAGTGGAAACAGCGAGTATTTTGTTCTACTTTTCCAAATCTTAGCTGTCAGATTGTGTACCCTTGTCAAGGCTGCCCTTACATGGCTTTCTAGTGTAGTGCAGAATTGCATGTGCGGCAGTCTGCCATACTCCCTATCAGTCTAATAACAATTTGGACTGTGCTGCTGAGGACGTAGACAGGATGCCATGGCACTGTGCACATAGAGCCAGGCAGCATTTCTTGCCCACTTGAGTAGAATTGTCCTATTACTACAGTGTGCTTGATGTAATTACAACGTACACAGCCAGCCCAGGAAAAATGGACAAGGCCCAAAGGGTCAAGATGCAATAATACCACACAGCTACGCAAGAGAAGACAGCGGATGGGAGCTTACTAACCCCGAGCCAGCAGCCGCAAGCTGGAGAAATGTGCAGCTGGAAAAGAGTCACCCCCACGAAAACTCAAAGTTCAGCAGCCTGCGGAGAGCTATTTGTTGCTGCAGCCTCTCGCTTGCACAGCGGGCTTCCTCTCCATCAGCTCATCTGACTTCCTATGCCTGACACAAGGGCACTAAGAGGAATAGCTGTTTCCTTCAGCAAGTCTTTCTGACTTGCGGGCCAACTTGAGATTACCAAGTAATCACCCAACAAGGTGCTTGCTTACTCGTGTGTTTCAGCGCTTTCAAGGGCCCTGCGGAAATTCACTTACTTTTGGTCTGGCTGTTTACAGCCCTCGGCCCCTTCGACTGTTTCAACTACACGAATTTTTTTCTTTCTTTGAATGAGCCTACATCTGTCATGAAAGATGCTCATTCAATGGAAGGCATTGAGAGGCCAGCCCAGAGCAGTGACCAAGGGGGATTTTTTTCAGTAGAGGGCGATGGCTGTGATTGGCCAGCCCATGAAAATTGATGAACAAAGGTTGAAGGGGGCAGAAAAGCAAGGTCTTGACTTGACTGCTGCAGTGACATCAGAGGACGCATGCGGTAGTATAGGGTAGCAGGTGGAAGAGTGTGTGTTAAGTGATGGGGGGCCTGAGTAGCCAAGTACAAAGGCAAGCACATCGACAGGTGCACATCACCTGCTGCTAAGCTGACCCGCTCAGTAACAACGAGTCAGCACGTAGAGGTTGCTAACTGATGCCCGAATACTGGACGGCAGATTGACAAAACTTGTGCAACCAGCTAAAGCTCGACCACCTTTTTGGTGCAAAGCATGAGCCTGAGCTCGCTGCAAACAGGCTGACACAGACGTCGCTAACACGACAACAGGCTGCCGGCATGCCCATCTCGGCTGGAAGCATATTGTGGAGCATATCCTCACGTCGTGCATATCCGAGACTTGCGATGTTCTCAAGTAGGGTAGGTACACGAGGACCCATGCAGCCAAAGGTGTCAATCGCGGCTGGTAGGAGGTCGATCACGACGGGGGTAATCAGACTCGTACTGCAGCTTTCTCTGCTCACAATTTCCACTGCGTGTCCAGCAATGTGGGTGAAGCAGGGAGACTAAGGAAGCGGCTGCTCATGTTCCAAAAGCGGCTATACAGCCGGCCGGGTGCATTCAGAGCCAGAAGTGGCAAAAAATCTCCAAATGGGGGCAAGTACTCATTTATCGAGGGGAAGGAAGGGCGTTTCCTGGCGCTTTCCAGGCACTGACTTCTCCCAAGGCGACCCGGCGACCTGACAGCACGCGGCGGCGGCGGCGGCGGCGGCGGCGGCGGCCGCGGAGGCAGCGACTGCGGCTTTGAGAGGACAAGCGCGGCTTCAAGTCGTCGCGGCGGCGGCGGCGTAGCAGCTGCGAGCCTCCGGCGTCCCTTCCGGCGTCCGCCGCCGCCGGTCGCCATGTTCGGCCCCAGGTTCCAGGCGTCCAAGTGGTGAGGGCCACTCAGAATATTACCAACACAGCAGCCCGTGATTTCTAACGCCAAGCCAAACATCGACTCACAAGCAATGGCAGCATCGTTAGCTCGAAGACTTCCGCACCGCGCGGCAGCCTTGCACGGCCTGGAGTTGAGGCTGCGGCGGCGTCTTCCGCCAAAGTGGCAGTCTCCGGTTCAATTCTCTTCGGTCTGGCTGTTCACAGCCCTCGCCCCCTCTGGAAGAGCCACTTTGCTGTGCTCACCGCCTCTGGCTGCCCACCTTGGGCCGCCTCTGCGCCTGGCAGCAAGACGCTGATGAAGGTTTCGGAGTCGCGCATCAAGCTCATGCGCAACAAGCTAGACGTGCAGCTGCGCCAGATGCGGCGCGACATCGCCACCCTCCTCCGCGCGGGCCAGGAGGCCAGCGCGCAGATCAGGGTGAGGCTACCGGCGCTGCGCCGCATTGCTGGGTCCTCCTTTCTTTTCTCAGCTCGCCCAATTGTGAGGTCTTCTACTTGGTCGCTGTTGATCGTTCACCGTTTGCAACGTTACCCGATCCGTTCACAGTGCTTGACTAGTGCATGTTGGGCTGCTCCAGTCTCGCGTCTCTGTCCTACAAGTGGGCCTCCTTGAGTTCCACTTGCTCCACTTTTAGCAGAGAGGACTAACTTCCTTCCAGTCAGGCTGTTAATCTGCTAGTGACAGTGTGTCTTTGGCCCATTGGCCCGTTTGACAACAGGTGGAGCACATCATGCGCGACCAGAATATTATGGCTGCGTATGAAGTACTGGAACTTTTCTGCGAGCTCATCGTTGTCCGCCTGCCTATGATCGAGTCTAAGAAGTAAGTGGTGCACCCACTGCCTGTCATTATGTTGCTAGACAACCTCCGCAGCGCTGTTCTGATTCAAGCCAGGCAGCGGAGGGCCCTATCTGAAGCTTCCTTTCGCGCTGGTGGTGGTTGCGGCAGGGAGTGCCCGCAAGACCTTCTGGAAGCCATCTCGAGCATCATCTACGCGGCACCCCGTGTGGCGGACATTCCTGAGCTCCTCGATGCGCGGGGCCTGTTCCAGGCCAAGTACGGCAAGGAGTTTGTTGCCTCCGCCTCTTAGCTCCGCCCCGGCTGCGGCGTTAGCAGGCTGGTAGGCTGCAGCTGAGCCGGATGACTACTGTCATACAGCACCCTCTGAGACTTTTAGTAATCTACGGGAGGATCATGGACATATTGCAGACATGTTAGAAGGCTTTCAATCTGTGCCTGCTACTTGTCTTGCGGTGCTACTCTTTTTCTTATGGAAGTTTGCTAGGCTCATTCTTCTGCAGCTCTTCGGCAAAATTGTCAGTTCATATATGTCCTGCAGATAATTGAGAAGCTCTCTGTGAGGGCGCCGCCAGGCGAGCTCAAGTTGCAGCTGCTGGAGCAAATTGCGAAGGACAACAATGTGGAGTGGGACTCCAGCCGCACTGCCGAGCAGCTGTTTGAGATGCCAGAGGACCTCCTGGTAATCATTCCCGCCTGGGCCGACTCCTTCGCAAGGCACTGCAGTACGAAGATGCAGAAGAATGACAAAACGAGAAGAAGAGTAATGGTGCAAGGGAGGACATCAATGGAGGTACAGGTTTTGCATGATGTGCTCTGTCAGGTCTAGGAGTGGCGCTAATCTAATCTGGCCAGCAATTGCCACCCTGCTTGCGTGACAGAATGCAAGTTCAGCTGTCCTGGGGCCCAACTTTGCACAGACGGCTGCGGAGTTCCACGCTGCTGAAGCTCCCGTGCTTGGGCAGCAGGCTCCAGCACGGCTACCAGCAGCACAATACAACCCCACATATGTGAAACCAGCTCAAGTTGCCAATGCGGCTGTTGCTGCCGCTGCTCGTCCTCACCACAACAACGAAGAGCCTTCTACAGAGGACCACCAGTTCATACCCTTCGTGATCCCGGCCCCCCAAGAGGCACCAACGACGGCGTACAGCCAGCAGCCGTATCACGCCACACCTCTCCTTCCGGCTGGCATGAAGTACAGCCCGCTTCTGGGCAAGCCGCCAACATCCAGCATGGACGTGGATGAGAGCCTGCCAGTGGTTGACCTGGTGCCTCCACCGCTACCACATCAGCCGCGGACGACACCTGGTGCAGTGAAGGATGAGCCCAGGGACGAAGACTTCGAGGTTTTCTCCCGGCGCTCGCAGGGCCTGGCCCACTTTGCGGACGTTGAAGCGGCGGCAGCGGCCGCTGCAGAGTCCGCTCAGCGGGCCATAGACGCTGCGAATGCGGCCGCTGGCTTCGTGAGGTCGGGGTCAGCTGCCAACAGCCTGAGCAATAGCCTTGCCTCAGGCAGCATTTCACCCTCCTCACCAGCAACGAAGCTAGAGTGGCGGGCACGCACCTCCGGCACAGACAGTGGGCCGTCACCGAAGCCCACTAGGAATCCGCCATTGTCAGCAAGGACAAAGATGTATGGTGGGGCCGAGGCAAGTCCAAAGGTGGCGCCGCAGCTGCTGAGGCCATCACGTTATGACGGCGTTAGCGACTCTGATGGCAGCGCCCCAGAGGCTTCGGAGGCAGGCAGCATTGAGAAGGACGGTAGTGACATCAAGCGGTACAGCCCGAAGCTTGATGATGTTGAGGTGCAGTCTAGCTCTCGAAGTAGACCTTATGACAGACGCGGCAGTGGGTCCCCCATGGACCCTGTACCTTACCGTTCTGGACGTCCAGGCCAGCAGATTGAGGATGGTGATGACGAAAGCAGGTTACTGCCGCCAGTGATCAGCATTACGCCCACGTTGACGGAGGAGCAAGGCGCAGGAGGCTCCTTCAAATTCAGGGTGCCAACGCCAGAGCCGCTTTATCGGAGCGCAGCAGCCTTTGACGACTTTGTGGACTCGCCGCCAGCCAGGCTAGAGCGAGAGCCCTCCAGTGGTAAGTGGAAGATTGACGTATGCTTGTGGTGCAACTTCTATTATTTTCTCAGCACCATCATCATTTTACTGCTTGCAAGTCTGTGCAACATGTCGTGCATTTCTTGGGCAAACGGGGCAACTGACTGCAAGTTGCATTCATTCAATTGCATCATTGCAGTTGACAGCGAGGATATTGCACAAGCTGTTTACAATTACAGGTCCAGCCCTAGTGGTGGCTCGCGTGTTGAGAGTGGCAGATTAGGCCCCTCAGCCGATGCAGGGGTAGACACGGGCACCAACAGGGCATGGGCGACGCAGGACAGGGATGAGCCGTACAGTCTATCGGGTGCTGGCCGTGCTGCACCTTCTAGGTCCCCCCCTCCTATCAGACAACAGGCCTCCGAAGAACCGGGAGCTCGACATGAGATCAACACACCAGGCAACGAACATCGAGACACAAAGTATACCTGCAATGAAGGCATGTCACAAGCAAGCGGCAGGTCTGTCACCCATTACAGCAACCAAAGTGGTAGGAAAGCTCCTCTTGATGGCAGGGGCACTCGTGGCAGCAGCTTTGATGACCAGTTCGAGTGGGCTCCTGGGACTGAGAGCTCCGGCAGCCAGGGGCAGCAGGGCTCGCAGGGCAGCCGCAAAGGAGGCCACAGTGAGGCAATTCCACCACGCTCTCCCAGCAGAACATATGACGATAGTGGTGACCCGTCCATGGAACTTGGCTTTGACGACCTTACCAGTCGATTCGAAGCCCTGAAGGCTAAGATGAGGTAGATGCAATAAGGCCATTGATACTGTGCCCCCACTTGAAGCTGCCAGGAGGATGCTGGCTTTGATGCGGTTGTGACTTCCAAGCCTTGTAGCCAAGGGAGTAAAACCTCGGCTACTGAGCACAACCTTCGAGGCTGTGCATTTATGAAGAGGGTCAAAGGCTGCAGTGTCCAATACAAGTGAAACTGGTGAAAGCACATCAAACTTTCTCAGATGGACTGATGGTGATGATTGAAAGCATTGTCAATGGAGGTTGCAACGCCTTTGCAGTCAAAGAAGTGATGCGTGAAGCAATCAAGCTGCAATGGTCCTCATAATGTCAGCTCACTTGCTTACAGCACACTTCCTGAGCCATGACTTTTGAAAGCTCTGAGGGCAACCAAGCACCAACACTCTTGGGCGTCCTGATCATGGCTTTCCAAAGAGCAAACCTTGGAAGTAGACCTTCCGTCAGTGTGTCGAAGACAAGGGGAGGTCAATCACCACGGACGGCGAGTGGCTCGTGCACAAAGACATCTGGAGTCTCTTTGTTCAAAGGGGTACCTGTGCAGTCGTTTTAGGGCTGGCCCTCCAGCTAAACCATCACGCCCGCATTGGAGGAGCCCAACAGCTGTCTTTGATGCGTACTTCGTCCTCGTCAATGACATCATCCGATCTTTGGGCTGGCCTTCCACAGCCCCAACCCCTCTGTGGAAGAGCCTTTCCATAGACAACAAGTCAGGAAGTCCTTCGGAAGAGCCTCCGTTGGCCACCCGCCTATGAAGTGGTGCTCCAGCTCCCCAAGTCTGCTAGTCCGACTCGTACATGCTCACTTACGAGTATCGAGGCCCCCCTCCAGCTGTGCTGTCGCTCAACTTTCATAGTGTCCACATGATCTGCTGCGTGCTTCAGCGCTTTTCTGGCCCCTTAGGACATTGTTCGTCTTTTCTGGGCTGGCCACTCACAGCCATCGCCCTCTACTGCAAGAGTGCTCCTCTCTGAGCCTCCTCCTACCCCAGGGCTTCGCTTTGTGATGCCCCGTGCTTTGCACTTGCTTTGCCTTTCGCATGGCCAGTGGAATGCCTCAGCTTTGGCCTCGCCTTCCACTTCCCGAGCGCAGCCTCCTCCTAATGACGGCCTGCCTCCTGACGGCCTGAATGGAGCCGGGGTACCCCCTTGCTGACGCACGTCACCATGACGGTCGACGTGGCCGTCAGCGCTGGGCAGGACGACTCTCATTGGGCGTTGGCCCGGTCTGTCGACTTGGCAATTTCTGATCAAAGTGACGACGTGGTCGCCGCGTCCAGCGCCGCCGCCGCCGCCGCCACCGCTGCCGCCGCAGCCGCTGCCGCCGCCGCGATATCCGGCGAGGAGCGCGCCAACAAGCGACGCTTAGCGGCGGACGAGCGCTCCGCCTCGGCAGGGGGCCGGCGCGATGGCGGAGGCGCAGCTCGGCAAGTTCGAGGGCGAGACGCAGGAGCTGCACGGGCACCCGATCACCAAGGAGGAGGCGGCGGCCATCCAGGTGTGCTCTCGGCTCGCGCCGCGCCCGCTGCGCCGCCTGCTGCGCCGCAACGCCCGGCGGCGACGGGGCCTAAGNCGCCCGCTGCGCCGCAACGCCCGGCGGCGACGGGCCTTGGAGCGGCGCCGCCAGCGCCGGGCTGTTGCAAGGCCGCTGACGAGTGAGCCTGTGTCGTCAGGCTGAGGAGGCGGCGGCGGGCCACGACACGGGCAAGGGCAGCTACGCGGCGCGCGCACGGTCCGCGGCGTCCGTCAACGTGAGGGAGGAGCGCGTGCCGCAGAGCGCGCTCGGCGGCGTCGCGCCGTTCCACGAGGAGCCATACACGACGGAGCTCCGTGAGCACGGGCATGTGAGCATATATGCTCTGCTCGTGACGGCCTGCGTCCGTAGTCTCTCGCGGTCTCTTCCAGGGACAGTCGTTCGAGTCTCAACTGCAAGCTCTGACTTGGCCGTCTTCTACATATGTCCCTTACATTTATCTCCTCTCAACACATTCGCAAGTAAAGCATCACAATGACAGCAGCACCCATCATTGCAGAAGCCGTGGATTAGCTAGAGTTCGCTTTGTCAAAGTCAGCTGCTTTTTGGCAACAGCAGGACAATGATCCCCGTCTGGCTTGTTTTGTCAGGAGATTGGTGGGAAGCAAGACGAGAAGAGGGAAATACTGGGCAAATTGATCACGCATGAGGATGCCAGCAAGATCCACAAGATGGAGACGCGCCTGGGCAATGATACGGGCACAGGGACCCTGGCTTCGCGCGTGGCATCAGCAGCATCCGCGAACGTGAAAGAGGGGCGTGTAGCCTCTGAGGATTCTCCTGCAGGATCGGCAAATGCTGGTGAGAAGCACCTCCCAGCACAAGCCTTGTTCTTGAGGATGTACATGTATACATTGTCTGCACTCTTGCTGATGCTTCCTGGGCTGATTATATGATGCGAAGCTCCTAGTCAATATATTAGACATTCATACCTTATTTAAGTGAGGTGCATAGAGATGAGACAGCTAGCTTTGTTGACATCCTTCACTTTCCTGCTGCTGCAACTTGCAGCTGCCATGATCAAGTCCTTGGATACTGGTGCATGAGGGCAACACCTTGGGAGCATTGGCACACATAATAGACAAGCAGATACATTGCTACCCTCTGAAAATTTGTGTGAATAATGAAGCCTTGCAGGTGTTTTCTTCTGCATTGCGCCACACTCAGCTGTAGCTTCCCTTCGCTAGGGCTATGCATTGGTGGTCATCAGTCCAATACGCGCTCTTGATTCAAGAGTGTCAACATCCGTTGTTGACTTACGTTGTGTAACACCCTAATCGACACGTTCTAGTGGAAAATTTCTAGTCCATCCAGGCTATGTGATGGCTACTGTCATGCTCCTGTTTTGTTTTCAACGTCGCCGGGCGCTGACCTGCATGCCTTTGGTAGTGCTTCCCTGCTGTGGGGACATTCACCATTGATGTCAAGTTGCTTTGCCTTAACTGACAAGGATTAAGTCTGGAATAAACTGTCCTTGTAGATTGAGGAAGCTTGTCCAAGCTGTACAGATCCTTGTAGTTGTCTAATTTTTATGACCTGTGTGGAAGGCATGAGATAAATTATGCAGAAATGAGCAGTCTCGAGTTGAGTTCATGATCACATGTTGTCCCTAAGTTCATGTAAAAACTTCACATTTCAAGCTGGGCTCACAGTGGTTCAAAGTGAAAGTAACAGTCCTATTCCTTGAACATTGAAGTTGAACATTGAAGTTGTGTAGGCAGTCTGCTCCGTCCACTTGCGGGCAGGCTACGCCTTGGCCGCTGCATCCGGATCTCCTCAGGGCGATGCCTTTCCGCCCTTATTTAATCTAATCTGCACTTGCTGATATAAGCTTATTGAGCGTCCACTCGCAGAAGTCACGGAGAGTAAGTTCGTGCTTCTTCCTCATCCTGGCGCCTTTCAGCCCTTCCTTTGGATGGCCTCTCATAGTCATTGCCTTACATGGGAGAAGTAATTCCTTTCATTCTTTTCCACAGCCCTCGCCACCTTCGATGTAGCCACTTCCTGTCTTAGAAGCTGTTGGCCAAGACCGGGCTTGGGAGTTGGGTGCAGTGACGCCAGGAGAGAGACGCAGCTCAGCTGCTGCCTGCTGCTGCAGCCCGTCGCTGTTGCTCGCTGCCGGCAAGCTCTGGAAGTTGCCCGTGGCTACACCCTTCGTGAGGACAGTTGCTGACTTGTGCCCCAGAGGTAGAGTCGCTCCCTGCTAGCAATGCCTTAGGGCAAGATTCCTGCTGCGCTGTGTGCTTTGTGTGGCGCGTTGACACTAAATCCTAATCGTGAAGGCAAAGGTAAAAGTGAGTGCTTCTCCGTACCTCCTTCATGGCATCCTCAGCTGCATGGTGTGATTGCACTGTTTTGGCTAAGTCGGACGTCTTGTCTCCAGTCCAGTAGGACGCTCCCTGCAAAAGCTACTGCAAGCTCGTGGTATGCTGCAGGCTCGTTGGCTCAGGTCAACTGCATGCGCCTAGTCGTTCTGCTGTAGCAGACCTAGGCAGTCGCTTGCACTGGCAAGCTGGCCATGCCGTCGCTGCCGCCTCCGATCACCAAGACACAGCCGGAGGGCAATGTTGCACCTCCAAGTGAGTACATACCAACCCAACAGAGAGGGCCAGAGAGCCCGCGGTGCTGATCTTGTCCCGGCCATCCCGAATGGAAATGGCTCAGGACACCACTAGTCGTCAGTCCTTGGGATAGCCACCCACGTACAGGTGGGCGTCTGGACATAGCTCTTGCTCATATGTGAGCACCTAGCTGTCTCAGACTTCTCGTATAGTACTTTTAGATGATAGAAAGGTACAGTTCCTGCAAGGTAAGGCAACGGCCTATCTGAAGGAACATCCAGAAAAAGTATTTGGCTGCTGCCCCTCCCTCTGTCGGGGGCACCCTCCGGCCCTTTCAGCCCTTGTTCACTACTACTGTGGACTCTTTGGACTGGCCTCACAGCCAGCAGCGCCACTTCTTCTCACAGCCAGTGTGCCTTACATTGGGAGAGCTGTTTCATTACGCGAGCCGCTGGAGTGGTGTAGTGTCCACCCGTGTTGTGGTGTGGCCCGTGGCCCGTTCTCTCCAGTCCTCCACTTCGGGCAGGCAGGCCATTCTATTTTCATGAGAAAGTAAGCTAGCTCATCCAAAGGTGGGGCGAGGGTTGCGAAAGCCAGCCCGAAGGGGATGACAAGGTTCACATGCCCACCGACGCTTTCTTCAACGGCCCCTTAGGACCTTTTTTCTTTCTGGGCTGGCCATTCACAGCCCCCGCCCCGTTGGAATAGAAGGAAGTGGCTTGCCCAAAAGGGGGCAGGGGCTGTAAAAGCTAGAAGAGCCCCCGCCCCGATGGAAGAGCTCACTTCATTTTCCTCAACGGCTAGGAGACGGCTAGGAGACGGCAGCCGAGCCGGCGGCAAGAAGGAAAGAAGAAGGAAAGAACCGGCCCCCCGGACGCCGCGACGAAGGGGCCCGCCCCCGTCCCATCCAAGAGAGCCGCTCCGATTGGGGCGCCGGCGACGTTACCCCGGCCTTCTCGCCGCCTCCGCGCCGGCGGCGCGGGAGTGCTCGCCCGCCCGTCCCCCAGATTCACCCAATTCACGTGATTGGGTGAACCTGGCTGGATTCCACGGCCGCTCTTTTACCATCGGCAGCCGCATCCTTTTTCCCTTTTCTTTTCACTCGACTCTGCCTGAACAATGTATTGGCTTGAATTGGCCTCCCTTTCAATTCATGCGCCCCGCGCGCCTTCTCTCTTTTCCCTTTCTTCTTTCCCCTTTCTGATCCACCCCCCTTCCCCCGCTGATCCAAGTCCCCGCCGGCGCCGCCAACGCCGCCGCCGCCGCCGCCGCCGCCGCCGCCGCTGCCGTCTTTTCTCCGCGGTCAGGATTGCCCGCGCTCTCTCTGCCGGCGCCGAGGCCGGTCTCGCGGTCGCCGGAGCGCCTACGGACCAGCGGCCCTCGCGGCCCCTGCTGCAGACCAGGCGTGGCCCTGCTAAGCTGCGACGCGAGGGCTGTGGCTCGCCCGCTCTCCGCCTGCGTCGTGGTGGTGGCCGTCGACGTCTGCGGCGGGCTCGGCGTTATAGCGCTCTTGGAGACGTGATCTAGCTGCACGAGTCGTGGAGCAGCGGCCGTGCAGCTGGCCATTTGCTGACAGTGATGCGCCGGCAGGCGTCCGCGGTCTCGCTCGTCATGGCGCGGCCGCGCAATGCAGCTCCTTCGGCTGCCTTGAGCTTCATCCTGGCCGCGGCTGTTCTACTACCTTGCGCCCTTACTGGCGTCTCCGCCAGCACTGGCGTCTCCGCACTGAGACAGCCCCTTGACGCCGGCCTACTCTCTGAACAGCAACTTCGAGGTTTGTAGACGAGCGAATGCATGTTAGCTGCGCATGCTCACGATAGCCCATTACGCTGGGCGGGTCAGAGGCGCTGTAAGGCCGACTTTGGACGAGGTTCCACTTTTCCAACTTCAAATGCCAGCAGCAGCGTAGATGCTGTGTGGCAATGCTCGTAGCTGCAGGCTCATGGTCAGCTGGACGCGGTAGTCGATAGTCAAAATCAAGTTACAGAGACAATGTGCAGTCAAGGGAGGTCTGCAAGCATGCCAATGCACCCTGCCCCAGTGAGGTCACAACAACACCAGCGACCTGCCACCCTCTTGTGGCAGTATGGGCCCCACTACGAAGTGGCTTCAGTGAACTTCCTGCAAATATTCGCAAAGGCTTGGCGAGGCTGTTCGAGCATGCAGCCGAGGACAGAGGAGAGGCCACATTGCTAATGCAGAGTCTCCTTATTGTGCAGTTGATGTCCATGCCAGACGCCACTTGCTACAGACACCCGCGCTGCCTGCGGGCCCCCCTCCTCCTCTGGTTATCCTCGCTGCACACCAAACAAGGAGGACAGATCCTCTTGGGAGCTTCGAGACGTACAATGGAGGGTGGGATGTAACCAACAAGCACTACTGGGGTGTAAGTCCTCACGGACCTGCACTTATTTAGATGGTAGATTGTGCCTGTGATATTGGCTCCAGCTGTATCCGAGCAACGGCTTCAAGTGTCTCCCGATTCTGATCTGCACAACATTCATTAGTGTTACCAAGCCTCCATAGCGTAGACTTCATTGCTTGAATTGCTGTCAGGAGCATCTCTCCTCCCTCCTAAACAGTGCCTGGCACCACACTCATGAGTTACTGCTGTACCTTGCTGATATAGATTTCTGCATATGTGCTTGCAGTCTGTGGCCTGGACTGGACTTCCCCTATACTGCGTGGCTATTGGTTGGGTGCTACTTGGCGTTCTCTTTGTGTGTATACCTCTGTTCATGTGCTGTTTCTGTAGGAGAAGGGAGCCCTCCCTGAAGACCTACAGTGAGAGCCAAGTCTGCGTCTTCAAATGGCTTGCTGTATTTGGTATCCTCATCGCAGCGTAAGCATGTCCCTCTCTGACCTACCTCCAGCTGCATTGTGGATTTGCAAGTCAAAGGGGCATAACGTGAGATATGTAATGCGATTCACAATGAAGGAAAGAGTTTGCTAGCACTGAGCTGCCATGTCAAGGTCGGATAGTCCAGTAGGATTCATTCCCAGACCGTGCTGACAGTGTGCAGATTCCATAGCTACTGAGTCATGATGATTCAGTTGTTCTCTTGTCAGACCTATCTGATAGATATCTTTGGAGCTGAAAGGATGATGAACAGTCATGAAAGCCTTCTCTTCAATATGGAACTGCAGGGGTGGTCTCGGTTATATGGCATATGGAGATGTCAGGTTCCATGATGCATTGAACAAGTCAGTGGACGTGATCATCAAGGAGGCCGACTTTGCACTCAATGTCGTACAGAATGCCACCTTCCTGCTGTGGCAGGCTGGCAATGCTGATGTTGCTGGCAGTGTCCTCTCATGTAAGTATGCATATTCTGCATCTCAGGTCTGTTTAGCTGATGCACAGCTTCACATCTTTGATGGGCCGGTATCAGTACTCTGGCTTTTCTTTCCTTGGCAACTGAGTGTATGGTATGGTTACTGTGTATAAGATACTCATGACTCGCAGTGGTCCTGTCAGTGTCATGCTCTTCTTCGGATTTTGTATAAGAGCATTCATTAATTACACGAAATGGGTCCACCTTTGTGTCTGTCAGCTGCAGAGGCAGACAAGATTGCTACTGTGTCAGCAGAAGTGAACCAGGCTGCAGTCGACGTGCAGCGTCAAGTGCATCATCGCAAACATCAGATAGATGACCTTCTTGATGCAATGTATGTTTGGTGCATTGTATCAACTCCATGTGGCATTGTTATCCTTTGTGCACAAATTTACAAGGACCAATGTTCGCGGACTTGTTGCTTGTATTCATTGCAGACATCAACAGAGCCAGAGTTTCTGTCTTTGTTATTATATGTCCACATTCTTCAGGAATGCAGGTAGCACAGCAGACTTCAAGCTGAATTGGCATGTCGCTTTGGCAGATGGTGGACTTTGTTAGCTGTTGGTGTATTTCTTCTCATTATACTCTTACTTTGCCTAGGTAAGCAACAAACATCCGACTTATTTGATTTGATTTCAAAATGTTCATACTGCTTATGGCTTGTGCAAAGGGATGTAAATTGATTCTCCAAATTCACAGCAGTAATGGATGAACCCCACAGATTGTGTCCCATCTGACAGCAGCCCAATGATTCTTGTCACAGTATTTATTTTTCGTCGTCATACGCGATTTGGTTGCATGTAAGCTCCAATGTACCACAAGTGTGTAGCATGGCTTTGCAGCTGCATGATCTTGGCACCAAGTTGATGTCCATGCATGCTGGCCTGCTTCACTGACGAGTCTCAACCTTCACTGGTCTTTTCTGACATCCAACCCTCAATGGTCCTGTTTGCTCTTACTACAGCGCTCTTGTGGTTGTGTACCTCATCATCATCGTCACAATTCTGTTGACGGGGATCTTCTTGATGGCCCAGAAGTGAGTTGCTCCTAGCCGTCACTGGGCTGCTCAACGGTAGTGCTTCTCGTCAGCTGCTTTGATGGGGTTGCCTAAGCTTGTACTACAAGTATCTGGAGTACGAGAATTATCATGGTTGCCTGCTTGCTTTGGGATCCCTTCATCAGGTGGCTCGCTCATGAACACTGGCCTGTCTTACCTTGTCAGCCTAGCAAAGGACACATGTGAAGCGTTAGGAGAATATATTGGGGAGCCAACCGCCAACACCCGGTTTGCGAAGATTCTTCCTTGTGTCGATCTCCAAGCAGTCAACTCAACCGCCACCGTGGAGCAGGCGACAGCCAACCGTCTTGCCGCTCTTGTCACTAGTGCTGTTCGCAACAGCACGTCTGTGAAGGCTGCCATCAATGGCACAATCCAGGGCATATGCAGCCCCTACGGGCCTGCCCCGGACTATGTTTTCATGCGAACATGTCCACCTGGCTATGTCAGTCCTGCTGCGGCAGCCCTGGTGAGAGCACCTGTAAAGGCGGCAAGGATGTCCGGAGAAAGGCAGAACTCTATGTTAGGCACTGCATTGGCTCTCTGCATACGTGAAGTGTCGGAGCCTGCGAGTATCTGTCACATCTGAACGGAAGACATAACTGCATTTGCTGCATTCTCTGTGCAGACACTCGTACCGTACAACTGCACGACAAACTCAGCGGACCAGTGCGGCAAGCAGCATTTGATACCCACGACCCTCTTCCAGCAACTGCAAAATGCCCTCGCTCTTACGCAGCAGCTAGTCACAAGTGTAGATCAAGTGAAAGATCTGCTTGTATGTGGGTTTGTTGTGCACGCTGTTAATAAAATCCGAAGTGACTACTGCGGCAAGGCAAAGAGCAGCGCTGTGGAGATATGGATTGGTAGGCCTTTGACTGCTTTCTCAGTGCAGGCTGTCCAAGCTTGATGTATTACTGTGAAGTGATTCATTTCCGCATTTCTGTGGCAAGTAATGCCTGATCTGTCATTGCTTCTTAGTTGATTGTGGCTTTTACTGGAGCACACAGTTGCATGATGCGCTGCACACTGACATATTAGCAGTGATCTTTGCACAGGCTTTGCCGTGGCCAGCGGAGGCGCGATCATTCTTGCCGTGTCCATGCTCTTCTACCTCAGGAGAGTGAAGCGCATGCAGGGCTTTGACGACTTTGAGATGGAGGGCGCCGCTGCAGAGTACGATCTCAAGCCGCCGCCTGAGGCTGCATATGCCTCCAAGCGCAGAGGTGCGGTGCCGCCACCGGCGGCCTATCAGGATCCTCCGCTTCGGAAGGCCCCGTCCACCAGGAGCCCTTCCTCCAGTGCCAACTCTAGGGAAGCGCTGCCCGCTTATGCAAAGGCACATGCCAACCGGCCTACTGGCTCATCATCGTGGGCTTCCAAGAAGCGCGGAGAGTTCCCTGTGCAGTATGCATAGGTCCCCACCCAATTCTTACGGGCATTGACGGTGTAGTGCTGGACATGCTAAGTCAATGTTACTTAGGATCAGATGTGTATAATGATCTCTCCCCCCTGATGGACCTGAATAATTTAGACACTTTTGCAGGTAGAGCTTTGCAACACCTCCAGACGCCATAGATCTATTAAAAAGACAATGCAGACACGCCTTTGCTTGCGTGCTGCGCACCTCATCTGCCTCCTAAGTGAAAGCAGAGCAAGACTTCAGCTATTCTTGTGTTAGGACCTAGTGTACCAAAGTGTTGTCTGAGAGTGCGTGCGCCTCTTGCACGCTGTCAACCTCCTTACGGATCTTCAAAAAGTTATTGCAGCCTGATGGCCCTGACCTAAACTCTACGATAGCCATGACCCCACCCGAAACCCACCCAATAGACTACTGACAAACCAATTGGTAGATCACTGTGCCACCCGCTTAAGCTTACCTTTTACCTTGGCAAGTGCGCTGCCAGTGCTAGAGCATCTCAGCGTTGGCAGCCTCATGGGTTGTACATGGCATGGTCAACAAAATTCGCGACGCATTGCACAATTTGACTTTCTGGTCCAGGCTAAGTTGATATTCTGTACACGTGCTGCATGAGCAGCCAGCCATACTAGGTCAACAAACAGAGCGCTAACCCCTCCGCTTGCTGAGCCGCCATGAGTTGGGCTCGTTGTATCGGTCGTAGAGTGGCTCAATTCTCTCCTGCCGCTTGCGCTTGCTCATCTTGGTTGGGTCAGCGGCACGGAAGAAGCGCGGCGCAAGCTCCACAAGCCACTTAGGGTCAATCAGCGTGACCTCGCGCATGTACTCCTTAGTGGTCATCACAAGCTCATGGTATATGACCCAGTCGGGCTGACGCTGAAACAGAGCTGACGACGGGTGGATGTACACCGGCTGGTTCTCGACCAGCGTCCGGTAGCCCTCCTGTGGGTCCTTGCGTGCAGCATGGAAGAAGAAGCCCGACGTGATGCATTTGCGTATCCTGGAGAAGTTGCGGCCGGCGCTGACAATGTCCAGCTTATACCTGCAACCCGCTTTTAGAGGACACATATGTTAGACCAACTCCGCTGAGGTCAGTCTGTATCAGGCCAAGTCAGGAACATGTATCCTCACCTCAAGCTGGTTGATACATATCTTCTCCTTGCTTGATATGTATGAGAGAGTATGATGCAAATTGATCACATCATTGGTCTGACTGATCAACGTCCTGGAGGAAGCAGCGTAGACAGCTGAGTGGCTGACGGGGGAGGAGCACGAGCACCTGTCCATGATTGTCAGGAGCTGCTTCCTGACATCCTGTGCTCTTCGGAGGGACCGCGACTGGACAAAGTTCTCAAAGCACCAAGGCCCCGAGAAGTTCTTAGCCTTCCAAGCTTCATAGACAGCCAGCAGGGTCAGGTGATCGCCCTCGGGTTGAAAGAACTTGGCCTTCTTCTGGTCCGCCTGCGCCTGCTTCTCCCTCGGCCTGTAGAAGATGTTTTGCGCCTGCAGTTTCACAACCATCCAAAGACTGAGCAGACTGGACTCACTCCTTGGCACTTACTCTTCATGGGTCTCACTCTCCAACTTCACGTTAAAGAGCTCTACAGCAGCCTGCTCTACTCTCAGCTAGCCCAAGACAGGTACCAAACTGCAGCTTCAAGAGGGCTCCATAAAGTGCACAATGACACACTACAGACAGACGGATTCACAAATACAGCAGCAACACAATCAAGCAGACCTGCAGCATGGAGATGATGGTGAGGATCTCGTCCGAGCAGCCAAGGTCCACGGACGCGATCAACATCTTGCTGAGCGGCGGCTCCAGGGGAAACTCCGCCATCTTGCGCCCCAGCTTGGTCAACAGCCCTTCCTCGTCCAGCGCGCCCAGGTTGTACAGCTGCTCCATGGCTGCAATGAGTGCCTGCAGTCGTCCAGACATCAAGCCAAAGTCAAAGTCACAAGAGGTATGGCTTGTTTTGGGTCCCTCAAGCCCTCTCACATGCATAGCCAAGAGCAGGGACCAGGGCCCAGTTGAGATGCCATGCCTGCGGGGGTGGAGGGTCCATGAAGTCGAATGCCAGGAGGTCGTTGATGCCCATGGCCTTGAGGGTGAGCGTTGTCATGCCGAGGTTCGTGCGCTGGATCTCAGGCACTGTGGTGGGCAGCATCTCGTTTCGGTACGCGCTCTCCGTGTACAGCCGGTAGCACTTACCAGGGCCAGTGCGGCCGGCACGGCCGGCGCGCTGCCGTGCTGACGCCTGCGAGATGGGCGTGATGACGAGGGAGTCCAGGCCCAGCTTCGGGTTGTACACCTTCTGCTTGGAGAACCCGGGGTCCACCACATAGTAGATGCCGTCGATTGTCAGCGAGGCCTCGGCAATGTTGGTCGCTACAACTACCTTGCGCGTCCCCGCCGGCGCTGGATCGAAGATCCGCGTCTGCATCTCTGATGGCAGCGCGCTATACACCGGCAGGATGATGAGCTCCGGAACATTGGGCCCCAAGCCCTTGACCCGCTCATAGAGGATCTGCAGCGGCAGAGCCAAAAATATTATATGGCAGAAGATGTCACTTTGTGTAAGACGATGATAGATACATGAAGATTACCATCCTACATGGTCAGTCTACATGACAAGGCTGCAAATGGAATGGAGACTTGGAGGAGCTGTGAATGAAGAAGCAAGAGACATGGTGCACCTGTCAAAAAGGTCCTCCAATCTTATTTAACTGCAATGTATTATTCAGCTGAAGCAACCAATGTCATACGTGCACAATGACAACTAGCGATTGCAGCTGTATTACCTGGCAGGCGGTGTCAATTTCCTCCTGGCCTGTCAGAAAGACGAGCACGTCACCCTCAGGCTCCGTGAGATGGATCTGCATCACTGTGATGAGCGCCGCATCCAGATAGTCGGTTTCGGGCGCCTTGGTGTAAAGGATCTCGACCGGGAACGTCCGGCCCGGGATGGTGAAGATGGGGCAATTGAAGAAATAGGAGGAGAACTTCTCCGCGTCCAGCGTGGCAGAGGTTACAATCAAGCGCAAGTCCCTTCGACGCACCATCAGGGACTGTACTTGTTGGCAGGCAGCAAGCAACGATGAATATATCAGGCAAAGGAATTACCATGTCATCAGGACAGCAGAGCTCAATGTCCAACACTACCCAACCAATGACATGCACATTCAATGCACATTCAACGGCGTGAAGCAGATGTTGAGTCCACAGACACCAACTGATCAAATTGTTATGGAAGTTCAGCCTTATCTCTAGCTTGCTTTCAAGAGGGCATCATAAAAGTGACTGCACTGCAAGATGGACTCCGATGCAGGGGTAAGAGCACTGGACCACTTGAGCGGCGGATCTCAGGTATCAGCAAAACATTTGGTGAGCACCTTCAGGAGGCCAAAGAGGACATCAGTGTGAATAGTACGCTCATGGGCCTCGTCCAGCATGATAACGGAGTAGGACACAAGGTCCTCATCCACCAGGATCTCACGAAGAAGCATGCCGTCTGTCATGTACTTGATGACGGTGTCTGGTCCTGTGCAGTCCTCGAAGCGGATTGCATAGCCCACCTACAAGGCACAGCGAGACTGTCACCTGATGCAACCATTGCATCGGCACAGGCGAGCATACCTGCCCACTACAGGCAGATGAAGTAAGATGAAGTAAGATGTAGTCATTGATGACCAGATGGTGGAGCAAAAGAAATTTGACAGATGATGGTAATCTGTCAGAACTTTGTCAGCAGACCTCTTCGCCTAGCCGGCAGCCAAATTCCTCAGCGACACGCTTGGCAACAGACATGGCGGCCACACGCCGCGGTTGTGTGCAACCAATCTTGCCCTTGGTGGTGTACCCGGCCTCTGCCAAATACTGTGTCATCTGCGTCGTCTTGCCGGACCCCGTCTCGCCAATAACGACCAGCACCTGATTCTCGTTCACGGCCTGCAAGAAAGAGACAGACGGGGCGCCTTAAGAACCTCCTGAGATGGACTACAGTGCACACTTAAATGACTTGAGATAATCATGAGCAGCAGGGTAGCATATGACGAAGTCTTAAACCCCACTTTGCCATGGCAGACTCAATATAGTCATATGTTCAGCAGCATAGCAATACAACAGATGGAATCACCACACCCTTGATTTCTCTATTCTGAACCTCAACCCCATTCCTTTGTTTGACTGAACATCATCGCACATATGGAATGTCCGAGTTGTAAAGCTTCTGACGTGGCATCATAAGCCCAGTAGCTGCAAGTTGCACAAACATGCATCAATGCTGTGGTGCTGCTGACAGATATGTTGAGCCCGCAGACCGACCTGCACAAGCTCGTTCTTGAGCTTGTAGATGGGAAGGCTCTGCCTCTGCTCCTGGATGGACATCTTTGAGCGCTGCCCAAACGTAGGCGCCTTGCCAAGTGCGTCCTTCTTCCATTCGGGCATATCATATGCGGCCAGTCCCACACCGCGGAGCTCCTGCGCCAGGTGCCGCTCCCCTGTCTCCGGCATCGGGTCCTCCCATGGCCGATTCAGATCCTATAAAGACAACATCCATCCAGATACAGAACGCAAATGCCGTCAGAGGTCTCCTACAGAGGCGGTGCTTAATGAGATAGTCAGAGAAAGACAAACTCAAGGAAAGCGGTTCGCAGACTCAAGGCCTGACCTTGGGGATGCTGTCGAGCATGGTACGCTGCTGCTGCTCGCGGAGCTCGCGGCGCTCCTTGGCGAGAGCGCTCTGCGTCATAGCTGCACGCTGCAGGGAGCCGTCGGGGTTCTTGACGATCTTCACAGGCGAGACGTCGATGGAGGCGCGTGTCTGCCCCCGCAAGAACGCCGGCTCGTCCTCGTTCAGCTCCACCTCTAGCTCCTCCTCGCCGCCCTCGTCCTGGTACACGAGCCCGCCGCCCTCGTCGTCATACATTGGGTAGTCACGCACGTCCAGCACGCCCGACGCAATCAGCTGCTTGGCCTCCCACCGCTCGGGCGACGACATGCGCTTGCCCGGCCGCCGCCCCGCCAGGTCGTCGCCGTCGTCGGCCAGCGTGATGCCCGACAGGCCCCGCGTGGACTTGGACGCCGGGCCAGCGGGGTTGGACCGAAAGTCCTCCTCACTTGGCTTCCGCATCGGCAGCAGGTCAGTGCCCGTCTTCTGGTCCACGTCCCGCATGCTCAGCGAGAGCTTCTGGCCCGACACTGAGATGACCTGGCGCCCAGCAGACGGTGTCGGAGCAATAAGATGTCAAGGTGCGAGCGCTGAGACCAAGAAAACGGCAGTACAGCAGGAGCGAGCCGTGCTCTGCAGCGAGCGGCGTGCTCGAATCTCACCTTCACCCACACCTCCTGGTCGCGCTCCACGGCGTCCTTGGCACTCCGAATGGGGCGCGACGCGATCTGCGAGACGTGGACAAGGCCCTCCTTGCGATCGCCGGCTCGCCCGCCGCCGCCGCTGCTGGCGGCGTCCAGCTGGACGAAGCACCCGAAGTCCATGATGCGCGACACCTTGCCCCGGTACACGCCGTAGAGCTCCAGCTCACCGGAGGCAGCCGGCGGCGGCCGTCCTGGAGGCGGCGGAGGCAGGCCGTTCCCCGCGACGTTGCCGCCGTGCCTCCGGCCGTCGCCGTCACTGTCGCCGGCTCTGCCGCGGTCCCGCCGCCCCGCCCGGCGGTCCCTCTCCAGCTCCTCGGCGTCGCGCTCGCGGTCCCACTCCCGGCTGCGGTAGCCGTCGCGGCCGTGGTCCCTACCGCCGCGGGCCCCGTCGTCGTCGTCGTCGCTATCGTTCCGGCGGCGGTCCCGCCTCCCGCCGCGGTCCCGGTCCCCGTCCCGGTCCCGGTCCTGGTCCCCGCTGCGGCCAGCGGGCCGGGCCTCCTCGGCCATCGCGCGCTCCATGTCCCGCACGCGCTGCCGGTCGTCGGGCACGGCCAGGCCGGGGAAGGCGGGCCCGTCTTTTTTTTTTTTTTTTTTTTTTTTTTTTTTTTTTTTTTTTTTTTTTTTTTTTTTTTTTTTTTTTTTTTTTTTTTTTTTTTTTTTTTTTTTTTTTTTTTTTTTTTTTTTTTTTTTTTTTTTTTTT
>WELB01000090.1:204685-218772 GCA_009602725.1 Spirogloea muscicola
GCGCCGCCGTTGGCGTCGCGGGCCGGCGCGGCGCGCGGTTGGCCGGGAGGCGGCCAGCCCCCGCGTCGAGGCCCTCGCCCCGGCCGCTTGAGCCCGCTCCCTTGCCTGCGCCGTCGCCAGCGTCGCGAGTCAGGTTGCCGCAGCTGCCGTTGCCAAGGAGGTGCAGCCTCTTGATCAGTCGGCCATGCTGCAATGCTACTGCAGCTGCGTGGGATCGAAGCTGCATGGCTTCCCAAAGCGCAGCCCTTTCAAAGCGGTCGGGGCAGGCACCTGACTAAGGCATCGCTGTTGACTCTTGCAGGCCAGTGCCAGCCAATCGTCCTGCTTCGTATACAGCGGCAGACCCACTGCTCTTTGTCAGGTCAGCATTATGTCTGCGGGCCGCTCTACAGTCAGATGCTTTAAATGACCTCCTTGCCTTCAAGACATTTCTCATTCAACAAGCACGGTGCTTCTATCTCTTCATTGTCGCTTGGACCACTTTCAGGCCTAGGCGATGCGGTCCTTCCTCTCCTGAAGCGCTCGACAGAGGCCACTTACGCTGCGTGAGCCCCCTTCCTGAGCAATGCTTACATCTGTACAGTGCCAGTAGTACACCACGCAGTGCGAGTTGATCCCTCTGAGTCTATGCTGTTTGCCTCCATCTACCAGATTGCTGGTGGAGTGCGGTGCTTCTCTTCCGATGGTAAGCTTATACTTGACATGGACGGTAGAACGTCTGCATTCGGCCTAACATGCCACCCTGTCACTCTCATTCTTAGTTGGTAGCCAACCTAGATTGGAATTGCTTGACCTACATTGTGGCAGAATTGCCGGCGCATACTATGTTGGAGATGCCGAAGCTCTCGCCCACAGAGGACGTGGTAATGACTAGCCTACTAACTAGCCCTCAATATGGCAAGATCATAGTCTACATGCAATTTCTTGGAAGTGCGGATACGTAGATATGTATTATTAGCAAGACCAGCTTCAGGATGTATTCCAGTGCTAGTGTCGCAGCGTGACAGCTAGCTGAGCACCCATTCCACTAACATAGGTGCTCTTGCGGATGTCAGACAGGGGCAAACCTTTTGGAGTGGAAGAAAAAGGAAGGAGAAGCGGTAGGTGTCCTTGCTTCTCATCTTAAGTACTAAGATTACTGGCTTGTCACAAAGTATGTCTAGGATCTCATAAGCAATGCATCTCGATTGTGCAACTTCAATTGGATACGGTATCCAGCAGATTTGGCAATTCTCCTTGCTGTATTTATACACGAGAAAGTACAGGTGGCTGCTGGAGATGTACTGTTTCTTGTTGAGACTGATAAGGCAACTGTGGAGGAGGTCTCCCAGGAGGATGGGTGAGTAGAATATTCGAGTGATGTTTCCCTGCACCTATTCTTCTCAGCATGTCACGGTTGGCCAAGCTTTCTGGCTAGCATCCTACCTCGCCTGGAGCCTTCCTAGCTTGATGTCCAAGATATACGCAATGCAGGTTCCTGGCAAAAATCCTTGTTCCTGGTGGAAGCAACGACGTCAAGTTCCAGTCGCCAGTGGGGATCCTGGTAAGCGTTAGTCCTCTGCATCAGCTGAATTGTTTGCTTCCAAGGTGGTCGGCGCGTGGGGGCCATTGCCCAATTTGCCAGGAGTACGAAACTGTTGTTGGCAGAGATGGGTCCGAGTTTAAGACCAGACCAACTTATATTGCTTGACGCAGAGAGAGCCGCGGATTTGTTGAAGCTGATCTGCTACCTGCTGTGGTTGCTCACAAGTTCTTGTATGAACAAGTCCGTTGTAGGTCGAAGAGGAAGGAGACATGGCTGCATTTGGTAACTTTGACTCTGGACAGGATAGGACAGAAGAAAGCACCTCATCATCCAAGAAAGAGGACTCAGCTGCAGAGAGCTCCTCATCACCTGAGAAAGAGGACTCAGTCTCTGCTCCTTCTAGTCCTCCTTCTACTAAGAAGGAGGAGTATAAATTGCCAGAAAAGCTGTGGCCTTCTGCCAGACGCCTTCTAGTTGAAAGTGGTATTGATCCAGCTACTATTACCGCTACTGGACCTCACGGTTTATACACGAAGTGGGACGTCCAAGTTGCCATAGATGGTGGAAGATCCCAAAAGAAATCAGACAGAGGACCAGAAGAAGCACAGGAATCACAAAAGGAGGCTTCCCCTACCCCCTCCCCCTCTCCATCTAAGTCCGAAAAGGCAGCCAAGTCCGAGAAGCAAGCCCAGAAGCAGGCCCCCTCACAGACAGGCATGGCTTCCCCAGGGCAGGGCGAGTTTACTGACATTCCAATGTCACAGATACGAAAGGTTGTATTGCAGACCCATCAATCTTGACATGGTGTTGCCCTGCAAGTAGGACCAGTGTCTCAAGGGCTGTAGCAGTCACACTGAGGTCAATCTGGACAGCTTTGCGGCAATGTAGCTCTTGGAACCTTCATAAATGTCCTCATGATTGTCAGCAGTCTTGGCAGCCTGACATGCTTTCAACCATCATGACAGGTGATCGCAAAGCGATTGCTTGAGTCAAAGCAAACAACTCCGCATCTCTATATTGGAGCTGGTAGATGCACTTCCCTTCGTTCTTGAGCTTTGCGACCTGGCCATCACTGGCATTGACAAACATGCCAAGAGGGATGCTTAGCAATGAGGATCGGCATTTAGCTGCATTGATTGCTTGTGTTGTCTTGCATTGGTCAGCTCTTCTCTTCTTCTGATTTGACATCTAAAATGCCGTTGACAGTATAACACTTTTCATGTTAGAGATATTGTTTTTGTGGTCGGCCTTGTGGGCTGTACTTGTGTCAGCCACTACTCTACTCTTGATGAACAGCCTTCCACGCCTTCTGTGCTCTTGGCAGAGGCAAATCTTGATGGCACATTGAAGTTGCGGAAGGAGCTAAAGGGTACACATTACTCGACACCTCTGTAAAGATTGATATTGGTGAATGAAGTGATTTGACGTCTTAGCTGTGTTCTTATATTCGTGGCTTTGGCTCCTGCAATCATGCTGTTGCAGAAAAGCATTCCGTCACGATCTCCGTGAATGACTTCGTCATCAAGGCAGTTGCTATGGCTCTAAAGCAGGTTCCAGAGGCCAATGGTGCGTTTCTTCTTAGTGGATTGCTTCTCTTTTGAGTTGTATCTATTTCTGTCTCTTACTTTCAGCATTCTCATGATCTTGTGAAGCATGGAATCAACACACTATGTCACAGTAAATTTGCCTGGACTTGAAATACCACTCGCCTTGGTCAATCGCGTCCCTTAGATGTTCGCTTAGAATGGACTGGCAGCCTGCTTACATGAAGACGTTGCTGTGATCAGTTCACTGGGATACCAAGTTGGAGGAAGTCGTTACGAACAAGAGCATCGACATTTGTGTCGCAGTTGCAACTGATAAAGTACGTAGGGATGTCAGAGAAGAGATATCATCCTAGTATCACAAGACTCTTTTAAGAAGCTCACAGGGGCAGTGCTAAGCAGTGTGCTTGCGAGAAGAATGCTTATTGCCTGGATCTATGCATATATTCTTGGCATTTTCATAGGCATGTCCAAGAATTTTCGGGACATGACATGAGAAATGTGACTGATTGTCACCTTGTCATCGTCTTCATCTATCTTGTAGCCTTGACTCAGTGATTCTCATCTTTCTTCTCAGGGGCTTTTGACGCCCATTGTGAAGGATGCAGACAAGAAGAGCCTCTCAATGATATCTGCAGAGGTTGTCCACTATTCCTGTCCTGCTTTTGAATAGCTACATGAGTTGCCAGCAAGATGGTTTGTTGCTCTTCTCTTGTTTCATCTTGTGCTTTGACACAATAAAATTTCAGATGTAAATTCTGCTGTCACAAGAAGTCTTGTTATGCAGTTGATCACATCCTCTTTAACAAAGTTGGCTTCCAAGATGATGTGAAAGCTTGTCATACATTGCGGGTGCATACTTGTCACTCAGAGGAGTGGTTCTAGTGTCAAGATCTGATCTTTGGGAGTAAGAGAATGTTATAGGCTCGTGGTGTTGACAATGATGACCTTGCCAAACCTTTTGCAGGTCAAATCTTTGGCGGAGAAGGCAAGGACAGGAAAGTTAAAACCAGAAGAATTTACAGGGGGCAGCTTCACGTAAGACACAATTTATTCCGCAAGGTGCTATTTAAGGTGCTATCTAGTTGCAGGTGCTTGCTGCATGGTGTGCACTCAACGAATTTGATTTATACTGAATGCTCTAAGTTTGGCATTGCTTCTCCCGCCTTTTGCAGGATATCCAACCTGGGCATGTACTCTGTAGATCGCTTCACAGCTATCATCAACCCTCCACAGGTCTGTGCTGGTAATGCCTTGGCTGTTCGGTTGCTTTGTACCGGAAGGTCCTGTTGATGAGGGTAGAAGCTGCCTTGAAAGCATGGCATGGTGTTATGCTGCTACTGTTACTCTGTCAGCCTCTGTCTGCCTGCGTGTTGTAGTTGCACAGGAGCCTTTGTTTTCTGACTCCATCATGCCACCTGCATCCAATGACCAGGCTGGCATACTAGCAATCGGGAGGGGCGACAAGGTGGCCAAGTGGCAGGAGGACCCTGACGGTCAGAAGACCACATGACCCTTTTGTGCAAATTCTCCAGAAGCTTCGAGAAGCTATGACTACATCTTCTCTAAATTTCCTCAATGCAGGATGAGCTGGAGAATATGCCGCGCTACTGCAACCCCTTGCTTGAAGTCAATCCGAAGACCCTCCTCTTTGCTTTTCACCAAATCAAGCACTGTAGGATGGCAAGCACTTATCATTGCTGAAGGCTGTAGAGACATTGTCACTGCTTCAGGTACTGGAGGCAGACCAGTAACAATTACCAAGATGGAGGTTGCCCTATCAGCTGATCACCGTGCTTTGGAGGGTGAGGCTGCAGGTAATTGTGGATTTCCCCTACTTGCAAGCTTCCAGGTGTTAACGTTGGATGTTGGACAATGCATCTGCAATTGAATACCGAGCCAATTGGTGCGGTGCATGTTATGAACTGTGATGAGGGTGTGCATTGCAATAGCACAAGATAGATGTCAGTGCTCGGGTTCTCCGACCATTATCAAGCTTGCAAGCCGATGCGTTCACAAGATGATGAAAGGACCACCTATAAGTGTGTTGCAAATGTGCAGGCAACTTCCTTGCAGCAGTGACAGCCAACCTGGAGGAGCCTGCAAGGCTGTTGCTTTGACAGGACCTAGTGAGTGTCTGCAAAGAGCTTCTGTCCTGCAATCCGCAGCTCACCAATGAGCTTAAGCACAAGGCGGCCTATTCTTACAAACTGGCCTTCTCGTAAAGCCTTGAATTGACCTGTGTTAGGCAAGGTCTGGCAAAAAAGGTGTCCAGCTAACAGCAAAGCTATTGCAACCACCAAGCTGTCGAAGTGGCCGGCAGCCAGCTATTTTACAATATTTTGTAGTTGGCAGGTCACTGGAGGTTTTCAAGCACGTACTATCTTGCTATCTTTTCCCTTTCTTCTTGGCTCCATCAACCTTTTCACTGCGCTGCTCAGCCTCCATCTCGTCTCGCCGCTGGGCTGCTCGCATGGAAATCTCCTTGGAGATAGCGCGAGCCTGTCAGCCACGCGAAGTCCTATATAATCAGAGCCGCTTCAAGCAAGTGGAGCTGCACCAGTATCCTTACAGCAGAAGTGGCCAGACACTGCTCACTCGTACTCCATAGTCCTGCTCAGGTGCCTGGCTGTTCATGCACCAGAAAATGTGCATCCTGCAAAAGTATGCGAGCAGTAATTGCACACAGGCTTTGGCCACGGCAGCACACCTTGTCCTGCGCCACTGCACCTTTGACAACCGAGCTGGGAGCCTTCTGCACATGCACACAAACAGACCAATGACTATCATCAGTAGAAGCTGGCGAGGGTCTCTGCCCTTGAGAGTGGCTTTGCCATGCCCCCAAGTCGACTAGCTGTTGGCAGGCCCAGCGCTGCCTGAGAGCAGGGCACCAGGGCAGCCAGCTGCCAAGGGTGGGGGGGACAGCGCACCCAGAAGCCATACTCCATGGCCTTCTCCTTGACACGCTTCACATTGTGGCTTGGCGCCTCCTTGGGTGCGCCGCGAATTGCCCAGCCCTTGATTTTGGCCAGCACTCCTGCGCGGCTTTCCTTGACCTTGGACGCAGTGACCACCGCCGTCGACGCCGCCCTCATCTTCTCATCGGGCCCCATGTCGGGGTTTGCCGAGCCCGCCATTGAGGCAGGCGCCGTGCAGCTTGAGCGCCCCTGCTTCTCGTGCCTCGCTTCCTCCTCAGCCTCCTCCCGGTCAGTGAAGCCGTTGGGTAAGAGATTTGCACGACCGAGCGGCAATAGGGGCGCCGCCCGATGCAAGCATCGGCATGGCTGGGCTACCGAGACTCCGTACCGCCCATGACTGCATCGCCCGCGCCGCAAGCTCGCCGCGGTCGCGTGCAGAGTGCGCTGGAAGAGACGAGCGGCTGCTGGTGCTGACAAGGAAGCGGCCACCGAGTAAATGAGCTCTACATGTAAGGCAATGGCAGTGAGAGGCCAGCCCTACGGAACGTGCAAGGAAAGCAGTCCCCTTGACGACAGCCAGAGGCTGCAGCTGGAGCCACAGCGGCAGCCGCAGCGCCGGCGGAGCCACACCATGCGCAAGGTGGGCTGTTGGGAAGGCGCAGCACGACCAGCTGGGCGCTTTCCCGCGCGGGAAGACGAAACTTCGCCAAGCTTCGGGGTGGTATGGGAAAAACGTGCCTTCCGGAAAGGGAGGGGTCATCAAGTAGCTGTGAGGGGGCCTAGGGGAGGGAGGTGGAGCCCCAAAGAGGGCGGAGGAGAGGGAGAGGCCGGGCTAGGCTCGCTCGGTCCAGGTGACCGCGGTTAGCCGACTCGGCCTGCGCCACGGGAAGCGCCCGGGACCCACGGCGACTGCGGTTATCCCGCCTCAGCTGGGTCCGGGCGGGCCCAACCGCCCCGCGGGCGATCAAGATGAACAGAAAGGGGCTCTTCCACGTTAAGGCCCAGTGGCTGTGAGAGGCCGGCCCAAGGTCCAAAGGGCTCGATCGGATCCGTGAACTAATGCCGGGCCCCGAGCGGGCGGGCCCCGGATCAGGGCCGCCGACGTACCGCCCCGCCCCCTGGCGGGGCCGCCACAACCGTCGTCCCCGATCAGCCCGAGGCCGCCGCCGCACCGCCGCCGCTGNGCCCGGGCGCGCGGCGGCCGCGTCGCTTGAGCTCGTTAAGCAGGCGTTCGGCCTGTGGCGCTGGCGCGGCTCGCCCGGCTGGCCGTCGATCAACTGCCCTTTGGGGGAAGTCCGGCCGGAGGAGGGCCTGACGACGATGACCGTCTGATGCGGGGCTCGTGAAGTCCGATCAAGGCCTGGCGCTTGCAGCGGTGATCTAAGCTAGCAGTCAGGCCTTGTCTGTTATATGCATACCAGGTGTAATGAGACTTCGTGCAGAATCACATCTTCGGCGTGTTCTCTTACTGAGCGTCATCTACTGAGCGTCAACCAGTATAGCCTAGAAGGCTACGTTGACACCATCTATACACCACTTATCAAGGGTGTTGGTGCTACACATGCTGCTACAGGTTAGAGGAGATAGGTGTCCATGGGGAAGCTGGTCGAGTCAACATCCTCAGAGACGACGCTTGTGCAGAAGGACTGCTACACAGCTACGCATGCAGACGCAATTCCACGTGAGGATGGTTGGCCCGACCTGTCATTACCACTTGTCGAGAATGTACGGGCGGTAATTCCTCCACCAGACTTGAACACTTTTGGGCGTGCATTCAGGTGGGCAGGCCACTCCCCGATAAGCTTGCGACAAGCTTGCGACCCTGCACACTCTGAACACTGTCCTCTCCTGCAAGCAAGCAAACGCTGTCATCAAATTGACGTATGTCTCATCTTGTCAGGCAGGCTCTTCTACTCTCAGTCTAGTGTGGCCTGTTTGCAGACAGTATGAAGAGACCCATGACCGGCAGAGTAATATCGAGGAGTTCTACTTTTCAAATCACGTCAATCAAACCTTTGACTTCGTAAGTAACGAGAAAGGCCATCAACTGATCTTAAACTGCGCATGTACCTGGACATTTGCTTGCTGCTATCAAATGACTGAAGGCTAATCTAGCTGTCTGCTTTTAGTGTGGGGATAAGTTGACTCGGCTTGGTGAATCCAGCCCCTTCACTGGTGCTCAGCCTTTTCAATGTGGCACCTGAAAAATTGTTCTTCGGCAAACGCTCTGCAAGCAGGTTCAAAGAATGCACAGGGAGCACTTGCAATTTGATAAGGCTGTGATGACTATCTGGGAAGCTGCTGAGCTTCTCAACCAATTTGTGGACGAGAGTGACCCGGATCTGGACGAGCCGCAGATTGAGCACCTCCTGCAAACAGCAGAAGCAATCCGGAAAGGTCATCCTGAGGATGACTGGTTTCACTTGACAGGCTTTATCCATGGTATGCTGCAAGTCCCCTTCGCTTGCAGCACTCAGCACCAAGTATAGTGCAGTCGCAGCAGGGTTGCATTGTTCTTTCACGTGATCAGTGAGGCCCACGAGGAATAGGCGATGCACTTTGGCTTCAAAGTGCATCGCCTGGCAGCTTGAGACACTACCTGAAGAGCTTGTTTATTATCAAGCTTTTATATCACATTGCAGCTGAAGCTTACACTTCTAACCATCAGCCTCTTCGAAGGAGCTCAAACTCATTCACTCTTTAGATCTGCTTACATCTGTGCAGGACACTGAACTTGCAAATTCTATCACGATGTGCAGATCTGGGGAAGGTTTTGTTGCACCCCAAGTGGGGGAACCAACAACAGTGGGCAGTTGTGGGTGAGTCCTCCGTCTTTCTCAGTCACAGAGATCAACTGCTATAGCTCGAGAATGGTTGTGCATTTATCCGTGTTGGTGACGGTGAAGGCTGACCATGACTTCTTGCTGGTCGTAGATCACATAAGCGGGTTGTGCTAAAGGGAGGGAGTAAAGAACTCCACTGAGGCAGTGTTAGCCATCCCCAGTCTATCGCCACAAGTCCGTATTCCCATGGCCTGTTTTGTCTGCGTGCAGGTGACACATTTCCAGTAGGCTGCAGGTTTGATGATAGAATAGTACACTACAAGGTGCGTCGTGCTGACACAGTTCAGAATAAGACACATAGACACAGAATAAGACACAGAATGCCCACATAAGGAGCATGTGAGCAGGAGCTCAGTGCCTCTGCCCAGGCTTGAGCTGATGGTGAAGACATATTTGAGAACAATATTCAGCAGCCTCAACGTAGAGAATGTTATTTTTGTCTTGCTCTACAGTACTTTGCTTACAATGAGGACAACAAAGACGAAAGATACTGCACAAGCAATGGTGTGTACAGCCCTGGTTGTGGTCTTGACAATGTCACTATGTCATGGGGACATGATGAGTACATGTATCAGGTTTGCCCCAGACTTTACACCTACCTGATGTTGTGGAACTACCGAGTCAAATACGTTGCAAGGTACTATAGATGTGTCGGCTTGCAGCACTTCAATTGTTGCAGCAAGGACTGGTCAGCCTAGGCATGTCTACCAAGTGTGCATTTGAAGTGCTTAGTACCAGTACAGGAAGGAACAATCTATTGTTCTTTCCTGTGAAAGTATATCCTGCTTTTCTGTGTGGGTGACACTGAATCCACTGTGAGTACTAATTGACAGACCCAAGCCATCACAAGTAGGAGCCTAAGCGAAGTCTTTGGCTGTTGGCATCAGGTCATGGTGAGAAACGGCACGACGCTCCCTCCTCAGGCCCTGTTTATTGTCCGTTATCATTCCTTCTATGGTGAGAAGCTCGATCTGCAGCCCCACATGTTGCTTGCTTACGTAATCCTTTGGTCCACCTTCTTATCCAAAATGGCCTATGACAGTCATTTGCTGGCCCTCTGCAGCACTGCATAAAGAAGGTGCCTATCAACATCTGCTCAGTGACTCTGACAGACAAATGCTACCTTGGCTGCACGAGTTCAAGTGTGTATTTGTGACATGCTGACCAATTGTGACATATTTCCTGTAACATGGGTTGGCTATATCAAGACAAGAGAGACTGAGACGTATTGCAGTCTTATCTTTTTGGGCTTGCTAAGTGCTTGAGAATCAGACTGAACAAGGTCACTCTTGTTGGTGTGACTGGGCAGCAAGCACGACCTTTACAGCAAGAGCAAAGTCCGCTGTTCAGTACGTGAGTTAAGACCGTATTATCAGTCTCTTATTGACAAGGTGAGAAGACCTGCCATTTCCAGCCGAGTGCTTAAGCACACAACACTGAGTTGCTCAATTGCAGCAGTAAATTTTTTGTCCGCATCTGTATTGTAACTACTACTTGTGTGGCTATGTCAACTTCCATGCCTTAAAATTCATCTGGTGCTGCAGTACTTCCCTTCCACACTTCGCTGGTGAGGGAAGGCATAATCTATATCACCCATAGAATATTTTCCCTGCCTGTGCGAGGGGCTTTTTGCCCACCATTGCTTTTGTTGAGCCCCTGCTTCTTTTCTGGAGACATAAAACAAGTAAACACGTCAACAGACGGAGGAGTGCTTTTACTAGCTCTTCTGCAATTGCCGAGGTCCTGCTTCTAGCAAGCTCCTATCGTAATTTTTTTGCCCTCTTGACTTACATTGTTTCTAGCCTTGTCGACAATGTCTGAAGTGGATAAGGATCTCCTGTGACAATCTGTATTTCATTCATTCTTTGTTGATGTACACAAGCTTCAATTTCTTCAGTACCACCTGAGCTCCTGTGAGCTAGGCGGCAACTAATACGAGTGTAGTGCAGTGTCTGCAGTCTTGATGCCTTGACTCATCGAGACTCCTCTCCCAACCACACAGCCAGGCAGTCACCAGTGCTGCCGCCTTAATTAAGTACAAGTCTAGCTGAACGATAGGTTTACCGATTCAATGTTTTTGACCCACTCCCTCCTAAGCTGGGCACTCTCACACTGATGAGTCATCATGTTCTTGGAGAACCATTATGCAACTGAAAGTGTTGCGCGCTGATTTAGCACGAGAAGGACAGCTCTAGCGCCTTATGCTTTCCTGCATAGGGGGCATTTGAAGCAGTCTTCACTCAAGGACTGCGTGCCATGCCGACAATCAACCTAAGACCTTAAAGGACAAGTGGTACAGCTTAGGCAGCAACTTAGGGTCTTATTTAAAAGCCAGATAGGAGGAGAAGAGCTGAACCTGCAAGCAAGACAGGACTGAACAGAGGGGGAGATTAGCTACTGCGAGTCAATCTGAAGCTTCAGAAAGTTGGGTGATCCTTCGGAGCACGTGCTTTGACTGCTATATGAGCACATCCTCATCACACACCCATAATAGTACCAATCCCCAAGAATGTCAGAAATGGTACAATTTGGTAGTCATTGCAACCATAGCGAGAGGTCCTACAGAAAGGTCTTACCGTGCTACCTTACTGGCTCTCCTTTGTCTAAGGCGTGGTGCACTAGCTGCAGTGTCGCAGGCCCTTGCCTTGCACATGGTGGACTCTCACAGAAGAATGTGTAGCTGCTGATGATAAAGAAGTGGCTGTAAAAGGCAGAGACACTACACTTCTGTTTATCACATATAGATAGTGGACTTTTGACCCCGCCAACACGAAGAACCAACAAGCTATCTGACGGCAACTTTGTGACTCCCAGGAGAGCTCTAGGCAGAGCCCAGCAGAGCAGGTGTCAGTGTTGGAGCTGTAACCATTGCCTGCCTCGATAAGGTAGACTGGCTCTTCCAATCTTTGATTGCGGACATCGGCCACCCAAATGACAACTCAGTATTTATAACATAACGCGGACACGAGCTTGAGGTCAAGTGGATGCTGGCTTACTTGATCCTCAAGATTGCGGCAAGCTGCAAGTTCACTGGCAAGGCTCCACAAAGCTTTGTGAAATTGATGTCGAGCTCTTCAGAGCTCGTTATGAGACGCTTAGACATGACCTCGCTGTTTGAGCATCGTACACTTCTGCTTTCGTAGCACACTGAATCTCACTCTGTCACATTTGCAATCGCCAGTAAGCTCCAATGGCAGCTAAAGTTCAGCCACCCTTAGTAATTCAGGTATTGTTCGCTGTCAGTCTGTCATGCATGGTCAGCATGGAGGTAGCCGCAATGTTAGCGAGGGTGGCTTGGCTAGAAGCTGCAAAAGATGAATATGTGCAGAAGATAGAAGTACAGGCCTTACAGGGCAGCGGCTTTCACAAAGCTTCGCCTAGAGGTGACGGGTAACACAGTGCTGCTATAGCAGCATAAGCTTGTCACATGACTCTAATTGCCAAGCAGCCTTTGCTCGCAGCTGGGCCGCAGCATTTGCACGCGCTAAGCATGCCCAGATCAGCAAGGCAGAAAGGGCTGCAATGTGCAGCCAATCTGCTACCTACAATGAGCGGGAGGAGACTGGCAGCCCCCGTCCCTCCCTCCCTACACCTCCATGAGCCGGGCCTTGTCCTTGTCTGACTGCGCCGGCGCAGGGGGGGGCCCGTGCCACAGCTCTGCCAGCTCACGATGCCGCCAGGCGACTGCCGCCACAGGGCCCAGCGTTGACGGCACCTGAGACATTGGCCAGCAGCCGCCGAGCGAGAGGTGTCAAAGTGCGCCAACCAACAATATCCCCGACATGTTAGAAGTCAACACAGAACATTCATCAACTGTGATAATCTCATAATTCGGCAGTGGCAGTGGCAGCATGGGGGAGTAGCATAGAAGCGGCGACGTACGAGGTAGAGGAGCGCGGGTTGGGGGAGCCGCGTGAGCACGCCGGCGGCCAGCGCGGCCACGAGCCCAACAGCGTAACCAGCCACAGCATACCACACATACTGGCCACGACGAGCAGCAGGCGGCCGCGGCGCCGCCAGCGAGCTCAGGCCGTCCTTGTCCCCCTCTGCCTCCCGGCTCTTGTGGTAGTCGAAGCAGACGACAAGCGCCAGTAGCATGCCAGGGATGGCCTGCGACCGACAGGAGGCATCAGTCGCCGAGCTCCTAGCCGGTTGAATGCCACTGTGCACGAACGGCCTGGCACTGGGAAGCTTGCCGGCACTCACCATGTCACCGAGGCCGAGCATCATGTAGTCGGCACCAGGGCCGCCGGCGCTGAGGAGGTCGCGGGGGAAGAGCAGCTTGATGGGCAGGTCGAGCTTCTTGGTGACGGCGTGCGGCACGGGGACGTGCAGCGAGTGCGCGACCGTGTGGATGGGGTTGCGCGCCTGCTGCGTTGCCACCGACACCATCACGTTGGCGCCGAACAGCGCCTCGGAGAAGAACACCCAGAAGACGTCGTACACGAAGAGGCAGCCCAGCAGCAGCACGCACGTCTTGGCGTTGGGCAGGCGCACATGCGCGACGAACGCCACACAGATGGCGGCGCCCAGCAGGTTGTTGAGCAGCCAGTGGCCGGTGAGCAGCCACGCGGTGACCGCGCCGCCGCTCGTCAGCGCCAGCAGGCACTGCGTGTGTGTGGGGCATCACCGAGGACGGCGCGGGGGGGCGGCCGCCGCAGCGACGGTCATGAGCTCCCGCAATGCCAGCAGCTCATGGTGGCGCAAGCAGGGGCCGTCGGGAGATGGGTCTGAGGCCGAGGCTGGGAGGCGTTCGTGGGCACCTGGGTGCTCGTGAAGGAGCCGCAGCAGAGGCGCGCAGCGACGGAGTCGACGACGCCGAGGCGCTGCGTGGCGGCGGCGGCGTGGGGCGCCAGGCAGAAGGCGAGGGAGGACGCGGAGGCGGCGGCGGCGAAGGCGGTGACGAGGTGGGAGAGGGCGGCGAAGAGGTAGAACATGAGGAGGAGGGAGGCAGAGGAAGCGAGCGGGACGAGCAGCGCCTGCGGGCCGTCCAGCACAATGGCGGCGCCGCCGTTGCCGGTGTCGCGGTGCCGCGCGCCGTCGCGCTCGTGCGCCAGCGTGCGCGCCGCGGCGGCCAGCACCACGCCCACCGCCGTCGCCACCAGCGCCAGCGACGCCGGCTCCAGCAGGTACACCAAGTGGCTCAGCGGCTCCATGGCGGCCGCCGCGAGGGGCTGGGCCGGGAGAGCTACCTCCCCGCCGCCGCCGCCGCCGCCGCCGGGAGGGCTACCTCTCCGCCGCCGCCGCCGCCGCCGCC
>WELB01000090.1:244668-261583 GCA_009602725.1 Spirogloea muscicola
GGGCCCTCCGCGGCGCCGCCCCGCTTCCGGCAAGCTTCGCGGAGCGCCAGCGGCGGAGGCTGCGGCACCGCAGACCGGGACCAAGCCGCCGCCGCCGCCGCCGCCATAGCCAGGAGCGTCCATGACGGAGCCCGAGCCCGCGGTGAGCCCCAGCTCCTCGCCCGTCTCGCCGTCAGCTCCGGCGCCGGCTCTCGCGGCAGCCGCCGTCCCGCTCCGGATCCACCGCCGGTGGCCTGGCACGGCCTCCGCGTACGCCAAAATCAAAACCCTGATGTAATAGACCCTAAGTGAAATCACTTACTGATTCCCTGAGATACATGCAAGCACCCTTAATGTGTGGACGTTGACGTCGTGTGCTGCTGGTGAGAGCTCGATTTTGGCGCTAAACCCTAACCCGAAACCCTAAACCCTTGCGGCTGCTGCAGATGGCTCGGCACTGGGGCCGGTGCTGGAGCGCGCCCGCGCGGCGCTGCTCGTGGAGCGCCACTACGGCCACGCCGACCTCGTCGCCAGCAACGCCCGCTTCAGCGACTTCGCGCGGCGCTACTTCGCCCACGTCGGCCAGCTCCTGGCCTCCGATTCTGCCGCCACCGAGGCCGCCGCAGACGCCAGCGCCAGCCTCGCTGCGATCGAGTGGCGCGCGGCCACGGCGCCGTTCGGGCAGTACGAGGAGCTCGGCCCTGCGGCGCGCGAGGAGCTGGTGCGGAGCTCCCTCGCTTGCTTGGACAGGTTGCGGCCACGTTCCACGTCCGCCGCAAGCCACGGCAGCCATGGCCGCCTGCTGCTGCCGGGGCAGGCCGCCCAAGCCCATCCGCAGCAGCTCCCCGAGCACCGGCCCCATCGGCGCGAGACACCAGTGGATCGGCAGCGTCCCGCTGGTCGTCCTGACCCGGCCATGCAGCCGTGGAGACAACGAGCGGACCCCGTGCAGGGAGCGGCACGGCGGGGTGGCGGCGTGGTGGCCAGCGCACGACAGCTCGCATCGGCCGTGGCCCTACCCAAAGGTGGCGGGAACGCGAGCTCGCACGGGGAGGAAGTCTTTTATGTGAGGACGCAGCGGTCGGCAGTCCATGAGGCCGATCGTGCTACGGGCGTGTCCGGAGCCACATCCTCCACACTTGAGAGCGAGTGGGTAGCCGCAGCGCCGGGGCGTGCGAGAAGCCGCCACGAGGTCGATCCGCAGAATCGGAAGGTGGTGCATGAGGATCAGCGATTGCTGCTGGCGAGGCCGTTGCAGGAGGCGGCTGTGCTCAGCGGGGCGCTCGCGAGCCGGTCCAGAATGCCGGCGGCGGGCTGCGAGGCAGGGTCTGCAGAGGAGTGTGGGCCTGACACACACGGCGAGAGTGGGGGCGTGGGCAGAGGCGACGACGATGGCGAAGCACAGCAGACTGATGAGTGGTTTGCGGTGAGGCGGGGCCGGCTGACGGCCAGCACCTTCAGTGCGGCTCTGGGCTTCTGGCCGCGCGGTCGGGTGGAGCTGTGGGAGGAGAAGATCGGCCTGCGCGAGCCGTTCCGCGGCAACGCCGCCACTCGCTGGGGAACCAAGTGCGGCTGCCCCCAATTGCTTGCCCTTCTTCTTGAGTGATGCTGGCAAGCACTGTGAATGAGTGCGCAGGCTTTCTAAATTTGCAGCATGTTGAATTCCTAATTACTGACGAATCTGAAGCTGATGTTGGTATGCCATTCAGAAGTCTGAGGTATATTTGCAGCGGAGTCGTGGCAGGAAAGAGGCGGTGGCCATCGAGGAGTACAAGCGGGTGACGTGCAACGCCGTCGAGCGCAAGGCGTTCCAGGTGTACCGAGGCGGCGGCGACACGACAGCCGGCTGGCTGGGCGCGTCGCCCGACGGCCTCGTGCCCGACGACGGTCTGGCTCTGGGCGGCGTCGGCGGAGGCGTGCTGGAGGTCAAGTGCCCCGCCGGCATCGGCGGCCGTGGCGGCGGCCGTGGCCGGCCGGGTGTGGTAGCGGCACCATATGCCACCATGCCGGACTACTACATGCCGCAAGCGCAGGGCCTGCTTGAGGTGCTCGACCGCGAGTGGCTCGACTTCTATGTCTGGACGCCTGCGCGCGGTAGCGTCGTCTTCCGTGTCGCTCGCGACCACGCCTACTGGACACTCATGTTCCGTGCTCTCGCCGAGTTCTGGTGGGAGTTTGTGGTGCCTGCCAAGCACGCACTGCGTGCCGGTGGCGGCGCCCGCGCTGCTGCTGTGTTCCGCCCCACCGAAGCGCATGCCTTCTGCGCCGAGATCCGTGCCGAGAGCCGTCGGCTGGCCGGCTTGGCGCCACGGGCGTGGTCCACACCAGCAGCACCTTAAATCAGCTGCCGCAGTAAGCTGAGCCCTCAAGCCTGGATTCTGTCTAGGAATCTAATGCCAGGAGAGCCAAGAATTCCAACTAGACTACTTTTGCTCTTATGCTGACCTCAATATAAGCAAGGCTACCTCTCCAATCCTCGCAAGCATCTTCTCAATGTGAGCACCTTGACCGTCAGGCTGCCCATATCACGAGCAGTCCAGAGCGTGATTGATCGCAGCTGCTTGACCCTCGATCACGGAACTAAATAGTACAATCATCTTTGCGCCATTTAGACGTGCATATTCCTACTGAGAGGCTGCTTGTGCTGGCCTCCTATTCAACCCCGTTCAAGTACTTGGTGCCTCTGAAATTGGTGAGACGTTATAGCGAAGTTGACAGACATGGCATCCTCACCTGGCTCTCTGTTAGGCCGGCCGTTTAAAAGTCTACAAATTGAGAACTCAAAGTGACTAGCCTTCACAGTTGCTAAGCTGCTCCATAGCTAAGGAAGGGTGAGGCCCTCACTTCCCACACGTCGACGGAAGTGGTACAGAGGTGATCCTTAAGACTGAGTAAGAACAAGTCAGAAGCAGATGTTAACACATCACAGCAGATATTAACACAAAGTGAGTATTAGTCGTGACACTAACTAAAAACTAGAACCTCAAATAGGTCAAGCAACATATATTCATCACTGCAGAGCAGGCTTCTTTATTGCTCAGGACATCCTGTGCAGGATCCTTAGGAGCAGGCGGTCTCCTTGGCCACTATTTGGGCAAATGGCTCTGGGCATCTACTGGGACTGTCGTGCTTGATTTGATGCAGAACCACATTGCCGTAAGCCATGGGAATGACTGAGGCCATGCCCCGACTACATGCGGAGTGTTTTGACTTCATCTTCAGTACCTCAAGATGTACACTGAGTGCCTCGATTTGCAGATGGCTGCAACTTCTAACATCTGAGATGCTGACTTCTAGTTGTTGAGATGTTCTCTACCCTCCACTGATGACTTGCTTATGGCAGTCCTGACTAGAAGCACGTCCCTTTCCAATATCAATTCTCATTCACGGCATAGCCCTTGTACCGGTAGTGCTCTTAGGCTGACGCTGACAATCAGTTGCTTCCTGGCTTGAGGAGTGCACATGGGTTGCATAAGCTGGCTCATGTGCAATGATTTACTTGGAGGCAACTTAGGATGCCAGAATTGGCAACAAATACAAGTTAGGGCTCTGCCGTTCAATTTTCGCTGCACAAGAGGTTCGCAGAAGCAATACGCGCAACTTCCCCCTGCCTTTAGCAGGAGCTAGCCTTTACTTTACGGCCTTTTTGAAGTTGTCCCGAAAGGCCTTGGAGGCGATGAAAAGCACTGCCCCACAAGCAGATGAAGTGAGCATGGACAGCGTGAGAGAGAAAGCACCGAACCATATGATGCACCTTGTCTTGAAGAACAGCGACAAGATCGAAAGGCTGTATTAACACCAAGACATGGGGCTAAGATTACTTGAGGCAGATACTATGTGCTACTCATGTACTTGGGAGTTCTAATTCTATCACAGCCAACACTTATGTGTTGCAGCCATGCGACGCAGTGAGGTCAATTATCACCTGGCCACGCAGCTGTGAGGGCGCTCCTTGTTGTAGTTGAGCTTGTGTAGTTTGTCCTTGGGAAGCCCGACCAAAATCTGGCAGCTGGAAGCAGCAAAGAAGACAAAGGGACGCTCTTGGGAGCTCATTGAGCATCTGATGCAAGTCAATTGCTGAGCTGAGCTACAATATATGCTAGATTTGATTGAAAGTGGAAGTGGAGTGATTCACCACATGCTTGCAAAAAGAAGGTCTGCCTGCAGGGGTCAATCGCAATATTGGGCCCTGCTATTTGTGTAGGCCACACACTGTGTCGGCAGGCACACGATGCCATTCAGCAACTAACGTTCCGGGCCTTTACCTCCAGCCGTGTAGATCATAAACAGGAGAACTGGATTGAGGGCAAAGTTAACAATGCCGCCAATTACTGGGACACTCGAGATGATGGGCAGGCCCGCTCTTGCCTGCCCTCCCGCTCGGGAGGATCGCAACCTGGGCGCTTTACCAGCTGCTAGAAACAGAGCCCTGCCCAGGAAAAGCGCCGCATGCAGCTGGTAAGTCCATGTACACGTGCTTTCTGGCCAGGCCCTTACCACAAACATTTGAAAGGCTCTGTGATCAAATGCAAGGCTTTCTGGCTCAAGCACGACTACCACATAGACAGTGCTCCACTGCGACTTATCCAGCGGTCCTTACGCAGGTGCTTGCATGTGACATCATAGTGATTTAGCATCATAGGTACATGTGCTGGGCAGCTCATACCTACAGCAAAGTGCAAAACTTGCGCTGAACGAGCTGCTGCCTTTGACAGAAGGGCTGAGCGTTCGAGGCACATGCGCAGCGAGGACAAAGAGCAACTGGGCGACGGCAGCCAGTACTCTGGGGCACGACCAAGTGGGCGAGTCGTTGGAACCTGGCTCGGGCGCTCTGAGCTGCGAGGCTGCCGCCGGGGGCCGAAGTCGGCGCTCGCAGCAGGCTCGGCGCAAGAGCTACGCTGGGCGAGGGGCCGCGGCAGCGGCAAGCGGCCACGCCCAGCGTCGCCATCGCTCGCTCGGCGGCCCCGCTGCTGCCGCGGGAGCCTGGCAGAGGCCCCGCCTCGCGGCGCGGGGTGCCGGAGGCGAGGCGTCGTCCAGCTGAGCGCCGAGCTGCGCAGCAAGCACCGGGTGCCTGCGTGGGCTTTCAGGAAGTAAACGGATGGGTTTCCCAACGACCTTGTCCAGGACTTGTCCACTCTTTCTGGGCTGGCTCGTCACAGTCCCCGCCCCTTAGGTGGCGTACATTTGTCCAATGTGCTTGCCTTTGTACTTGGCCACACATGGCCTCCCCATCTCTTAATATACACGCATTTTCTTAGGAAGACCGCCGCCTTCCAGGTGAGGGCGGTGGCTGTGAGAGGCCAGCCCAGAAAGAAAAATGAATGAATTCGAAGGGGCCATAAAAAGGGTAGAGGAGGTCCAGAAGGGCCACAAGAAGAGTGAGCTGATGCAGTGGGGGAAGAGGGGCCGTGAATGGCCAGCCCGGAAAGATGGACAAGGTCCAACACCAATGGAAATGGCCAGCGTCCAACAAAGAGCTGAAGCACACAATTACGCAAAGTGGCTATGTCCATCCATCTCCCTGTCGTGCCTGCCCATACAGCGCTAACTACCGATCGAGGTGCCACACCTGAAGCTCCGCTACAGGCCAGGACTCTGCTTTGTTAGCTAGCAGTAGCCTGCCCTGCATGGCCTCACTGTGAGATGAGCAGATATGCAAAGAATGTGGGTAGAGAAGTCACCACACCCGCGGGGGCGATTGTACCAGCCGAGCCGGCTGGGTCCGGTCTCTGCTATACGTGCAACCAGCCAGGGCATACCAGGCGGGACTGCCTACAGGGGGCTGGCATGTGGTGCGCCCATTGCGGCAAGGCGGGTCACGGTGCGGAGGCCTGCTGGACTTTGCACACCGAGCAGCGGCCCGTGCAGCGGCAGGCCCATGCGGCGCCGCGGGCGGCCAGGAGCGCGGCCGGGGCGGTCGCACAATGGAGGGACGGGCAGGTGCCAGCCATTGCTCAGGCCAGCTCGCCCACCGAGCTGGAGCTGCTTACGGCAGGATGGCTGCAATGAAGGCTACCGTGGCAGCCACCGCTACAGTGGTGCAGGCAGAGCAGAGGCGGAGGGAAGAGGAGGAGGCGGACCACCGCCTGCGCTATGGCATGGGTGTTGAGATGGTTGACAGCGGATACCGCGTGCGCTGCTCCTCCTGACGACCGTGCTCCTTGCCAGCCAGGCGATCTGCACTCCCTGACGGCTGGCGGCTGCCGCGCCCGCGCCGTCCGACCATTCCAGCATCAACCACCTCAACACCCATGCCATAGCGCAGGCGGTGGTCCGCCTCCTCCTGTTCCCTCCGCATCTGCTCTGCCTGCACCACCGTACTGTAGCGGTGGCTGCCATGGTGCCCTTCATCTCCGCCATCTCTGCCTTAAGCAGCTCCAGCTCAGCGAGCTGGCCTGGGCAATGGCTGGCACCTGCCCGTCCCTCCATTGTGCAATGGCCGCGGCCGCGCTCCTGGCCGCCCGGGGCGCCGCATGGGCCTGCCGCTGCACGGGCCGCTGCTCGGTGTGTAACGTCCAGCAGGCCTCCGCACCGTGACCCGCCTTGCCGCAATGGGCGCACCACATGCCAGCCTCCTGTGGGCAGTCCCGCCTGGTATGCCCTGGCTGGTTGCACATATTGCAGAGACCGGACCCAGCCGGCACGGCTGGAACGACCGCCGCCGCCACCATCCCCGGCTTGCTGGGCCCCCGCCACTGTCTCGCTGGGACCCTGGCCACTACCGCGGCTGAGCAGCCGGCCTCTCTTCACCCTTGACTGGCGCCGCCACCTCCAATGCCTTGCCAGCAAAGTGGCGCTCCAACTCGTCAGCAAGCAGCGCCACCTTGTCAATGGTGAATTTGTGGCGGTAGGCCGTGAAGACCTGCTGCTCAAGCCAGGCGCCCTTCCTGCCCCCTCCCAGAGCCTCCAGGACCTTCTGAGCAGCGTCTACTTCTGTCATCCTTCATGTATTCCGACGCAGCTGCTTCATACGCTGCGCCATCAACATCACATCCTCGCCCGGCAGCCGAAGGATGTTCACCAGCTCTGCCACCTTGGCGGCTGAGTCTGTCTTGGATTGCAGCTTAAGCAGATTCATTGCCCGATAGGGTCCGCCAGCAGCCGCTCCCGCTTGGCCGGAGTCCCTGCCTCCAGGGCCCCCTCCTCCGCCGAATGTTGCGACAGCCCCGCGACAGGCTCCTCTGCCGCTGCAAGGCGCATGGCCTCGTCGGAGTCCTTCGCCATTCGAGCGCCAGCACCCGCCCCTCCTCCCGACCGCCTCGCCCAGCTGCCTGGCCTCTCGCCAGCCGGCACCTCCTCTGTGGCGGCAAGAACCTCGTCCATGACGGACTGGTAATACCACAGGGCGGGCCCGTCCAGGAGGTCAGGGAGGGTCTTGAACCCAATCCGCCGCGAGAGCCGGGGGTTAAGCTCCATCCGCGCCATCGAAGGCTCTACTATCATCCGAAAGCTCCACCAGGGAGGTCCATCCCCTTCCCGTGTATCGCCTTCCCTGCCGCGCGGCCGTCTCCTCCCGATCCTTGCTCGCCACGCTCACGACGGACGATGCGCTGCCGATCCACCGGCGAGAGCGAGTAGTGACCGCCGCTCCGGGTGGGCATCCGGGTCCACGCCCTGGTCACCCGATGCGCCGCTCCCGATGCCGCCGCGTCGCTCGCCCTCCATCACATGCACAGCTCACTCAATAAGTAACAAGTGACACCTCGCCTCTCTCTCGCTCGCGTGGTCACCCCCGCCGGGGGTCCTCTCGCCGCGCCGGCCCTCTGGCCACCCCGGCCTGGAGCGTCAACCTGCGCGGCGAGCGCCAAGCCCCTGCAAACCCTCGCGGCGGCCCCAGACCCCTCGGCGGGGGGGTCGAGGCAGTACATACAGGGGGACTCCGGGGCCGATTTGCACTTGGACGGACGGACGCCAATTGGCCTCGACTTGGCCTCAACTTGGCAAGGCTTTGACCCCTCGATTTCCATACACCGCGCGACACGTACCCCTCGGCCACGTCCGTCCGGCGCCCCAGGCGCTCTCCGGCCCGCCCATACGGGTTGCACCCTTCTCACGGAGTCACCCCATGGATTACCCCCGCTAAGGATCCCTAGACCACCTTGCTACCTGAGATATCCGACCAGGATTAGCCCTGCTCGGTCCCGCCCAACCGCTCCTTATTAGCCGACGCTACAACGACGCTCTGCGCCCAAGGCATGACATCCCTGCATGGGTCCTCGTTTTCATACCCGACTTGAGAACATCGGAAGTCTAGGATATGTACGACCTGAGATGTGCTTCCAGCCAAGATGGGCATGACAGCAGCCTATTTGTTGTTTTGCGATGTCACGTGTCAGCCTGTTTGCGACGAGCTCAGGCTATAATACCCTGCTTCAGAGAAAGCACCAGGCCAGGTGTAGAATGAGTGTTACTTGCCCATGAATTGCAATAGTACTGCTTCCTGGATTACTACCGGTATCTATACAAAGTACACAATCCACTTCTGGTTGTGCTTCCTATAGTAGACATGAGTAGCAAGAGCTTCATGACTTTATTGTTGAAGGGGAGCAATGCAAGTGTAACAATGTCCCTCCGCTTGGTCGACTCATGCATGCAAGGGCAGGCCCATGTAATCTGGCCTGCTCCTAAAGACACCTGGCGCTGGCCAGTCATAAGATGTTGGCTGGAGAAGCAGACCCCTACCGCTGCCACCTTGCTTGACAACTAGTGGCTGTCGGGGCCAGCTCTGTGGATCATTTGTCAGGTGCACCATGCCTGCGAGCAGGCAGCTACGCTGGTGCACCTGTGTCATTAGCTGTCCTCGCTCAATGCCTGCTCAGTAGTAGGTGATCGATTGACCGTGCTCTGTAAACATGGCAAATTGTTGCAAGCCCAAGTGGGCAACAGAAGGTGCTGCTGCCACCGACCACGGCCACACCACAGCATGCATGTGCAGCAGACGCCCACCAAAGACCTGGGTGGACGTTGTAGCCAGGTTGTCGGGCAGCATCTAGCGCGTTGCCACGGCCAAAAATGGCGCACTATCTGACCCGACTGAGTTACTGTCGACTTGCACCAAATGCCTGCCAATGGTGCAAAATGTGCACCTATCACGTGCATATAGTGGCAGACAGGACTAGTTCCTGTTGCACTGTCGCCCCTGCCACTGCTGCAACTGCCTTTGGCAGCGGCGCAATCAGGCAGTGGAGGAAGTGATGGCTACATCGCGCAGTATCATCTCCAGCAGGAACTCATTCCACGTGTCAATTGGGCCGGGCATGCACCAGTGTAAGCAGTCCTGTGGCAGAGGCTTACCCGCCTTAGCGGCTGCTTTGGCAGCCGCCTTGGCCGCTGGGTCGGCACCGCGGTACGGCCCTGGGTGGCCGTCAGCGCGCCCCTCCGAGCTCGGCGTCACATCCATCACCGCCAGCCGCGAGCCCCCCTTGCCATCATTGCGGGCATCCTCAGACGCGCGGGCGGCGGCTGCCAATTGGCGTGCCCGCATGTCGTCGGTGAAGGTGTTGGGCCAGCGCTCGTCTGGCGCCAGTGGCGCCGTGCGGCTCGCGCACGCGCCACCAGTGTTCCACTCGCCGCCCTCGTAATGGTCGGGCGAGAACGTGCGCAGTACCGTGAGGCCGGCATAGCCTGGCGCGCCCAGCGCCGCTCCCAGCGCCGTTGCCAGCGCCTCGCTGAACGCCTCTGTGTTGCTCAATGGCAGCCGGCCAGGAGCCGCAAGCGTGCTGTTGGAGGGCGGTCTCCAGCCAACAGCGCCGACGACGGTGCCGTTGCGCACAAAGGCTGCCGGCTTGACCCACCAGTGACCAGAGCACAGGACCGTGACCGCAACCTGCGGCAGCAGGTCAGCGAAGCGCTCGTCGACTCGGTCAAGGTGCAGCTTCACCAGGTTCTCCGGCGTGCCATCCAGGAAGTCCATCTGCTCGTGCACGAGCCACGACGACCACACGCGCAGTACAAATGTCCTTGTTGACCGGAACAGGTACCGCTGGTACTTCCGGTTGCCCCGATTGATTGGCTGCTCCACCTGCACCTTGTCACGCAGCGGCTCAGCTGTGCTGCCAGAACACCTCCCTTCTGCGTCCCTCCTTTCTCCTCCCGCCTTCCCCCATCCCTCCTGCCCTCCTCCCAGTCTCCCCTCCTTCTCCTTTCTCTATAGCCCTTCTACAGCTCCCTCTTGCCCTCTGATACAAGGCATTGCTTGCAAAGGAGAAATGTTTGCTGACAGAGTAAGGGAATGAGGTCGTTTGGTGGGGGTTTGAGGACAGCAGCACCTGACTGAGGAGGCAGAGGAGCGACTCCATGTGGTTACGCGCCACCGAGTCACCAACAAAGAGGATCGAGCGGCCCACCATGGCAGCGAGGAAGCGCCGCCCGTCAAAGCGCGGGAGCTCACAGCGCGATGGCCGCCAGCGCCACCGCTCGTAGCCGCGGTCGGGCCGCCCGTTGGCGCGGCAGTTCTGGTGTGCAGAGATGAAGCTGCAGGTCGCATCCGAGTAAGCAAGCGGGGCGCTCGCGTTCTCCTCCACCCAGCGGCCCACAAAGAGGTCGCAATCTAGGGCCATGGGAAGAAGAAAGGAGGGAGGTGAAGGGGATGAGGAAGGATTGGGCTGCGTCAGCTCGCTGGCCAGCCCACAATATGCTGAGAAAGGTGCAGCTTCCGCCGCCAGCAGCACTAGGTGCAGCTTCCGACGGCGCGCAACGCCTCTCACCTTGCGGCAGCGGCGTAAGGTCGACAGCGGCGTCCTCTGTGGGCAGGGCTCCGGCTGGTGGCTGCCCCACGCTGACGGCTGCAGCGGCCCTGCGTCGCCTTCTCCCGCGACTACGTCGCTGCCGCAGGTTACCGCCACGCCTCACGTCAGAGACGACGGCCTCGCCGGCCACAGCAGGCCCCAGGCCCTCCGCGCCTGGGTTAGCGACTGCCGCTTCTGTGGGTGCCTCCTTGTCCCCGTCGCCGTATAAGGGCGGCGGGGAGGTCCTACTTCTGCTCGCTGGTCCAGCCTCGCCGGCACTGCCGACGTTCTCAGCGACCTGTGCGCCTCCAGCTGCGTCCACCTCCGCTTCCGAGCGGCTGCTAGTCTGGCGAGAGGCCGCGGGGACGTCGCCAGCGACCGCAGCCGCAGCCTCGACGGCGTCCGCATCGTCGGCGGCGTCGGCCTCGTCGCCGTTAGAGGAGCCGTTGAAGTCCACTATATCGGAGTCGGCGACGGCCACGGCCGCCGCCGTCCCCGCGTCCCAGCTGCCGTCGCTGATCACCAGGACGGCGGTGGTGGCGTCGTCGTCGTCGCTGCCGCCGCCGCCGCCGCCGCCGCCGCCGGCAAGGCCGGCAAGGCCGGCGAGCGGTTGCTCGGAGCGCAGGAGGAGGCCGTAGACGGCGACGGACGTGGCGAGGAGCGCGAGCGACGCGACGGCGGCGCCCTGGAAGCTCAGCAGGGCGGGAGCTCCCCCCCCGCCGCCCGGCCTCAGCTTCATGCTCCGCCGCAGTGGCGGCCTGCAGTCATCCCCGCGGGCCGCGACAGCGGCGACAACGGCGGCGGCGGCAGCGGCGGCGGCGGCGGCGGTGGCAGCGNGGGGGGGTGGCGAGCAGGGGGCGCTAAGGGGAAGGAGGAGGGAGGGAGGCGAGGGGGCGGTAACAACTTACATGTCACGGAGGGGAGAGGGAGAAGGGGGTGGTCCCGAAGGAGCGGGGGTGCCCCCCGCTTTGCCCGTTGGAAGGCGGGAGGGAAGGGGGCCACTTGTCGGCCGCTTGCCCTCGGTAAAGTCCCGATAAGCGGCCGTCAAGAGTCGCGGTAGATGGCCTCGAGATCGGCCGTCCGTGGGAGCATCTTGCGGTCCGTCCGCTGCAAATTCAACATCGAATCAACCGCACAAGTACCGCTTCCCTCTGGCCGAGAGGGCCACCCGGCGGGTGCCCAGGCTGCCGCCATCGCCAGTCGTCTCTACGACGTGGAAGAGACAGCTCTACCAATGCACTGGCTGTAAGAGGCCAGCCCAAAGAGAGAACAGCGCTTCCAATGGACTGAGAGAGTAAGCTCACTGGAGAAGGACTTTCTGTAGAGGGCGATGGCTGTGATCGGCCGACCCAGGGAAAAGGTGCCAGCCCAAAGGAATGCGCAAGGTCATTGAAGCACTTCGTTCACCCTTTTGTGGCTCGCTTTTCCCTTTTGGGGAATGTCACTCTCCCAGCTCAGGAAGATGTAATGAGTATTGATTGATGGTGGACATGAGTGGCCAATGGGCGAGCTCATTCTTCTAAGTACAAAGGCAAGCACACTGACAGATGTTTATGTCACCTGCTGTTAAGATGACCCGTTCAGTAACCACGAGTCAGCATGTAAAGGTTGCTAGGTGATGCCTGAATACGGGACGCCATCTGACAAGCCCTTTGTGCCACCAGCTAGGACTCGACCAGCTTTCTGGTGCAAAGCATGAGCCTGAGCTCGCTGCAAACAGGCTGACATGCGAACCCAGGGGGTGACGAGGTGACCATCCTTTGTGGTACTTGCTTGGTTGTATTTCTTAGCGCATCTCGAATCTCGTCCATTCTTTCTCGGGGCTGGCTAAACATGCCAGCTACTTATTTTCTTTCTGGCTTGTCCTCTCATGGTGAGGCTTCTCCGTACACTTCGTGCATTCCGTCGAGCTGGCCTTCAATTGCCATCACAGCCGTTAGCTGTCCTTGCTTTAACCCCACTGCATTGCTCTGTGAGCCCAACTTCTTCTCATTCATGTTGGGGTTTGGCCATGTACAGCCTCTGTTCCTCTATTATAGCCACTCTTTCTCCGTCTTGTGACTCTTTAACTACATTGTCCGTTGCTAGCAGCTGAGAGCTACACGACTTCAGACGGGTGCTCTCGCGATAAAATGTCGAGGCTTCGCATCCTTGGGTCCTAGCTCAGCTAGGGACTCGTTCTCCACTTTTGCCTGGCCTGGGTATTCTCTGGGAGCTTCTCGACCGTATGCATCGCTTGTTTGTAGCAGCAATGCTTGCATGGCAAGAGCAAGACTGCTTCGCTAATTTACGCAACCAAGAAGACAATGAGAAGACTGTCCCTTAATATCACAAGATTATCACCATCACTGTGCAGCATTACCGTTTGCATCCAATGCAAGCATGCCCAGCGCTAGCTCTGCTGTCATGTTACTCACATGCGTGTAAGTGGTGCGACATAATAAGTCAAGGGCAAGTTTCCTCAAGCAAATCTGCACCATGCACGTATACAAGAAGCGTGCTACTAAAGCTGTAGAAGCTCTAGCGTGGGAGGAGACATGAGTCGGATGGGCAGCAAGAAGCTGCAGCTTGCTAGGTAGTCGAACTCAAGTTGCTTCGTCCTGTGAGCAACTCCATGAGCACTAAGATGACGTAGTAATCCTACAATACTGAACAACACTATTGAGCAGGACGTACCTCTTTGGTTGCAAGGCCCATCATTAATGTCATCATGGCCCATTGCACAAACCCAGTAGAGCAAGCTTCAAGTCAGCTGCACGCGTGTGCTTCTTGCGGCCGTGGCCCCGCTCAGCTAAACTGGATGATGGGGGGGGCGCGGCGCTGATGGTAGTCTAGTCCTTCGAGCACAGTGGCCATCATGTGGTCAGACAGGCACCAAGCAGAGACGACAATCTCGCGGATGTCCTCGGGCGTCGTCTCCGTCAAGAACCACTGCGCTTTCCGCCGCTGCTGGTAGTCGGGATTGGTACCCGCCTGGCGCTCGGGCGGCGCGTCTGCCCGGTTGTCGGGGATTAGGCCGCTGCCAGGCGGGTCGGAGGTGAGGCAGAAGAGCCGGCCCGGCGGGTGCAGCGTTGGGATGCCGTCCACGAACTCGTCCTCCTCTTCTGACTCGTTGCCAAGGGCCTCACTGGTCTTCGGCTTGGCTTCAGAGTCGTGGCCCCCACTGGATTTGTCAGCTTTCTCTGTCTCAGCTTCGCCGTCGCGGCCGGTATTTTCACTGGCCTCTTTCGCGTCTTCGTGTGCATCCCCACTCGCCTTGCCCTCTGCTGGTTCCTCTCCATAGCTGCTATTGGCCTCCAGCGGCTCCGCGCCCTTGGCGTCCTTCTCCTCCACACCATTGGCCTTACTGGTGCCATCGCCGTCCTCCTCATCGCCACCCCCGCCGAAGACGCCCTGTATGGCCTTTCCGGCATTGCCCAAGTGGTGTGCTGCGCCAGCCGCGAGCTCCTGGCTCCGCTTGTTAAACGAGTCCATGGCATCCGCCGCCTGGCAGATGCGCTCGAAGTCCGGGTCTCCCTCCGACTCGCGCTTCGCCTCCTCCCAGTCAAACGCGCACACCCGCTGCCGAAGCGACTCCACGGAAGCCAATGAGAACCTGCGAGCAGGCAATGCCAAGTGCGACAAAGGCCAGCCATGACTACAACTGTCCATGCAAGATCCACATCCAGCACCCTGCGCAACTGTCGTTGCCGAGATGGTTGCTGACACGCCTCATACGCGATGTCCACAGTCTGACATGTTGCAGCTCAGAGCCAACAAGGCCTCTACTAACCATGTCATGCTGACATGGTTGTCAATGTGTTAAGTCAATCTTGCTCTGCATTCTAGATTACTATGAAGTATTTGGATCAAGCTCATGTGTGAGCAACTTGACAAACGTATGTAGTAAACTCCTACTCAGCATCTTCACTTTCCATTGCATGTGGGTATGTTGCCTCATCCCAACATAGACGAATTGCAGATGGAGGAGCAGTACCATTTTGGTATAAAGTTTCTCACCTGGGAATGAGGTCGTGCGCACCAAAGAAGCAGTAGGCAAACTCGCGGCACTTTGCAGCGAGGTCGAGCGTGACGCACGCGGGGATGCCGTAACCCCAGCACTGGAGGTTGGGGTACTTCTCACGGAGCCTCAGGCCACAGAGGATAGCCGTCGCTGCGCCCATGCTGTGGCCGACCAGCACGAGGCGTGCCTTCCATGGCGGCTCGCCGCCAGCCTCGCCCTCCGTATCGCCACGTGATGCTCGCATGCCTTCTTCGATTGCCGGGCTCAGCTCTCTGCACTCGGAGCAGAAGCCTCGCCCGTCAGCCAGCGGGCAGCTCCAGGTGACTGAGCGGAAGAATGCTGACCATGGCCAGGACAGGTAGTACTTAGGCTAGTGCTAGGTACTGTGTGCGTGAGGACAAACGTCTATATCGAACCCTAAACCCAGAAAGTAAGCACTGCGCTGGAACAAGCTGCAACAAGTAGTGGTCAGCAGGTCACCCAGCAGTTATTTATATGTACCCTATTGACCAATTAGTAGGAGAAGATCCAGCAAGAGCAGATGAGACAATCATGTCTAGGTCACTGTATCAGCTACATGGGTGAGATCAAGAAGGTGTTGGTGGGCTGAGAGCTGCCACCCGGTGCTCACTCGACAAGGTGGTTGGAGGCATGCAGGAAGCCGCCGTGCACGTAGCCGCCCATGAACTCCACGGGGTGCGTCGCTGAGTTCAGCATCATGTCAACGGGATCGTTTGTGCCGCGCACTGCGACGACAATCGCGCCCATGGCGGCATCGAGCGCGACAACATACGCGGGCCGCAGGCGCTCGCTGCAGGGGTTCCAGTCAGCAGCAATGATTGCAGATTCGGGCAGGTTTGTCTGCGCCGCCGCCAGCAAGGAGGAGGGAGGTACGTGGTTGATAGACTGTCAGTCCATCATCATAGTATCACAATTATGCCACTCTGCTGCTAAGAGAATGTCCATGATGGCTTAAGAGAAGCTGCAGCCCAGGTGGCTGAGGCGACAATGGCGGCAGCAGCGGCGGCTCACTTGGAGAGACCACGACGCGGATCCGGCGCGGGAGTACACGGCCTCCGCATGTGCGCGCCACCGCTGGGCCTGCATCAGGAACATGCCGTCCTTGAGGACTTCCTCGCCCAGCGCCTTTCCCGGGGGTTCCGGCGGCTGCTTCTCCGTCACCTGCGCCACGGAAACGCCAGCCGCGGTAAGAGAGCTGAGCATCAGCGTGCCTAGCTGCTACTAATGGAATTCTTCATTCCTTTTTCTGGGCTGGACGTTGAAGTAGGAGGTTCTCGTTACAAGTCTTTGGACAACTGTACAGATACCTAATACATGTACTTTCCGTTATGTGAGAGGGGTTATGCATGATATAATCTTGATCACAGCCATCGCCCTCTACTGGTTGGGACTTCCTTCGACTGGACAGGGAGGCGGGCCGGCAGCGGCCAGACCTTGGCCATGGCGGCGAGGCCGAGCGTGAAGTCCTGGAGGCCCCAGGGCCCCATGCTCTTGCGCAGCGTCAGCACGCCCTTGGCGACGATTGACAGCGGGGATTGCGCGCCGCCGCCGCCGGCGCCCCGCGCCAGCGTCTTGATGGGTTTCACGCGGATCCATAGCTGCATCGGTCCCCACCCACCGGCCGGCCGGTCTGGCCGCGTCAGTAAGGCCCGGTGACCAGCTCCACATTGAGTGCCAGGGCCCCAAGTGGCGCACGAGCAGCAGCAATGTTGGGTAGGTCCACCACTGGAGGAAAGGCGTGGGAGGACGGAGCAATGAAGGCGCCAATGGCGGACAATGTGGCGGCTGTCCTGGGCCCGTGGCGCCGAGGGGGCCGTCTCCGAGCGTGCGGTAGTGGATGTGGCCGCCCGCGGTGGCCGCACGGCAATGGTGGTGAGAGGGCGGGAGGGGACGGCGGGCGCGGCTGCGCACCTCCTTGCCGACGGTGGCGACGCCGACGATGATGATGATGGTCTTGAACATGGCGCCGGGCCCGGCAAGCAGCGCCCGCAGTGGCGCGAGCAGCTCCTGCAGCATGCTTTGCGCGCTTTGGAGCCCCCGGGGTGGAGGGGGCTTGGGGGCGTTTTTTTTTTTTTTTTTTTTTTTTTTTTTTTTTTTTTTTTTTTTTTTTTTTTTTTTTTTTTTTTTTTTTTTTTTTTTTTTTTTTTTTTTTTTTTTTTTTTTTTTTTTTTTTTTTTTTTTTTTT
>WELB01000090.1:289799-309900 GCA_009602725.1 Spirogloea muscicola
GCGTGTGTCCAGCTGGCAGGAGCCGCCGCGCTCAACGGCTGCGGCGGCGGCGCAGAAGCCTGCGCCGCCGCCGCCGGTGCCCGTGGTCTCGCCGCCGGGCCCGCCCTTCTCGCCGTCCATGAACGTCACGCGCATCCAGCCTGGGACCAATGGCAGCAGTGGCGGCGGCGCCGGAGGAGGCGGAGGAGGTGGATCGGGAGGCGCGGGCACCAAGGACAAGGTCCAGTGGGGTGGCGCGGCGCTCGGAGAGAACCTGCCGACGCCGAGGCAGATCCGGGCCGCCCTGGACGAGTTTGTGATCGGACAGGATCGTGCAAAGAAGGTGAGAGTCATTTCATTGAAAGTCAAGAATCATATCTTAAGCGATAGTTACATTTGAGCATTCCTCCGTTGCAGCAACAGCAGCACCTCCCAGCTTCTTGCTGCAGCCACTATGAAGCAACACTGACTGCTTTGACACTTCGTGTGTGATTGCTGAGAAGCCATCTCAAGGCAGCGCTACACCTCCCTTGCCTGCTCACCAGGTGCTCTCAGTCGCTGTCTACAACCACTACAAGCGGATCTTCTTTGAGACCAAGCGCAGGGAGCGCCTGCAGGCCGACCTCCCGGAAGGGTATGCAGCACAGCTTTCCAGACAACAAGTCAAGCAGAGACGGTTCATGTTGGTGGCAGACAGGCAGTCATCTGTTAGCGTGATAACTGCAGAGTCCAAGCTGCTCTTGGCGTCGCAGCCTCGTCAGTCTCCTTTTGGTCTTGTGCACTTTTTAGGTTCCAGCACATTGTCCTGTCAAAGTCCAATTTTCAACATGAAGAGTGAAAACAATGAATAGCAGCTTCACAAAGTTGGTTCACCATAGCATACCACCTGAACATAGCCACAGCACTGATGACAAAGTCGACCATGTAACCCTCCCTCTTAAAGGAAGCCAATATCGTGTTTGGCACCAGATGTCCTGCCTGTAGATTACCCGCTCGCTGTGGTCCTGATTGCAGGCATGCAGGGCTGGAGAAGGGTGTAACTACTGTCTTGGATGAAGAGGGTTGCGAGGAGCGGGAGGACGGCGCAGAGCCTGGTGGGGAGGACGAGGACGTGGAGCTGGAAAAGAGCAACGTGCTCCTCATAGGGCCGACAGGCTCGGGTGATCTCGCAGGCTGCTTGGGACCTGTTATTTGCTCAGCTAGTCAAGTGCATGGGAGAAGAATTTGTAGCAGAGTGGAGCAGAGAGTTAGAAGTGATGATGTTCAGCTGTCGGTATACTGCAGTGGCAGCACTTTGCATGCCTCCTGACTCAGGTCTCTTTGAGAGTTCAGGCAAGACGCTCCTGGCGAAGACGCTGGCAAAGTACGTGAAGGTGCCTTTTGTCATTGCAGATGCCACCACCCTGACGCAGGTGGAGCTCCTGTAGCCACTGCCTTCCCTGCCCTTTTCCCCGTAAATTTGACGTTTCCTCGGGTGAATGCCTTGTACTGCTCTGGCCCACTTATCTGGAAACCTGGGAGCCTCCTCATATATGAGCTATGCATCTGACATCTCTTTAAAGCTGGTTGCAAGACATCTGAACAACTGGATACCTTGACTGGCCTTGTCATTGGAGGCCCGTGCTGCTGTCATAGGTCTGAGTTAGAGAAGTGAGGCCCTGAAATTTTCTCATGGTTCTCCTTGGGCAGGCTGGGTATGTTGGCGAGGACGTAGAGTCCATCCTTTACAAGCTTCTCCAGGTATGACTTTCTTGGCTGTAAATTGGATGGTAAGGATTTTGGTAAATGTATGTAAGAGGGTCCAGGTGCAGGCATTGGAAGACAGTCAATGCTCACATGTTGCTGTTCGCGGGACTGCCACTGCAGAGTGCAGGCTTCAACGTGCAGGCTGCGCAGCAGGGCATAGTGTACATTGACGAGGTCGACAAGATAACGAAGAAGGCCGAGAGCGTCTCGATAACCAGGGACGTGTCAGGGGAGGGGGTCCAGCAGGCGCTTCTGAAAATGTTGGAAGGCACGGTAAGAGCCATCAATCGAGCAGAGAGGTGACCATGACCATGCACCTCATAGTAAGACTGGAATCAATGCAGAGGGTCTCATCTGATACTCAAGCGAGGGTATATGTCTTAGTATGACTTGAGGTCCTTAGCACTCTATTTAGAGGCCATGTAGAATGTTGTTGTCAGATTAGGTTGCAACGATGACAGCAGATTGCTTAGGCTGAGCCCCTCCAGGAAATTTGCGCACCGAGGGAAGGCACCTTGCCCGGCCTGCTGTGGGCGAAGAAGCATGAGCCAAAATGCTAATCTGAGCATATTAGAAGACCAATGTGAGACCTGGAAAAGAATTAGTAGGAGTCTGCTCTGTCAGCCTCTGACTGTTACTCAGACATTAAGATCTACATATCTCCTCCTGCAGGTAGTAAATGTTCCAGAGAAAGGTGGACGGAAGAATCCTCGTGGGGAGTTCATTCAGGTACTATACCTTCTCAGATGAGCTTTCTTGATAGTCTTTAGCACTTTGAAGGGAACCTCTTCTTACTGTCTGAGCCTCACAGTCCAAGCGTTGTGCTAGTTTGCTGCTGAAATATCTTGACAAGCACATCTTAACATCTGGACTCTATTTTGGTACTGCTTGGACAGGTTGACACAAGGGACATCCTGTTTGTATGTGGTGGCGCTTTTGTAGATCTAGAAAGGACCATTGCAGAAAGGTATAATCTGCTCCACCAGCCTGATTATCTTGGATTGTGCTGCCTACTCTATCACAATCAACTGTTGCATTGACTTGTGAAGCACTGTTCCTCAAAAAGGTAACGTGACTCATGGGCAGGAGCGTGTTCTCGTTTGCATGTGGAGAGAATCTTTCTTGCTCTTAGTAGCTACCAAAGGAGGAATAGCTCGAATGAAGTTGAGTCTGCAAAGAGACTTCAGCTCCTCTGTTTTGCTCGTGGTTGGTCCAACGTGAGCAGGAGGAGTGATTCTTCAATTGGATTCGGAGCCCCTGTGAGGGCTAACATGCGCGGAACTCGGGTGATCAATCCAAAGATCACATCTTCGCTACTGGAAACTGTAAGTATGAAAAAGAGGCAAATGAATTCATCTATTAGTGCCGCTAACAATGCTTCTGAAGTGAGCAGACAGCCGTCCATTGCTTTGAGAATTGGAGCAGCAATTCCGCATTGGTTATAACTCAAGCTTGAAGGAGTAATTTATGAGGATGTGTAAGCAAAGTGGTGAGGATACCTGAGGCTGTTGATTATGCAGTTTGACGCTCTGCTTTCTTGATGTTGCAGGTAGAGAGCAGTGATCTGATCGCATACGGCTTGATCCCAGAGTTTGTAGGCCGTTTCCCAGTGCTTGTAAATCTGCAAGCTCTTGATGAGAACCAGCTAGTGCAGGTACATAAGGAGCACTTGCAAAAATGATGTCTTTCCGTCCTGGCTCTTTGGCGATTTGCTTAGTCCCCCACTTCCTCTTCCAAAATACTGCTTGTGTTTCACAAGAATGCAGCTGGTGGAATTTTTCATTGTCAAAGGGTGCAACATTACTGGACACTTAAACAATTCCATTCTGTGCAATCAGGTCCTTCGAGAGCCCAAAAATGCACTCGGGCGGCAGTATCGGCAGATGTTCTACATGAACAAGGTATGGGTGGGACAATGGGGTAGTGTGGTGGTTACACTTTAGGATCATCCCTGATCTGCTCCTATTGCATTGGGATTCCACTGCCTCACACTCCTGCTTGCTTCCCAGGTGCAATTGCACATAACAGAAGGTGCTCTTAGGGCTGTGGCACGGAGAGCCATGGCAAAAAATACAGGGGCTAGGGGCCTCCGCTCGATCCTGGAAAACCTTCTCACTGAATCGATGTACGAGGTGCGATATATGTCCAAGATGATTGACTACTGTCTACAATTCAGCTATCACTCGTTCCGCGATCCACAGAGGCATCCCCTTATATTGTAGGCACAGTTTGGTGACATTTTTGGCCGCATTCCAGGCATGTACTCGTTTTTGTTGTGGTGTGCACAATCACTAGGGAATTCTGACACGACCTTATGACTACCTTGTGATACTAAGGTCCCCGACGCTGAGGGCGACATAGATGCAGTGGTACTGGATGAAGAACAAGTGGGCAAGCCCTTTGAAGTAGGGCGAGGTGCTGAGATACTTTTTGGCAGCGGGGCGTTGGAACGTTATCTTGCAGAGAAAGGCCTTGTCTCAGAGGTAAGTGCAAGAAGCATCTCACAATAGATGGCATCTCCGCTTCAACGTGCTTAGTGTACAGGTCTTGTGACGTTTGGTTTCCGCAGTCATAATGAGTCAAATGTGGGTTATATATCACGACCTGAACCAACATAAGAAGGTGATGTTTCCATCCCTCTCTTCACAGGCTGGCTTGTATGATGACGAGGCTGTTGAGGATGGCGAAGGGGAGTCAGAGGCTGTTCCTCGAGCTGCGACAATGTGAAAATGTGTTCATATCACGTACAGTGCCCTCTGTGACTAGTGCACAAGTTGGTGCTCACATGACGTAGTGCTTCTTCATGTATACTAATGTATCCAACTCCATTCTTACTGCCCTATTATGGGTGGTTTGACAATCTATTGACCACTACAAATGATGTACAACTGCATGTCAAAACAGGGCCTCCTGTACATGCGCTTATGCAAGTGGTGAGCACATAGTTTGCTGCAGAAATAGGCTTCCTGACACGAGCTTTTATTCTAGTGCTTCTTGCACTTGCTGACAACGAGGTCAATAATGTGCAGGATTGACTTTCGATACATGCATGGGCAATGATTGTACAAATAACTGATAAACATGTACAGAGAGTGACTGTAATGAAAGGCTTGCAAGCCAATTGTTTAGTAAATACGAGGAGGTACTAGGGGCCTCGATGCACTGATATTGTGGAACCTCGCTCAGGCTGCACTGTCTGTCCAGCGATTAAGCAGGTGGCTCTGCTCAGCCGCTATTTACAACATAGCCGTTGATGACTTACATGAAGCCAAGCATGTGGCAGCACTCTGACAGACTAAGCATCCACTACGCATAGCTCCAAGTTTCAACTTAGTAATTGTGGCGGTCTAGACACACCATACGGGATAGATACTGCTAGGAATCTTAGACTCGTATCAATACAGGATTCACTATTACTTGCAGACTTCGGATGTAAGCAGGTTTAGGTCGTTTTGTTACATTTATATAGTGTACTATTGGCAGAGGCAAGTTGTAATTTGTCGATCTTAGGTCTGCATTGGTCTGCGATTACATATCAAACCTGCATCCAAGTGCAGCTTGATGCAAGACTACGCTCAAGCAAAAACCAGAAATCTGACACATGGCATGTACTGACTTTCGTCCCAGATATGGTAAATTTGGCTGGATAATAAGCTGTAATGAGGATCCTTCGGTACTGTAACACTGCCAATGATGACCTTGCTACACTTGCAATATACAATGGAACATTATAAGCCTGCACCAAATGTCTTAGCCAAGTACTGTAGTTCACGGGCGTGTAGATGGCAAGTCATTGGGATCAGCAAGCCGCTGCTTGAGGTGCTTGTAGAAGAAGGATCGACAGGTTCTCCATGGAACTATGTTTCGGATGGCTCCCTTGGCCAACATCCGTTCGGGTGTGTCATGGAGGTCTGCAAACTTGAGAGCAACCTGCAAAGGCCGGATATCACAGGTATGCAAGGTATCAAATGGAGCACGGATACACATAAAGAAGCAGCGTCTGATATTGACTCAGAACACTTTAACGTGATCTCTAAGCCATGAGATTGGCAACAGCAGCGCCGTTTTGCATCTACTAATCCATGCAGGACAGAAGACACTGTTACAAAGCGAGAGAGTTGCGGCAAGGCTGTATTCGTGCTGGAGTTCGACATCCAACTCATGACGAACTTGGAAATGGCAGTCAGACCTGCTGATAGATGGGCAGCAGATTCCTTTCTCGGTCTGCAATGAGGTGAGACACATCCTCTTGCTGAACCGACTCCTGCTTGCTGTCAAGCTGCACTTCCTTGTGCTTAATAGCAATCAAGGTGGGGTCAAGTCGATGCATGGTCTTGACGAGTTCAGCTCTTCGAAACTTGATTTCCACCATTCCTTCGGGCTCCAGCACGCCACCTCGAGCAGACTGCCAACCACCAGAATTGTCATGCAGGGGGAGCTGCGTCTGTTGACCTGTTCTCTTGGCATGCATCAAAACCACTCATATGCAACTTGAGTGCGGCATTGCTGTAGCAATGGCTTGCTTTCGTTCACCTCGTCTGCAAACATCTCAATCTTGGAAGGGTTGATCTTGCTGTCAAGGACCACCCAGGCTCCTCCTCGGAGCTCTCCGGTTTTGGGAATATACACAATAACCGGCTGGCTGTACGTCCTCAGAACCTCCACTATCTGGGAGCTGGCCTGCACGGAAACGAAGTCATGAGAGCCCACTTGTGTCTGTCATGCAAGCTGTAGATCAGCAGAGAGTCTAGAGCTCCTTGGCTTGGAAATAACTATGCTAGATCGCGATTGACCGTGCTGGGTAGCTTCAGGCTGGTTAGCATCGACCTGGAGGATGCCCTCAAGGAGGTCCTGCTGCCCTCCAGAGAACCCTCGCCAATTTGCGAGTACGAAAAGGGGTAGGCCCTCCCTCTGGAAGTCACGCATGGCCTGTGCAGTCTTGAATGCAGAGTCGGGGAACCACACTTGACCGGCTCTCTGGATCACCCGTTCGTGCGTATCTGGCTGGCCTGGATCTGCGATGATTGTCTGACACCAGGCAGAGGTACAGAAAGGGCAGGAGTTGTTGTCATCATTCATGTTCGTAAGGTGCCTTGACTCTTACTAAATCATTATAAGACAGCCTCATCAAGCAGATTGAAGCCAATCAGTGGACTAATGTTGAAGCAGGATCAGAAAAATGTTCGTCTGCAGAGGACCAGAGCATGTACAGTAGTGCATGACGTGATCAATTAGCGTAAAGGGCCTGCTCTGTGCACACCTGGCTCACAGTGGCGGTTTCGACCGCGACCACGGCCAGCGGGATGCCGCCCAGCCTGGCCCTCCCAGTGATGACGGTCTGGGCCCAGTCAGTGTGGCTCTGGGTGAAGCTGCCTCTGTCGAAGATGCCGCCAGCCCACACGCCGTCTGCGCCCACTTCGCCTTCAATGGCCGCCAGTGGCTTGCAGGAGGTGGTCGGCGAGTAAGCCACGGGTCGGTCGCAGGGGTCTGTGCTTGGCAGGACTGGTAGCGGGCCTCCAGTCTTGGCGGGCACGTAGCTGAGCCACCGCAGGATGGCCAGCACACCCTCAAAATCGTCTGCCACGGTCTGCAATGATAGAAGACAATGATGAAGATGGTCTCAAAGCAGAGCTTAGAACATAGACTCAAATTATTGAGTTACATTGTATGATCCTCAACCTAGACTTTGTACTTATTAATTGACACAGTGATTATTCCCTCGCAGACAATTCAGCTTCAAAGCCAGATCCACAATCTAGTCAAGAACCATGGCTTCAAGAATAGCGCAGACTATCTATGTAAACACACTACTTGCATTGTAAGCATACTGATTTACTGTACTGAACACTGCTATACTGATTCACATGCCAGAGCTTGCCTGATGAGTGACGCCGCTGGCTGTCATAATACGGGGGCCTCCCAGCTGGGAGCTGTACACTTCCTTGCCCAGGAGCTTGTTCAGAGCCGCGTAGCCTGTGAGGATGATGGGCTGGTCCACACGCTGTGCAACACTCATGCAATGTCAGTTACGGAGCACATCTCTTTGACTGCAGTACCTTGAGGTGCACAAGCCATCTGCAGCTCCGCAAAGCAATGCATATACAAGAGCGCCTACTTGCAAGAAAGTCTGGTTGCCATCACCTGGATGCAGCGGACACCAAGGCGAGCCAAGTAGGCGCCTATGCCAACCGTTCGTCCACTCACAAATGTCAGTGTGCAAGGCAGCTCACTGGTTCAGATCAATGGCGAGATTAGTCACTTGGTCAGGCTGCGTTCTGATCTTAGTACAGAAAACTCGAACGTTTGAGAAACCATGTCAACATTCAGAATTAGTCAGCCTCGAATGTTTTCTCAACACTGTCAATGCGTTGCTCTGAGCTGCCTCTGCAAACGTGAACGGTCAGATGCCTTCATCAACAACCTGTAGGCCTTAGCAAAGGCGCTGGCGATTGCGCCACTGCCAGAGAGGTTCTCCACACCCAGCCCATCCTCCTCGCCAATGATATCACTGATTTTCCACCTCACTTGGCCCGACGTCAAAGTAAGCTTCTCAGCTAGCACAGACTTCTCAATCCTGCTTCCACACACGAGCACAGCCGAACGCTGATGAGGACATTGTCCAAGTGTATTATGTCAGAGCCAGCAACCAAAAGCCTCGCACATATTGAACGTTAGTTGAGTACAAATCTTAAGCAATTGTCTTGGCTGTGTTACCATGAACCTCAGAGAATCAAAAATTTTAGAGCAGGCTGAACGTGTGTTTGACAGAAAGGGTAAGAGGGGTACAGCTAAATTACGACGTGAGAGAAAGAGGGTGGTAAGAGGCAGGACAAGGGAGAGTCGTAGACAAGTGAAAGTGTTTAGAGAAGCTGGAAAACTGCGAGTGCTGCTTCAAGAGCGAAGCAGCATATAAAGTGATGATGGACACAATTACCTGCAGTAGTCCTTCTCATCAAGGTAGAGGTACTGGAAACCAGAGTTGGGATTCTTGGGGTCCGACCACTCGACTTTGAAGCATGAGCGAACCTCCTCTGCCAGGCCGACCCGGGCACCAGAGTTTGCAGCAATATAAACTAGAGGGACGCCTTTGCGTCCAGCAAGCGCTGCCATTGCCTGTTGATCAATGCATGTCAACCAGACAGACACTCCACATGCTTAGCAAGTTGAGAAAGAGTTCCTCCAACTGATCAGTAGCATCTTCTGATCAGTTGGCAAGCTTGCAAAGTAAGGAGGGACGCGACCTGGTGAAGATGTCAGGCCACAAGCGCGGCTTGAAGTTGAGCATTTGAAAAGTTGCTGTAGTGCAGACTGTGAAAATCAACCAGCAGCTGAAGAGGTTAACGGGTCTTGCACCTGGAAGAAAGCATCCTCCCTTGTACCAAAGGCTCCCCATTTGTAGGTGATATCATTGGCAATCAGAAGGATCTCCCGCCATTGGGGCACGTCTGCTGTCCGCAGGAAGATGGACCAGCCCACCATGCCGAGCGTGTTACATCCTGGGGACACGCTGATCTCCTCAAGATCTAAGCCCGACACACCAGATTCGGGCATCACCAGCTCCATAGCTGAGAAGGCGTCTGCTGCTATTGGTAATGGATTCATGGTTTTTACGAAGGCTGCTTCAAGTAGCTGCAGCCAGAGAGTATCGGCATCACAAGCAACATCAGCGTGAGCAGGCATGTATTGCATGTATGTGTAAGTGTGTGAGAGGACATTCCAAAGTAGCAAATTAGTGCAGCACATGTTGGTGAGAATGGACAGGCTAGCCAAAAGTAGAGAGTTGCATTGGACATTACTGTGAGGAAGTCGTAACAATAGGTGGTCTTGGCACGCGATGCCAACACCCGCCGCTGCTCAACTGGCCGTAGAAGCGGGTAAGGAGAGTCTAAGCGTTGCAAATGCATTGAGCCAATCGGCGCTTCAGGCACAGAAGAGTACACAGCGCCCTCGCAGCCTGGACGTCCTGCCTCTCTGTAGATCTGCCACGGAAATCCAAAATTGGAGGTCTTTTTAAGTGGCATGCAATGACCAACATGTGATCATCAGGAAAACCACAAGCAAGCTGATGTATCATAAGCCGCTAGACAAGAGAACCTATAGCCTCTGCATGCTGCACCGATACTGGAGTGGATGCTGTGCAGGTCCACAGTGTGGAGGACAGCATGCTCAGAGTACCTCCACAACAGGAGAATGGCCACTGGGATTGAGGATCAGCACCCTCCAAGCACCGTCATTGCTATCTTCAGTTTTCATCCTCAGTCGCAGCTCCACAACTTTCACCAGTAGCCGATGCAATCTGAGACGATGTAAAGCTTCCAGTTCCTTGCCAAGTCCCTCCAGCTTGGCAACTGTCTCAGCTGGCGCTGCCATTGACAAATTCATCAGATAGTCGCGCTCTCAGGATAATTTTTTCAGAGGCATGATGGCCTGAACCACAGATAAGCTGGCTGTTGCATGTTACTGTAATCAGCTGGCCTGGGCGAGTCACATTGGTATATCCACCTGCTTGATGACCTGCTGGCCAAAGTTGGACTGAGCGCAGCACCGAGATGAAGAGGTGGGCGTGCTCAGGGTGTCGTGCTAAGTGGTGAGACCGCATCTCCAACTCTTCCAGACCGCCCTGCATTAACTCAAAATCCTGACTAATTAGCAGCTACTATCTCGTGTTAGTTCAGTATGTGCCTAGTAGAAGAATCCCTGTCGAATATGCATGAGCAGAGAAGTGATTGCCTGTATGGATGTTGCAAGATGCTCCTGCAAGGTACTCCAAGTGACTCCAGTCGTCTCTCCCGTCAAGGCAGCAGTAATAGCAGAAGAGTGCAGGCCCGTAGTGTGATTGGTTTGCAATGAGTCTGGAGGCCTTGCCACTGTGGATTGGTGCTGCTCAATATCTGGTAAGAGGCTGTCGTCCCCTTTCCTGACGCTGTTTGCAGCATTCTTTTCTCTTGGAGGCCTCACCAGGGCCCGGACAAAGGCCCTCTGCACCTTCGACGCCCTATCAACGACAAAGTACATGTGCCACTGCAGGTCGCTGGAGCGCTCGTAATGGATGTCTTCAAATTGGCTCAGCTTGTCCTGTAAGAAAATAGAAAAACCTGCAGAGTGCTCAGGCCAGGACATCCTGCAAATATTTGTAAGGCTTTTCACAATAAGCCAAGCTTCTGGCAGGAAGTGGAAGAAAGTATTCGCCTGAACGATGGTGCCATAGTTATACTTAGCGAGGGGGCATGACGCAGGAAGATTTTCGGTGGCCGTAGGTAGCCTGGCGACCACGTGCAGGACGTTGCCATATCCAGATGGAACTCCCACGAAAGTGTGCTGCCTTGCGAAGTGTTTCTTGCTGATTTTTGCCACCCTTTCTTTCAGAGGACCATCTCCTTTCTCTGCCATAGGCTCCAGGTGCCTCAACACCCAATCACCACATGCGACTACCAGAGCTTGTTTGACAGCAGCAGGAACGAGCTCTAGAGCAAGCACCACCACCATGGCTCCCCACCTTTTCACTCCCCTGATCACCAGATGCACAAGACAACTGTGTCACAATTTGAGTCGCTTAAGTATGTGCCGAGGACCCACAGGATGAAGAAGCACTCGTGCGCATATGCCGATTGCTAATATTGGTCCCGTCCATCATGTAAATCAAGGCTTCAGAAGCCTCTGTGACTAGCGCATGCACGATGTCCATGACCTTTCTGCTAATTATGATATTCAAATTTGCACAAGGTGCACATAGTTCACCTGCTTCTTGGGCGTGTAGTGCCCTGCAACGTATCTGCTAAAGGTAGAGGTGGATTCTCCTCCCAGAATTCCCAAGTAGCTATGAGAGAAGTGTCATGCCACTGTACCACGATGGAGCCTGTCTCCAGGTATAACTGCACGTAAAGGAGGAGGGCATCAATGGTAGGCATTTATCTCCTCATGTCTGCACGAGATTTCCATACACAAAGGCACGCTGCAACATGCACAGAACTACGATATGGCGACATACAATGTACAACCTCGTACTACTACTGTTGTTGGTGCCAGTGGCATTGCACTCCTGATTCGCATAAATTCAAAGAATGCACTTCTTGCATGGCCGACGGCCGACCCCTGCGACAAGCACGTTGTCGCAGCTGACCTCATATAGCCGTCGGATGTAGGCCTCTGTCGCAGCAGCTTGTACAATAGGCTCTTCATGTGCAATGAGGGTCGCAAGGACGTCATCCACATGTCCCAGTGACGCGTCCATCAAAGACTCAATCTGCTCCTCCTTGCTCAAGTTGACATCATTTAGAGTTCCAGAAGTGGAGCTGATGTCAAGGCTATCCTGGTCAGCAGCGGACAGCTTGCGTGTGATGACCCTTCTCAGCTTGTTGTGTTCACCAGCCTGGAGGAGCTGGTTGGCCTTCAGTGCAACCTGTGATACAGAACAGGCACGCTAGCCTACGCGAGGCGTCGTTCTGCTGATACTGGTGAATGCATCTGAACGTTGCATCGACTTAGTAGCTGAAACCTGTTCACCAAGCTCGTACCTTGTGCACATCTGTGCTACAAGAAAGCTTCAGGCTGTGAGGCAGTTTGGTACCTCGATATATGCTGAACCTTGCATCGCTGCCATGCGTTCAAGCTCGTTGCAGAAGGTGCCCGGTAGTGAGAATCTATCCAGGAGTGCAATGACCAACCTGTTCTTCAATTTCAAAGCCTGCACACACCTCGAGTCTGCTCATGTCACCATAGCTGGTTGTGCAACGCTGACATACACCGGGAGGCCTCATCTCATTACCAGCCCTGTCCACTGGCATAGATCGGAAGCCACGTGGCAACCTCTTTGGTCTTAGCACTGTTAGCTAGATGAGGAGGAGCCTTGCCTGATGAGAAAGCATGACATCCAGTACGTTGCTCAGAGCCTCCTTGTGCTCCCTTCGAAGGCTCTCAATACTCTCAGCCTAGAAATGACCAAGCACGAATGTAAGAGTGTCTTGTGAGAGCTGGGTTCAAAAGATACAGGAAGTATGAAGGCACGTAGCTTCAGAGCCTTTACCTCGTCCTTGGTCACACTGAAAGGTTCTTCGACGGTCAAGTACTCCACAAGCAGTTGCTGAATGAAAGAGGTCTTGAACTGAGATCCCCCCCTCTCATGCAGGCCCACAAGATCCAGCAGGGGAGCCAGCAGTGATTCTTGAAGTCCCATGTCCTTGTCGGACAGGTCATCGAGTGAGTCCTGTATGATAATCAGACATATAAAATCTGACGTCTTGACATACATTGACCATGTTCTGACTTGGCTGTAAGTCGGTGCTCACAAGTCACTGTTGGATGGATACTTGCAAGCACTTCTGTGTGGTGCCCCGGCTGGTTAGGAGTTGCATTTAACTTTCTTCAAATTGATAGCAGCCAATTGCAAGCCTAAGCATCAGCTGAAGAGCATGTATCATAGACCTGACCTGCATCACATTCTTCAAGATGCAGGCAGGAAACAGGCCGTCTTTGGCTGCTGCTCCGCTTATGTCTTCCAGCTGCGAGTGAATGGTTTCAGATGAGATAGGAATGGTATTTGAGGTCAGCATAGCTCTGTTATTTGCTTAATGCTGAAGAGGTGGATGCTGCTGAAGAGGTGGATGCGTGATACAAGTGACCTGCAGTCCTCAAGATGATTGTACACGGGTTACAAGACACGGGATGAGCAGTACCTTGTCTCGCAGCTCTTTGGGTAACTGGTTGCAGTGGATTGCAAAGCTTTCCTCCCATTGGAGGCTCGCAAGTTGATCATCTTCCAGGGACACTTGCAGATCGGCCACGATCTATTCGCACATACAACAGGTAGGTAATGTGTCACCTCCAAGGTGTGTACTGTATGGTTGCAAGCGGCCCCATTGTGAGTAACCCTGTTGTGAATCTGGCAGCAAAGTGGTCATTGCAGATCTTCAAACCGCTCCCACGCTGCTTGACACATGGTGGCATTCATTAGGACTGCCATAGCAAGACGTATTCAGCTTTACTTGTCACTGACCTCTTGCACATCGTGTTGGTAGCCTGCCAGCACCATCCTGGCACGGTTTGCTGCAAGCGAAAGCTTCTGATGGCTCTTGTTGTGTTCAGGTATCGGCTTGCCAAGGACAGGGAATGGCGACATGAAGGGAAGAGCCCGCCGCACGGTGGAGGGGTCGTCCAATTTGACTATCGCAATTAAATCTCCTGCCTATCTCAGATAGGCAGCTTCATTTGACGAGTCAGCAGGCAGGAATATAGAGATTAGAAGGGGAGTAAGGACGTGCTATAGACTGTTGCAGAGGCAGCAGTTAAACGGCTCCCATATTGTTGCTGTCTATCTAGCACGCCTAGCAAAAATGATGTACATATTCCAGGGCCTGGCGACTGGCATGCCACACAATTGTTGCTGGATGGATGCTTGGTTCGAATGTACCTGCATGACCTGACCTTCACTCATGCATAATGTGATCCGCCCTGCTGCTGTTGCAATCAGTGGCATTGTCATTTTCATGACCTCCATCTCGGCAAAAGCAGTACTTGCAACAATCTCGCTGTCATTGGCTACAAGTAGCCTGACCAGCTTTCCTGGACTTGGAGCTACAAGCTTGGAGGGGTCAAACTCGTTCTGCAACAAGTAGCAGCAGCTCGAATCAGGACTGCACTGCACAATTTTATGGCTTCATGCAATGGAGTCTGTGCTGTTTGCTGTTCATACTCACCTGCAGAAGGCAGATGCGCCCATCAATGAGCAGTCGCGTCCCCCCCAACTCCTCCTCCGCGTACACCACATGGCTATTGCCATCCAGCTGAACGAAGAAGTGCAATGTGCATAGGGTTGAACGTCGCAACTTGTCGAGGCAAAATCCATGTTGATGACAAATCACAGAGGGGGCACTCGACCAAGCATGCAAAACAGTAGGAGACGTATGTGCTATACGAATTGAGCTGATCGACATCTGTCTTTTGGTCTCCTTGTGCTGCACCTGTACATGGAGACCCCCATCTGGCAGCCTGTGAGCCTCTGCCTCTACTTCGCTGCCGTCAAGAGCCAGTCGGTAGCTCGTGGGCCCTCTACTAATGACGTCCACCTGTCGCATCGTAGCTTTGCATGATGTTTTCGTCAAGACAGCTTGGCAAGTCAAAATTGTGCAACATGCAGAAAGGACGTGATGCCACAGCTCTGATCCAGACACAGTATTTCTACATCATCAGGGACGTGAAAGTCGAGCTCATGCTGAACACACTGGCTAAAATCTGCCCTCAATGTCATGACGACCTCAAGCTGCTTATGACCAGCACGCTGATGCACCTTGTACTGCATATCGTCCAGGTTCAAAACCACACTGACATCTATCGTAGAGCTTGCCTGCGCAACACAGGCAACAGACATCAACGTCACTGCTTGCGGTACTGCTTCCAGTCTCCGATATGGAATTGTGAAGTTTGACACCCTTAGTATCGATGACATAACAAGGAGTACCTTGGGTGGCACTTGTCCCTTCTCAAGGTACTGCAGGTAGTCGACCACTCGTGCAGAGATCTCGTTGCAAGCCATCTGCATGGCAATTCAAGTGAAATGATGCACTGACTTGTGCGTAGTTGTGTTTTCAGAAAGACAGAACCTTCTAGCAAGGTGATGTTCTAAGCCAACTGCTGAGCCCTTTGAAAGTGACAGTGATGCTCCAGCAAGAATACTCCTACTGTTCCTCATTCTTTGAGGATTGGGGCCCAGGTTTACAGCTAGCATAGCAACACTGCTAGGCTGCATACCGTAAGTGAACCAGCAATGACTGCCAGATGCCACGGCGGGCGCTCCACTTTGAGTCTTCTTGCAATACGAGCATCAAGCCATCCAGTGTGAAAGGCGTTGCGCTGAAAGTCTGGCAGCTGTGAAGCATAACAAAACTTAGAATCAAGCGTGGTTTGAGGATTGAAAATGCCGTCACACCTCGTTGCAGTCGCAAAGCATAGCCAGAACCATCTGACTTGGTCCATATTCTCGAGCATCAAGACTACTCCAATCCGACCTTACTAATTGCAGTCCATATTCCCTGTCAATGACATCCACAAAGAGATTCGTACCTAAGCAAGGCATGAGTTGCTCTGAAGACTTGCGGGAAACTTACCTGAATCAGGTCCAGAGCGTAGTCAACTATGGTACGTATTTCTCCACGGATGTGGAGCTGGGTCAATGCCAGGACCATATTCGCAATTGCAGCGGCTCTTGACTCTCCCATGGCAAAAAGGTGACCTGGTGTGCAGCAGGGGCTGCTCAGTAGAATTTCCGCAATTGGCAATGAGAGTACTGGTAAAGCCATCACAAGTTGTCTGTTCTGCATATGCTATCGACAGCCAAGGCAGGGCATACCAAATTGAGAGTTTGAGTACTCGTGAACGCTCCCTCCAGACTAGTACACAGGGCGATTGTGAAGTATCAGGTGATTGAGTTGGCCTTAGGAGCAGTCAGTATGTCCAAGAGCAGGCTACCAAACGAGCTTGTGGTAACGACAGTGTGCGAAGCTGCTTAAGGGGTGCAGCAGTGATACAGACCTTCACAGAAAAGTAGGCCCATACATCTGGTCGGCTTCGGAAGCTAAGCTCCTGCAAAAGTATCAGGGGAATACTTATTACATACATTAATAGCAGTAGTATGGCGTCCGCCGTGAAGCATGCAACAGAGTCATTACTGTCAGTCACATTGGAGTGCACGCATTGCTAGTTAAGCCTAAGGTAGGCTAGACACTGCAGGCTCATGTTGGTCCATGAATCATATCACAATACTTCTATCATTTACTTCACTTATATCACCATACCTGGATGCGCCCAGTTGTAGGCTTGAAACCATCATCTGGGTCTTCACTGGTGATGCGGACAGCAATGACATGGCCTCTAGGCTTTTGAGCTACGGCCTTCTGGAAGTCGAAGGGTACCACCTGAACATGGTTGCAGTTGGGGCCCTTGGGCCCCGGGAGCAGGCAGTTGCCAGTGAAAGAGCTAACCATGGAGCACGATTGCCAGCAGCTGTTACTGCCTCCCTGCTCTTGACCAAAGAGACGCCGAATCTCTGCATCATTCAATGCCATCATCTAAGCATTCACAAGTGTGCTCTGCAACTGCGTCTCAACAACGACAGAAAAATACAATGATTCCTCTGGCCTGGGGATGAGGATTTAGTGTGAACAAATTAGTGCAAATGGAGGTCATGACCTTCGTGTCGACAAGCAGGCTATCCTCACCTGGTAGGCGCCATAGAGGGATGCCCATAGCAATCATGAGTTGCGAGGCAGGTAGGTTTATGCCCGCAATCCACTCAGTTACAGGATGCTCCACCTTTATTTTCAACAAGAAGCAACATAAATAGGCAAGAAGGACCCTGCTGCTGATGCAGTGACTGGCCTGAGTATGCAGGGTAGCTGTAGGATGAGATGGAAGGCTGCTGCTCATGCTGCCCCAGCAGGAGCATGAAAGGCACAACAGACCAAGCTACTACATGATTGTGGCCTAGCTCCTGCGAATGCTTACCTGCAAGCGAGGGTTGCAGGCTCAAGGAAGTAAAATTTGCCAGTTTCCATGCTGTATAAGTACTCCACAGTGGCTGCACCTACGTAACCGACGCTTCTTGCCAATTGGCAAGCTTTCTGCTCAAGCAAAGTTATGATGTTTGCCGGGGCAATAGTAATGGGGCCCTCCTCGATGATCTACAAAAAGAGCCAGAGACTGCCCTTGCTTAATCAGGCAGACGTCGATACTGCCCATTGTGGGCTTGCTTCGAGACCTTCGAGAAGAAGCTTGACCATGCTTGGTCTCTGCGCTGATGAAGTCCGACTAGACGAATGGTAGTGGTAATCTGATCTGATTCATGATCTGACAACATCATGATCAGTGCACTCGAAGTTTCTGTGCCTGTGCAATCTAATTGCTTGAAAAAGGATACCTTTTGGTGCCTTCGCTGGATGCTGCAATCGCGGCTGTGAAGAGCAGCTACATTGTTAAGTTGATCACATAGCAGCTGCACCTCCAGGTGACGACTCTGCATAGCCACAGTCAACGCAAAGCCTCGTTGGCTTTGCACAGCTACATTTAAAAGCTCAAATTTCTGCACGAGCTCACTATTGACGCTAGTCATAGAGCTTTGCAGTCAACTCATCACGTATTGCCCAAGCTTGTCGCCCTTTATTGAGCTTTTATGAAGGTTTTGTCAGAAGCCATGTCAACATGCGCTAGGCTAGGCGACCTCCTTTTGCAAGAACTCTGGTAGTTGACATATAGGACACTCAGGCAGATGCTCAAAGCTGGTTGTCAATGACGATGAGTAGATGCTGGCTGTACTACCAGCAAATCGTCGACTTGTAAAGCTATGCGTCAACGGTGGCTCGTCCCACCTGAGCAGCAAGCTTCATGATGAAGATTGGTGAACCAGGCACCTCCCCAACAACTTGCTTATATAGGCCCCTCACCTCCTCATCGCTTGACACCTGAGGAGCCGATGCAGGGAACAGCATCTGATGACTCCAATGTAAAGGGCGAAGCGAGCAAGAGGTTATGCTACATGTGGAGACTCCAAGGCCACATCGTAACCTTGGCGAGCATTGTGTACCTTGCGGATTCCCTTGCCTCCACCTCCCCAGGAGGCTTTCATCATCGAGGGATAGCCGATGCTTTGACAAGCAACTATCGCTTCCTCTTCATCTTGGACACAGGCCTTTCTATACACATCATCTGGTATTGGCTTCATGCAGTCGCTCAGAGGAACCTTGACCTGCACAACAGTGACTCTTCCGTGTAAGACCCGGCAACTTTTAGGAGTACACATAAGCCCGCATGCATGCACCCGCAAGCACGGAAGTGCTGCTTCCATTCTGTGCACCTTGACTCCTGCATTTGCAGGCGATGTTAACCAGACCCACTATGGTGTGTGCCCGTGGTGCAATGTGGTTATATGACGGTTTGGCTCAATCTGACGTCTTGCATGTCGGCTGCATACTCTGCCGGGATTCTACAGATAGCATGGTTGCTCACTTTGCTGCCGCTCCAAGGCAAGGTTGGCACTCCAGCAGCTTGAGCAACAATGGAAGACCCTATCTTGTCTCCCAAAGCAGCCATGGGTCCAGCAGGGGGACCCATGAATGCTATATTCTTGGCAGCCAGCTGCATCGGCAGTTTCGGATTCTCGGAGGCGTGACCCCAACCTGGCCAAACTGCATCTACCTTGGTACGCTCGGCCACCTAGCGTACATAGAAGCAGGTCATCCAGCTTCAGCTGTCAATCAGTATGATACTTAGAGCACTGCTAGCAAGGAGCTCCAGAGTCCTAGGCTACTCTTCCAGCTCAAGCTGCTCATACACAAAGAATGCACGTTTGAGGGGGCACAAACCTCAACGATGAGTTGGACATTTGCGTAGTTCTTGTTGTTGGTACCGCCTGGAACCTCCACAAACTGGTCAGCCATGTGGATGTGCTCAGCATTGGCCTTCATGTCCTCAGGTGTAGCCATCACGACCACCAGGATTGCTCTTTCGGCTCCAAAAACCTCCAGTCAGATGTCATGATCAAAAGTAAGGACGGATCTCACTTCGCTTGACAAGTGCTTCAGCACTCAGCACGCTCACTAAGGTACTCGCTTGCAGGGCATCATTGTTCAGTCTAATATAGACTGCTCTTGAGCCTGCTTTGCTTGCAACTCAAAAACAGACTTGCCAAGGATGGCTTCTGGCTCGTGCACACCCCATCAATGATCGAGGCTTTCTAGCCTATCTTGCCTTGTTATTGTCAAAATCAAGCTTCTCAACATGGTTGTACTTAAGCGTTACTAATGCCAGGGGTTGAGTAGGGTCACTCTTGATCAGCACCTCGTAAGCCCAGGTCCGCACGCTGCGTATAAATTTGACGGCAGAAATGCCATTGTTGGCCACAAGCACTCTCTTGATAGGCCAGCTGCCACCCATCTGAGAGCAGAACAAGTCCACCCTCGCGGGGCTGACATAATTTCTGGGGCTCGGCTGTGTCGCAGGCGGCCTGACAGGTCCAAGCTTCCCAGCGAGCGTCAGTGGTGGCGGCACAGAGCCAGTGGGCTGTGGCGCCATAGGAGCGGACGACACTACCGCCGCCGCCAAAATCAATGCCGCCGTCGGTGGTACCGGCGGCGTTGAGCCCGCAGCTGAGGGTGCTGCTGCTGCAGGGCAGGTGGGGACGAGCCTGAGCTGAGCTGCAGGCTCTCAGGCCTGGCATGGAAGAGCCCTGCGGCCCCAAGGAGTGAGGCTAGTCTCGATTCGGGAGGGAGAGGTGGGTAGTCACAGGGGTCGCTCGACAGGCGGTCACTTGACGGGCGGAGAGGCGGGGATGGGAAGGGCGGAGACAGGGGAGGGAGGAGAGGGAGGAGGAGGGTGGACCGGAAGGGAGGGG
>WELB01000090.1:313779-328063 GCA_009602725.1 Spirogloea muscicola
TTCCCTCTCCCTCCCTCCCCCTCCGCCTCCCTCTCCCTTCCTCCCTCCCTTCCCTCCCCCCGCTCCTCCCCCCCTTTCCTCCGCGACAACCAAGTCTCCGCGACAACCAAGTGCCCAGCACACCAACCCCCCCACCCCTCCCTTCTCCACCTCTGCCCCTACCTCCTGAGAACCCCTCACTCTATTCACTTTCATTGCTGGCCCTCTCCCATTTTCGCAATTGCCCCCATACCCGTCACCCTTTCAGTGGCTCCTCTCTGCCTTTCCACATTCTCTCACTCTCCTCCCCTCCTTTCAGAACCTTTCATACCTCAAAAGTGCATGCCCCTCATTCTTTCTACCTGTTTCACTTCCCTCCTTCTCACTCTATATCCTGCCTGCCCGCTGGCAGCTTGGCGACATCGTTGGCCGGTTGGGGCTCGCCAAAGTGCTGATCCACAGCCTCCAAGTCCAACTCGGCCTCGTCGGCAAGAACGGGAGCGGCACTGGTGAGGCAGCCCCCATGGCCTCCGTGGGTGGATGTCCCCTGGCTGCTATTGCCAAAGCTCCAGGCCGTCGCAGCGTAGCGCTTTCTCCTCAAGAAGGTCTCATCAGCTCGGCCGTCCTGTTGCCGCGATGGGTGCAGCAAACACGGCGCTCGTGTACCAAAATAACACGCTCTATGCACTGCACGAGGGCGACAAGCCCTGTAAGCATTGAGAATTTCCTCCTTCCTCACTTCTTATTCTGCGCACTGATCCTAATCCTCTCTTTTCACAGCAGCAGGCAGAAGCCCAGTGGTTCTCTGCTTGCCAGCTGACTCGGAGTGGCAAAGCGCTGCGCCCAGATGCGCTGCGCGTGCTGGCAGACGGCGAGCTCGAGACGCTGGGGCGCGAGGACTACGACGGCCAGCTCGCGGGCTCGTTCACAGCGCACCCCAAGCTCGACCCAGACACCGGTGAGGCTGCCTGCCGCACTATTGGCCATCGCAGCGGAGCTTGACTGATTGCTGCGCGACGTGCAGCTACCACTGCTGCCGCTGCTGCAACTGCTGTCTCTCTTGCCAAGTAAAACTGTGGTCTCGACCAGAGCTCGACCGGCTATTGTATTCGTGGCGGGCGGCATGCAGGCGAGCTTTTCACATTCGGGTACAGTACGTCAAGCAAGCCATACGTGCGGTACTACGTCGTGCCCAAGGACGGGCGCATGGGGGACGCCGTGCCTGTCGACATACCTGAGCCCATCATGATGCACGACTTCGCCATCACTGAGCGCTACGCCATTTTCATGGATCTTCCACTCATCATCCGCCCCAAGGTAACTCACTGAGACTCCTGATACCGAATTACCATCGCAAGATCATGGGCGGGCACGCAGCAAGCCGCGCCCAGCTGCTCCTTGGCCGCTGCTCACTCATCCATCGCGCTGCTGATGGGCCGCTGCTTGTTCGCCGCCCAACTGGCAGGAGCTGCTCTGGGGTGGGTTCCCGATGTCTTTGACAAGACGCGATCGTCGCGCTTCGGTGTGCTCCCACGCTATGCTGGCAGCGACGCAACCGTCAGGTGGTTCGAGCTGCCGGCGTGTGCCATTTTCCACACAGGTAGGAGCTGCCCCCTTAAATTAGACACTGGCATTGTGATGCTTAGCTTGCAATCATGAAAGAATAGGTGACATTCCATATTCAAGGGTTTGCATAGTGTCCACTTCATGGGTGCCTATAGGGGTTTGGTTTTGGCTCAGAACTGAGATCTTGCTGGCAACTACGTTCTTAAGGTCATGATGCTCGGATGCTTCATATCCACAGTGGCCGTGATGCAGCGAATGCGTGGGAGGAGGGGGACGAGGTAGTGCTACATGCCTGCCGGCTGCCCACCATGAAGCTGCTCAACATTGGCGAGGGTACCCCGTACGAGAGTGGAAAGCAGAGAAACGAGCTGTAAGTCGGTCAATACTTAGCTGGACCATCGCCTGGCCATCAGAGAGGTCAGGTGGCAGGCGCCCACTTCAGCTGGCATGTAGTCGCGGGCAGATGGTTCTACCCTATTTTACTTATTGCAGCCAGCTTCATAGACAGAGACCATTGGCAGGAAAAGTAATTTGCAGATCCGTGGTTTTGTAGTTGCCTGCCGTACTTGCTCATCTTCAACAGTCCGAGCTCTAAAGAGTGAGCTCAGCACCACAAATGCATCTCTTGTTCTTGTGGTATTGCTACAGGTGGGAGTTCCGATTCAATATGGAAACAGGCGAGGCGGCGCAGCGGCAACTTGGAGACTTCAACACAGACTTTCCGCGCATCAATGACAATTATCTTGGCAGGTCAGCCCTACAGCCCACCATCATATCTTGCTTATGTTGCGGTTGAATGTGGCACAAGACATGCGTGCCTGGTCAGATGCAGGCATATGAATTTGACTCTGTATCAAGCTGTCATTTTGAGGTCAATCACAGCTGTCTCCAGTTGGGCTCTGACGGTTGCTACGAATGCCACAGAAAGTAGCAAATCCAGTGTACATTGCTCGCTGTGGGTGCTCTGTGCAGGACCTCAAAGTATGCATATGCGTCCATCTTTGACGACTCTCTGGTCAAAATATTGGGTCTCGTCAAGTTTGACCTCTTCAAGGAGCCGCGGCTGGGCGCGGGCCTGCCAGTTGCAGGGCAGGGGAATGTGGCCGGCGTTTTCTGGCACGGCCCCAGTCGCTTTGGCTCTGAGCCCGTCTTTGTGCCAGCATCCTCCGACCCCAATGCGCCTGAGGACGATGGATATCTCCTCAACTTCGTCTACGACGAGGCAAACGAGTATGCCCCAGATCAGGCTCTGCCCCTGTCCTTGGGACAAATAGGGGGGAGTGCCATGGTGCAATCATGAACTTCTGTATAGCAGTGACTACGTTGCTGCTTGATCACATTACTGCGAGGATGTGTCGAGCAGGAAGTCGGAGATGGTCGTGGTGGACGCCAAGACCATGAGTCCAGAGCCGGTGGCTGTGGTCTCCCTGCCCCGCCGCGTGCCATACGGCTTCCATGGCATCTTCGTCAGCGAGGTCACATTGAGATTGGAGACTTTCAGCTTTGTCCCATGTTATACCAGTGTCTGACCATTCTGCTGGGCTTACTGAGCCATGAAAATGACGAGCATATGCAACAAAAGCCAAATCAAATGTTGGGTTTGTTAACCTATTCTGGATTCATCTGTTGTGTCCATGTTTGATGGGCAGGCCGTCGGCACAGTAGACTGTTCCTGACTTGAGACTGCTAGCTGCCGCATGTAGTGCAGGCCCAGCTCCAGGCACAGAAGGCAAAAAGCGACCAAGCAATTGGCGCGCAGAATGTGCATGCAAACCACTTCGCTTTCAAATTGCGAGTCTGACCAAAGCACGGGAGGTAAGCAAGCATATGCAGGTGGCTAGCATGGTACCACAGAAAAGCAATTAGGAATCTTGTGTCTTTTCTCCGTTTAGGCGGATGCATGGACTGTCTTGGCCAGCTCCTAAGAGAGGCCACTGCACTTTGCTGCTGCTTAACTTCCTTCGGGCTTGCTTGGTGTATTGTGTCAGTGGTTGCTGTGCAAAACTTGATGGGCTGCTCCCAATTCTTGTTTGCAGACTGTACAGTGGCATTTTTGCACGCAAATGGTGCTCCTGCTGCTCTTCATATGACACTCACATGGACTTGCGCCAGAAGGCAACAGATAGCACAGACCAATGTCCAATAAGAAGCTTCAGAAACGCCTCATTTAAGTCACCATAGACCTATCTTGTTTGTGAGCTTGTATAGCAGCTGGCCTGATTACGGAAGAGCATGGAAGGGTGCGGGGGAGCCTTGAGACGGGGCTGCCCCAGCATCCCTCCTACCTTGTCCTGGCGAACAAATGTTGCTCCACTTGGGAATCAGGTTTCAGCAACCACTGTTGCTGCGCATGTGCGAGCCAGTATTTCGAGAAGGTACCACTGTTGTGAGTGGCAGCCCCTCGTGGGCATCATTTCTATTGCCAGGTTTGGCTGCCAGGCTGCTACCACCTGGCCTCTACGCCTGCTCACTATGAGCTATGGCGAGATGGTGCCATGCGAGCCCAATATTTTGTTCAGACTCAAGTAGTAAATGAGCTTCAACAGGTCATTGTCCTTGCCACTTGGTCATCCATTGATATTGCATGCCTGAAGGAACGGTTGATCAAACATGACGTACTCGTTCCAATAGGGCTTGAACTTGCTCAGAGCTATCTCTAGCCAGGGCTTCATGTTCCCGTTCCAGTGTATCACAGCAGCACTACACAAAGCACATGCGGCATGGTCAGACGTCCCCACTAAGCTAAGCACTCCAAGCTATGCCAGCCGTGTGAAGAAACAGGTGGAAGATGGTCAAGGCAGCTTACTTGTCAACTTCAGTCATGTCCAGATTGGGATTGTAGCCAAGGCCCAAGACATGCCAGCTTTTGTCCAGTGGGTACGTCTTATTGTAGAATGTGATCAGGCCTGGCGGCAGCGTGCCCAGCTTCCATAATGTTCGGTCCTCGTTCTGCTCAATTGGCCAAGGGCACCATCAGCATTGGCAATCGTGTTGTGACTGGAGGTAAAAGTACGTCTATTACAACCCTAATCAAGATCAAAACATGTGCGCCTAAACTCACATTTTCTGGTTCTATAGTACTGCAACAACTTCTCAGGGACATCCAAGTACAGCAACCAGCAGGCTGACAAGAGTCAGCCTGCTGATTCTCACACCCAACTCTTCCATGCGTGTATCTACATATACACGGTTCAATGATAGAACCCACCAACTCCTGCCAGTAATGGTAGATGCCCGTGATGTTTCGGCGTTTCCACTCCCACAGGTCAAACATATTCATTCCATATGCCCATCCACAAGCCTGTATATGGTATGCCAAGCACTTAGCAGCCTTACGAGGCTGGCCACCTCTAGCTGTTGACCTAGTAGAAGTCTTTCAGGAGTCAGCTTTTTGCTGCACATTCTAACGAAATGAGATCACCTTGCAGGAACAAGAAAACCAATAAGCACACTAACAGTAGCAAACCTAAATCGCTTGTCAGTGTACTTTTAGATAAGCTGCAATAAGTCAACTTGCAGCAGGTGGGTACTGTACCGATACATACCTGTGGATTGAAGTTCTCAGCAATCAAAGGATTTGAGAAATTGAGGTATTTGTCAAAACGATGAAAGCTGGCACCACATGTCTCAACGGCTCCGTTCACCTGTCCTTGTAGATCAACTTCCCAAAGACCTCCTAAGTCTTTCTGCAACACAGGAGCTCGAGGACCTCAGGCAGCTGATCAATTGACGCTGTATGTTGTGGAGGAGAGAGGACTGTGAACAATTACAGGCAGATGCCTGAAGCACCAGTCAACAATTCAGGAAACGTTTGCTTTGGATAAGGACGTCCGAGCTCAGTAAGACTACACAAATTCCTGGATACAACCACTGGTGAAGTGGGCAAAGATACTCAAGATGCAATTAACGTATTTCCCATATCTCTGTAACCATGAACTCAGCAAGGCTGATGGGCACACAGGTGAAGCACATTACCTGCACAACTATATCATCATCCAGGAAGAGAATCTTTTGAAGCTTGGGAAAGACCTCTGGCAAGTAAAATCGCAGATGATTGAGCATTGAGAGGTATTTCGGATTTCGATACTTGAGATTCGAAGATCCGGCAGCCATTGTCAGTGGTCTGTCGGCTTTGAAGTAGTACTCCTGTACACGATACAGCAATTGCCAATTGAAGTCATGCCATCGGACCCTCCCTTGAGAATAAGAGTGCTACGCAAACACGTAATAGAGTGATTGGTGGACCTCTGCAAGTGACAACTATCAGTTTGTGGGAGTGTATCTGCTCTTTCAAAAATCAGACATCACATGTGTTGCAGATCAGGGTGTCACTTGAAAGTAAAGAGCAACGCAGTCTCCAATGGGGCCTTACCTTCATGGCTGCAGACTCGAGCTGCCGTAGCACTGGGCAGTAAGAAGAGTTGAGCCACTTGAAATCCTCCACTCTTTGCACGGATATTGTGGCCTCCAAGGGCGTGTTCATCAAGAACCACATCTAAAGTTCCATAACAAATCACTGTGAGTCGTACTATCAGAGCCTAAGGATCCCAGACTTGCAGAGCCTTCAAGACAGAGGCTTTGTAACGTTATCATTGCAAATTTGTCAGCATGTCTGGCTCAAGCAGTGACAAGATTGTCACCTCTCGTCGCTTACTGAGACTCCAGCGCAGAGGAACTCTTTGCCTACAGTATATTACCTTCATTGCCCCGTAGTTGAGCTTATCCGTCACCAGGTGGAAGACGAGCTTCGATGAGTCCTGCAAAAGTCAGCAGGTTGGGATAATTCAATGGTAGTCAGCTAGTCAGTTGCAGCTTTGGCAATACACCCATGGATCTGTCATTGGGCTGTCAAGTAAGTACAGCAATCAGACAAAATTTACGACTGCACCACTCAGCATGGCTATACCTTCGCATTGGTAACACTGGAGTTAACTACTACGGCTGCAGCCAGGACGTTGTCAGTGAAGAGGGCGCAGTGGTGAAGCGAATCGTCCTCAAGTTTGTCACTTCCAGGAAGCGTCCTCTGGTGGGGCGGAAGCTCAAAGTACTCAAGAGTCAGCCGTAAGGAAAGGCAATGCAGTGCTTTTGGCACGGTCTTTGCAGCGAGCTGGCTCAAGAAAGTGCTCTGCTTCTTCAGCATCCTCCCTTGCTCCTCCGCCGTCTGAACCATGGCGCGCAACTTCTTGACCATACTAGTGCAGTCGTAATGCATGTCCCGGGCCTTGGCTAGAAGGTGTCCCATTGCACGCATACGCTCTGTGGCACTGCATGACCAGGATGCAGCACAGTTGTCGGCGGCAGCCAATCAAGCGGACATCCTAAATACTCAGCTTCCTCCAAAGATACAAGAGGTCATTGGTCGAGAATTTGTGTGCTCATATAGGTACCCCAATTCTTACCCTGCAAGATGTCTATGACTTTCAGTACCTTGATGGTAGCTCTGCATCACTGGAAGCCTCGCCCATGGCCCGGTGGCAATCCCTAATACGTGCCTTAAGATCACGAACGAGGCGCTGATTGTCATGTTGCTGAGCAATGGCGATGTAGCCCCTGGCCATGATCAGCTGGTCACGCATCAAGCGCAGCATCTGGTCACCTCCGTCTGACTCCCCCTCCTTTTTCCAAATGTTGTACTTGGCCAGTCCCTCTGGCGGCGACTTTTTCCCAGTGTGCTCCTTCATCTCTACCCCTTCCTCATCTTGAGCTGTCAGCTCTGTGAGTCGCTTCTCCAGTCGCCGAAACTGTATGCTCTGCGAGCAGGTACAACAGCCTACATTGGCAGGGCATACTGCGTGGACTTCCAGCTGCAGCTGCTGATCTGCTAATGCTTGTGGGGCTCTCCAAGTGGGCGAGCAATAAGCAGGACATCAGCAAGCAAAGCTCAAAGCAAGGGGTTAAGGGTGGGTTGGGGAAGCGAAGCGAGATGCTCACGGTTCCTGGGCTTGTGAGAGACTCTGACAAATGCTGTGACGATTTATCAAGCCCATGCACCCCCGACGAACTCTTGACGCCCTCGCGCGCCTCCACCTGCCCTGCCCCTCCAGGCAAGCTCCTCTCATCGATGATGCTGCCCTCCTATCAAACGATAAGCAGTTGAGAAGCTTAGTCTTCATTCCAGTCTTGCTTCAACCAGTTTGATATAATTGCTCAACCAGCAGGCAATTGCTGAGACCAACCCTGCCCGAATGATGAAGTGGCTAGAGTCTTCACAGAGGTAAGTGATAAGGCAGAGAATCTCAAAGCGGCAACACGATGTCAACATGACCGAGTCAAGGACTCCTCCGTCTTCACCTTATGAGCAGGGTCTCTCTGTGCAACTCCCAAGTCTTCCCGAATCCACGACGAAGACAGACCCCTTGACGTGCTGCTGACATCCTGTAGAGAAGTGGCGTGCTCCACTTCTGCTTGGACAACATCAAGCACCTGCAGCAGACATCTCCTCAAAGTCTTAAGGCAAACCTTCCTGTCTTGACAAATCCAGACCTCGGACTACTTTACGCCGCATGTGTCCAAGACACGTCCGAGAGAAGCACTCCAGTAGCAGCACAAGCTGACACACTCCCTGGGTCTGTGTGTTCTCGAAGTCTCACACCTCTTGAGGAAAGAGAGCCTCTATTTGTTCCAAAGCTTGCCGGGTCCTGGGCTCCACATCTCCCTTCTGCAGGAGTAGCAGCTGCCTATAACGTCAATCTCTAGCTTGACTCTAGACTGCCACGCTTGGGCAGTATGCCCAGCTCATGTCAGAGAAGCTTCCAGTTCGTTCTTGCACCACTTTGAGGTCCAATGGTGGTATCTTTAGCAAGGCAAAAGCTGGACAACAATTACGGATTGCACATATGAAATGCAGACAAGGTGACGCCTCTGTCACGTGATAGGAGAGAAGTAACGAGGGAGGGACATGAGATGCAGCAAGACGAGGCCCTTACGCTTGTCAAGTCCACACCTGCACGCCACCAAAGTATAGGCACACGTATAAATTACAAGTCTCAAGGGACACAATACCAACCATAAGAAGCGTAGGACAGGACAGCACCACCTTGGGATGCGAGGGCAGAAGGCAATAGAGGGTCGTTGTACAGGCAGTGCTCGAGAATCCTGTAGACTCACCAGACAGGCCAGGAGGTGTGGTGGCACCACTGCTGCCTCTAGCTGTCATGAAGCAGATTGGAGTGACGACGGTGATGAAGGCGAGTAGCACAAGAGCAGAGGTGCGGAATGCCCGCTGCTTGCTCCTCGCCGGAGGCCCGCCGCTGAGGGAGATCCTACGACTTGGCATGTCTGATGGTGTGCCCTCTGCTCAGGACAGCAGAGCTGGCACGCCTGGCCCGCGAGTCAACCCTGCTGGCTGAGGCCAGCCTACGAAGCTGCTCCTGCGAGCTCTGCCGCCAGCAGTGAGCGGGATGCTAGTTCCTCCTGACGGAGCTCCGCCGTCGGACTCTGAGAACTCGCGCAGCGTCAGGGCGCTCGGCCTCCGCCAACGGCAGTCTCCGCAGGCGCAGCCTGGCGGCTCCCAAGCCGCCGCCTGCGTAGGCCTCGGAAAGAGGCCGCACCGGCAGCATCTGGCGCCTCCGGCGGGGGCGCGGGCTCCTGCGCGGCGCCTTGCCAGAACCCGCGCAGGCGGCGGCGGCGTGGCGCCACGTCTTTTCGGCTCGTCCGAGCTGCCGCTACCGCAGCCGCCGCCGCCGCCGCTGCCGCAGCAGGCACCGCCGCAGCCGGCACTGCCGCCNGCCTTCCAGACCTTCGCTCGCAGCGGCAACCGCTGGTACTCCTCCCTGCCTGCTTGGCCCGGGCTCTGGCGTTAGGGGTCCAGGGTCCCGGTCGGCTTTGAAGCAGGGCGCTTGCCCGAGGCTGCGTCTCTACTTGGTCGGGGTGCCCTAAGGCGTCCGATTCAAAGCCGGGCCCCCCCTGGGCCACCCCCGCGGCGGCCCAACGGCCGGGCGACGGCGGGCGACGCCGCAGGGGCGCCGCCAGCGGCGTCGCTGAACCAATGAGCAGCGTCGCAGGGCCTACCCCGTCAACCCCCCCCCCCGGCGCGCGGGCCTGACGGGACGGCCACCTGCGCCTTCAAAAGTTTGAACCCTCGCAAGGAGTGGACGGCCGCCCCAGCGAGCTAGTCGAACTTGTCGCAGCGGTGGTCCTTGCGAGCGCAAGATTTGTCAAGGAAGTTGTCTTAATGTGTCAATTGTTTGTCTCGAATGACATCGGACGAGAGAGCCTTTGTGCTCCCTTGTGACGCTTTTCATCCTAAAGACGGAATGAGACGTGAACACCGGTTGCTCACTACTCCCAGTCCAGCTTTGGCAGAATTGTCGTAAGATTTTTGTCTTCGTTGTGTCTCCGTATTGTCTCGTAATGACACAGGCAGGGCGACTTTGTGCTCTCTTACGCCGCTCTTTGTCGTCGAGAAGACATCAGGCGTAAAGACGACCGGTACGTCACTACTATCTCAGGCCAATTCAATCCGGGACGGACGGAGGGACGGAGTGGTACGTGTCGCGCGGTGGATGGAACGCCCGGCTTGACCTTATGCGCCCGGACGCGGACGCGCGCCACGGAGGCGCCACATCGGGGCGCCAACAAGGACGCCTTCTGCCTCCGTTTGAAAGAAAACGGCGCCGTTTGCCACATATTTTGCTGACTAGGACGCTATTATGACCCCCGTTGAGGAGGAAACGGCGCCGTCTGCCACGAGGGCGGACGGAACTGGGCCCTCCTCACGAGGGCCCAGTCGCCCCCTCCCGCGTCCCGCACGTGCAGGCGGCCTCGGCCTCCGTGGCCGCGTCCACCCTTCAACGGGGCGGACGCCAGGCCGTCCGTCCGTCCGTCCCGGTGTGAATCGGCCCTCAGTCCAGCTTCTGTCACCCCCCCCCCCCGTGCTTGCACAGCCCGAGCCCGGGCTCCAGGGCCCCCGCGGCGCCGCCGCCGCCGCCGCCGCTATCGCCGCCGTCTCCTTCGCCGCCGCTGCCGCCGCCGCCGCCGGAGGCGCCGCGCCGCCGGTCTGTTTCACGGCATGCTCCTTAGTGGGGCCCGCCGGCAACAGCGCTGGCACCGGCCGGCTGGGCTTCTCAAGGTGCCGGAGCTCGGAGCCCGATGGCCGCGCCCCGCAGGCAGAAGGCCTCGGTGACGACAGCGTCGGCGGCGGCGGCGGCGGCGGCGGCGGCGGCTGCGCCCGCTTGTGCCGAGCGTCTCGCGGCGCGACTCCGAGGCTGGTGCCGCACACCCCTCGACTTGCCACACAAGGTGCGGTAGCGTCCCCTCTCACGCTCAGCACCGCGCGCTCACGGCGGGCGAACGACCTGGACTCCGAGCTCGCCGTCGCATGCAAGCCCCGCCGAATCGCGGCGACTATCAAAAGTGTAGATTTAGGTTTACGGTTTAGGGAGTAGGGTTCAGGGAAAAAGGCTCTCTGCCCTCATTCACGAGCTGCTGAGAAGATCCGGCAGTCTGCGCGGTGCTGAGGATGCTGAGGACGCCGTGCAGTGTGCATACAGTCTGGCGCGACGCTGGCCTTCCTCAGCGCTTGTACGTACCAGCCTTTGTGTGTCATGGGCTACAACCAAGCCTTGTTCTGGTACTAACTCTCCGTGGGTCTGTACAAGAGTACAGTGCCGTCGAAATTGGTCGGCCCCCGGCGAGGCCAAGGTGGGCGAGCCGGGACGCCATGCCGGCGAAGTCCTGTGGTGGCAGTAGCGGCCTGGCAGTGGGCGGCTCTTCCACGACGGTCTACGCAAATATTCGAGCTGCCGACCAGCCGGCTGTTGATGGCGAGCGCCCTGAACGGGCCGGCAGCTCAGGAGCACCGCAGCTCGGCGAGGGAAACATAGGGTACCAGGTAACAATATTTGTGGCGGAGCTCAGATGCCAAGAATGCCGAGCCTGGCGCTGGCCTTGCATCTGCTAGCCTCAGCGCCGCCTGACTGTGCACCCTGCACTCCGAGCACTTCGCAGCTCCTGAAGAAGGCTGGGTGGAAGGAGGATCGAGGGCTTGGTGCTGCCGAGCAGGTGTTTACCCTGCCAATCATGCCCCGATCCAATCTCAGTAGAAAACTATTGGCATTTGGCTCTTGCTTGTAGAGCTTAAGCGCTCAGGGCAAGCAAGCCTGTTGCTTGCAAGCCGGGCAAGCACACTTGACGCTGTGCATATGTTTTGCTAACGTTGGTGGCACCCATTGCAGGGCCAATTGCGGCCGGTGTCGGCGAGGCTGAAGCGCAACAAACTGGGTATAGGCGCCGAGGACATCAGCAACGTGCTGGTTGACTCTAGCGCAACTCGACTTATCGGCCATCTGGGCGAAGACAAGCCAAGACCCGAGGTAATGGCCAGCCTTGTTGTGGCGCAGCAACCGCTGCCAGGGTTGAAGCAGGGGTTGCTTGTGTCAATGACAAGCGCAAAGAAGCTTGGCTCTTGACTGCGATGTTCAGCTGTGGCATGAACCCTGTCCTGCTATTCAGCACAGTTGCTCTCATTGTCTGCATTAATCTGGTGCTCATCACCTGCCACTATCTTGCACAGAAGCACAAAGCTACTGGTGACAGTCAGGTCTCTTTGAAGAAGAGCAAGAAGCTCTCCAAGAGGGCAAGGGCCGCAGCGTTGGAAGAGGAACGATCTCGTGAGCAGGCACTTGCGAGGGCGTTGTACCGTGATTTTCATCCCGATAACGTGTGAAGTTGGTAAACGACCGGAAAAACCGTGTGGGCGGCAATGAAAATCAAGCTACGTGAGAAATGCATGGCTCTGGAAGACCGCATCTGCTTGACGACGCCAAGCCCTTGCAACGGCCCAGCATCGGTGAGCATGTACAAGCGTAAGCGACCTGCTTGCTCAAAGTTATCAAAGTGAGCCGTATAGCATTCGTGTCCTAACTGCATCGGCCTTGTGCACCTTGGGCAGGCTCGATTTCCCTGATTCAGAGGCTGTGGCACAGCACTTACAGGGAGTTGGTCGGTACACATGGCCCCAGTTTTGCAGCCGCACCAACAAGTGACTGCTTGTGGACATTGGGGCTAGGGATGGCAATGGGTGCACAACTCATGGTAATGGAGGACGATGGTAAGAAGAATGGAGAGGTGTGGACGAGCAGAGATGTGGCTTGGAAGTACTGTGCGGCAGCCTCAGTCCCACTCGGCGTCAAAGTAGCCAGCATCCTTCATCTCCGAGTAGTAAATGTCGTCCATGTCGAATACATTGTCCTGGACACGGTGCAGCCGGCAAAGTGCAGGCCATAACCGAAGCCACAGCAGATGTGTGAGTGCAGTCTGATCATTGCCACCATGAGCAGCGATGCAGGCATGATTACTGATCATTGAGTTGGTCAGGGCGTAAGGTGAAATGCTCGTACCTTAAGGAGATCATCAAGGAAGGTGAAGTAGACGAGTGGGGGAAAGAGGGCGTAGTAGGCATAGCTTGCCAGCGAGAATGCGCTGCCACAGTAAGCAGCACTGTCAGATATGTGCTGCCCTTTTTGTGTCCGGATGAGTGCTGCTGCAAGGCGAGAATGCTGCTAAGCTTTCCAATCTCACCAGAAGCCAAGGGAGAGGCCGAGAGCTGCAGCGAGTGCTCCAACAGTGCGCGTGATGTACAGAGCTAGTAGCACCAGGAAATAGCTATGGAATGCAGGCCGTGCTGCAGCATATGCAATCGCAGGGCTCCTGTGAGATTCTCAAGCAGAAGGGTTAGATGCTGCTAATGCAGCTGCCATTGCGCTCTTGTAAATTTGTCGTGCAACTACTTCACCTGGAAGCCAGTCAAGTCGACTGATGTGAGGGGCAGCCAGGATGGCCGCATAGGCTGCTGACACAAGCGCGGAGCGGCCCGCCCAGAAGGCTGCTGCCGAGCGCGCAGCCGCCGAAGGGTACAGTGGGATGCCTAGCCAGTGCATGGCCACCACCTGCAAAGAGGGGCATGCTGAGGTTGCTGGAGAAGTACCAGCACCAGTAGAAACGAAGGTTGTAATGAGCATGCTAACCAGTGCATAGATGCGCCAGTCTTGAAGTGTGCGAGCTGAGGACCTTGGTGGTGGTGTCAGCGGCAGCGAGGGCAGCTGCAGCTCCAAGCGGCTTGAGGAGGGCGCCGCTGCCGTCAGCCAGGTAGCCTTGCGCGAGGAGCGCAACGACGCTCGCCTCCAGCAGCGCCTGCACGGTCTGCAGGGCCAGCCAAGCCGTCTCCCGCACCCTGCCCCCAGAGGACTTGGCTCCAGGCCGCTGCCACGCCTGCCTCGCCGCCGCCAGCAGTGCCTACTCATGAGCTCATGACGTCTTTACTGCAAGTTGCTCAAAATTGGCTAATGGATAGACTAGAGCAACTGCTTGCCGGACGTGGTCTCCTGTGTTGGAAACTCTCAGATGGGCTGAAAACGACAGGGCCTGACAGCGACCCAAGAAATGCCATCCTTTTTTGCTCGTCAACTTCATCGCAGATTGAGCAGCGGAGTTGGGGTGCCAAGAGGGCCTGGAGCGACAGCTGAGACGGTGGCCATTGACACGGCTAGCAAAGTCCACACCGCACCGCAAAGAATGGTGGTTTAGATGGGGGAGGTGGAGTCCCACCACCCACTGGCAGCGGCCGCAGCGACGGCAAGGCGGTCAATTGGCGCCTCTCTTGGTGGTTCTCTGGGAGTCACGGCGGCCTCACCTCAAGGAGGCAGTGCAGGAGGGCGAGCGCCGTGGCGGCGGCGAGGAGCGCGTAGCAGGCAGCGGCGGCGGCCGTGGAGGAGCCGCCCGCGGCGGCGGCGGCGCGCCG